>CAHIKZ030003920.1:70000-332500 GCA_903632075.3 Acanthosepion pharaonis | reverse complement strand
ATGCATGTGAGATTGTGGTTGTCACTGCATTCACTGATCAGAGAGTTGCCTTTGTGTAAATATGGTTTTTCCATTTCTAGTTTGCACAGAGGAAGAACACTGAGCATTATTCCGTGTGTTTTTAATGATGGATCCTAACGCATCAAGTTTTCAGAACAATATAGTAACAGTATTTAACTACAGTACATTTTAGCCTCAGGATTGTGAAAGGCATCCATTAAGGACATCAAAGGAGAAGGATGCCCATCAACATCCATGACTAATAACAACATTTGAGCAAATCAACACCATGATTCTGATGAATTGACAAGTTATTATTAATGATATGGCATATTATATGCAAATTAGCCATGTTTTTGAATGTGAAATCGGTAAATTTCTATTTTGTTTCCTGAGCACTAATATCCCTTCAAATTTTTCCAAAATCGTTATAATTCTGTGCAAATGTACATGCTGAACTTGAATTAACAATTAAATTATGAAGAAACCTTACTGTTTTGGAGTTATCGACAAGAAAAAAATCGGACTTCTTGTTGGTCATTCGTCCCCCATTTCTGCCATCTTTGGCCTATTTACTTCTTTTACAGACTTTCCTTGCAGAAAATCACTACGCACTACCATAAAGAAATGTAAATTTTTTTATTTTTTTGGTAAGTTTAGTTTTATTTATAACAAAAACAAATTAAATAATACAATAGAACCTTTTTTCCGTTTCGAATAGCAATGACAAATTAAAAGAAATTAAATAATAAAAATAAAGCATTTTTTATATTGTAAAATTGAAAATAAAAAAAATTAATGTACAAACTTGGTAAAGTAGAAGGGTTGATTGTATTATTTCATTTGTTTTTAAATTGTCCCCTTTTCTACACAGAAAACCCCACTCCTGACCTTAACAACTAACCCTAAACGGGATGTGAATTTTTTGAATACAAGGTTTTCATTTGTTAGAAAATAATTTCACACTGGCTTGTGAAAATCTTTTTCTCAAATTTGTGGGAGTAATGAAGGTGTTATTGTTATTTATTTTCTATTACATCTTCAAGTATTTTGGCAGTATTTGCCCTTGAAATGATTGTTTATCAAAAAAACATTCTGATGGGGGTTTTATTGGCTGAAAAATATATATAGGATTTAATTCCTATAGGTTCCTAAACAACTCCTTGAAGGTCAGAAATACATTTTTTAAGAATCTGATCATAGAGGAATGTGATGCTTTCTTGAAATGAAAACTGGGTTTGCTACTTTTTAACCAGTGAGTAAATGTCAGACTATGGAATGGAACCATTTTAGTCACTAATTAAAAGAAATGGATGAGAGAACTCAAAATTCTATAAGAAAACTCATGCTTACATTGTCTGATGGATAATATTATTATCTCTGAACAAAGGACTTCCTATTGATGAGGCATATGACAATATATCCAAAGTATGTATGACTAGACATAGTGTATTTAAAAGAATCAATTTAATTCTGGATGGATAGTTCACTAAATGAGCATTTCCCATATTCATCTGGGTTTTGCAGAATTTCGGTAAACATTAATCTTGTAACTGCAATTTCCTTGAGGATGAGAAGCGGGATAGGGCGAATACAGTCGTATTAAATCTTACTAGGTTTAGTTTAGGTTCAAATCCAACTGATGCCATTCTAATAAGCATTTGATAGATTCTGGTTAATATTTTTAAACCGAACCTTTTTCCATCAGGTTCCAATCTGATTAACTAATCTTCTATATTTTTCCCCCACTTAGTATTTTTATTAACTTAACCTGGAATTCTTAGCCCTTTTGTTACCTCAAGTTGCTAAATTACATTTCATGCATTAATATGACACCATCAGTGCCACTGTTGTTTTTCACAAGTGAATAGATTTTCATTTGTTCCAATAGTGCAGTATTTGAAAATTATAGATGTTGGACATCTACTATAGCTATTGGTATATTAGTAAATTTTGGCAGTTTATGTATTAGATTTTTTTTTTTTGTTTTAAATATTAATTTGGTTTACATTGAAGAGTTCTATTTGTAAATTTGCATGCATACACACACACACACACACACACACACACACACACATATATGTGAAAGAGGGAGAAAAGTACAGGTGAGCAAGGTTATTGACTCAGTGTTGTACCATGCCTTTGTAATACTCAGGACAGTAGTAGAATTTGCTATCCCTCAAAGCAACATTCCAAAACTGGACAACGTTTACAAAATGTTAAGAAAAGATTACAATTATAACTATTTTTATTTTTTTAAAACATAAAAATTGATAACAATAATAAATGGATCAAAAGAATAAGAAACTGAAAAAACATATTTAAAAAATAATTAACATAGTACTTTTTTTCAGTAAATAATTTTTAAAATGTCATTACATTAACAATATAGGGATTATGAAAAAAAAAATTACCTAACAGTAACTGACTTGTAGTGTAACTGTCAAATTAAATGTCCAATGTATTTTTCTATATGCTGTATCCCTTTAGGACATGGTTGATCATGGCTTTCCACAACTTCCTATCCTTTGTAGGTCTTAACAATGCTTGTCTTTTTACTATGCCTCCCATTCCCTGTGCTGCCATCCATTGACACAAACTCTCGTTAGATAGGTGACTCACTGTTTCCCCACTGTCCCTTTTGCCTTCAGTATGTCCTAACCATAAAGTGAATTTAGGTAACAATGGCACAAATTGAATGAGAGGAAAAAAATTATACTAATTTATCTAAATGGTGTCTGCCCCAAACTTGCTGTCCAGTGCAGATTGCCTTTCTTGCCTCCTCTAGGTCCACCAATGTATTGACTGCCATGTGTGGTCACTTGAATTACAGCTTCAGTTGTCTTCCTCCTCCCACTTACTTATTGTTACTTGAAATGACAAAACACTTACTGTTAATGGCTTCTACTGACCATACTAACAATTGTTTAAAACAAACATTTACTATGAAATTTTACTCCAAATGTCTACAGATTTTATTCTGGCACAGGCTACAATATTAGGGTGCCCAATGAGGGTCAAACTGATTACATTTGCAATGGAATTGGCTGCAAATCTAATTTGTAAACAATTGTTCTCCAAGTACTCTTAATATTTATTTAATTCAATTATAGTCACATCAAAATAAATTGGTTGTCCATGTGAGGACTACGAAAGCAGTCTCCAATCAACTTTATTCTTCTGTTGTTTATTACTCCTGACTTCTGTGTTGGCATGCTTGTATATACAAAGTAATATGCATTGGGTATTGTTTGTTAATAAGTAGTGGTTACTTAATTTAGTACTCTGCCTGATGGGAGTGAAGGTGGGATGGAAGATTGTGTTGCACCAGTCTTCCATTTGAGAAAGACCAGCATGTGGGGAAAATCACAATTTGAAATTAATTTGTTAATTCAATGATATTGGGGGAAAGAAAACACAATAGACAATCCCCCCCCTCTCTCTCTCATATATATATATATATATATATATATATATATATATATAATTTGTGTGTGTGTTTATTTTTCTGATGTGGTTGTAACATGGAAGAAAATAAAGCAATTAAAAAATAATGGACAAAAAAGGATAAAATGCCTCAATATTTATTAATGGTTTGAACAAAAAACTTTGTTTTGACAATTCCAGAAAAAATCTCGAGTATGAAATTAGTTACAATTGAATTGGTGCAGATTTTTTTCACAGAATAAAATAACATACATACATTTATTATTGTGCTTTAGCCTATTAATATTGTTCTACTAAATTATTATTAATTTAATGGGTTTATCTTTATATATACTCATGTTGAACAACTTTGAAATAAAATAATGAAAATCTCATGCATCTACAGAAATGTCAGCAAATATACATACAAATATTAATGATAGATCCTTAGACATTGATAGCCCATTTTTGCATATCTTAAAAAATTTCTTTCAAATATTTGGTACATAGCTTACCAGAATCATCACCCAACTTGCGTCTGAAAATAGTAGATACACTTCAAAAATGTGTAATTTAAATTAAAGACAGTCTTAAATAAGGTTCTCAATGAATCGAATATATTTTCTATAAACATACACTTCATTACTTGTTAAAAATGTTTTCTGTACTGTTTGATGGGAAAAATCGATCTGGTTGAATCTTGTCTGTCTGCTCAAATCTGGGAAGAAGGCATCGCTTGTTGGCAAAATTGCCTGGATTTTCTACATTTTTTTTTTTTTTTTTTTTTTTGTCTAAGGGATACAGCTGTTTTAAATCTTCTGTCCTCATGAATTCATTAAAAAATTTCTTCAGAGTATCAAGGAAAAAACAAATTTAATTTTTGCACAACAAAATGTATACACAATCATCATCCTGAAAGGAGGAGGCAGAGCTAACACCAAATTAAAACAAATCCAATTTCCATTTTGGGGGCTATGTTAGCAGGAGGAAGTGTGTGGTGTTTGCTTATTTCTTTCTTCCTACTTTCCTTTTTCTTTTCTTCTTTTCCCCCCAAATTGCAAGAAAGCAGACATCATTATTTTTGCATTGAAATTAGCTGCAGATTAATTTTTAATCAATTTATTTTTAAGACAAAAATATATTTTATAACTAAATATGTCTAAATAAATCCATTTATTTTATTATTTATAAAGTTTTACATACTAACTTTGTTATGAAAATCTATGTAATGATAAAATTGCTTTCTTATAAGAGACAATGCAATGAAGATACAATTGGTGTAATGGTTAGTGGTTCCCCACAAATACTCTTGGGAAGGATTGAATCCATCTCTTCTCTCTAATACAATGGATGAAACAGTAGGGCAGACTAAGTTTAGTAGAAAGACAACTTTGAATTCTAAACCAGTTTGACACAGGGCTAGCAAATTATCCTGTGAAATCATACTTGATATAGAAACTGCAGCAGTGTTTTGAAGGTTGTGTCCTCAGGGAATCGAATGAACTGGAGAGCTGAGTCCCTATACTCATCAGTGAAATCTACAGGATTTGAGGGAGCAAGTAACAAATGAGACATTTCCATAGTGTCAGATTCATTGAATATTAACAGAAATTTTTGCCAAAGTCTCAGGCCATATGACAATGAGGATGGTCGAAGGTTCCAGTGACATTGAGGTTAGTTTAAAAGATTCATTGAACATTAGGTTTTGCCTATCTTGTTCCTCCCTTTTCTTTTAAACAGTAGAGGTTTATTCTTGTTTCCTGTTTAGAATTAGGTTTCTAGTTTCTTCTAAAATCTGCTACAGCTCTATACTCCTAATACTTGTTCTTTCCTATGCTAATATAAGTCAACACAGTAACCCTCTATCTTGAGTGGCTCTTCAGTTTTGTATTGGGTGGACAAAACAAAAAAAATGGATTTATACCAAAGTCTGAAGACAAATGACAATGGGAATAGTCCAAGATTCGAATGATAATGAGGTTAGTTTAAGAGGGACACACACCAAAGTCTCAGTCAAACTTCATATATAAAACTATTTGCTTTTATTAAATACTAGCCTAGAAGCTGCCATTTAGGCAGACTTTAGGCTAGCTCTTGTGGAGGGCTCTTGGGCCTTTGGCCTTTTACCTTCAGTGTCCTATGTATATAAAAGTTATATGAATTTAGAAATAATAAAATTATTTTATCTTTATTCAACAACTTAATTCAGCATAATCTTTTTTCATATGCACAACCAGTTTGTTTATATTTATTTTGTGTGTAACTCTTTATGATCCCTTCACATAAAGTCGCTCTTAAAAAACATTAGGGAACCCGAATTATGTAATATTTTGAATACGTCACAGTACACATGCTAGAAAAAGAAAAAAAAACAACTTATGAGCAATGTATTGTGCCCTGCTTAAATTTTGATTGTGGTTTAATTAGATGTTACCAAGTGAAATTAAAGTTAAACCTTTAATAAGGAATTGTTTTTTAGACCTTTCACTCTGTTCAATATTTAAATTTAACTTTAAATGAGTTCTTTATTTAATTTTTAATTGTGTGTAACTCCAGTAGAGTTACTACCTGTTACTTCAGGTTGTTTATGATTCACCAAGATTGAAAAATGGACAGATGGACACGCATACACTGTGCTTTATTTATATAGAAGATGGTATAATATGCTAGGAAATTTAAAGTCCTAAAACTAAATGAACCAAGTTATTCAGTCTTACCAATGAATATGTATTCATCTTGTAAAGCTTTCTATTCACTATTGTCCAGTGCATATAAAGACACTTCACTAATTTGGCATGGGGTAAATTATCCTACCTGTCAAGATGTCAATCACTTGATATTTTTTTTTTTTTTTTCTAATTCAGCTTTTGTGTTAAGAGGTGTGTTTATGTATTGTAGAGGTGGTGGAGAGAAAAGAATAGGCAGGGTGGTGATCACAACAGAGACAAGTGCATAAAACTGAGGGTGGTGGGTCACTGAGCATGGCTGCTGAACCAACATTTCATTTCTGTTTTTTAATTTAAACCTGTTTGTTTTGTTGTCAAATTAAGATGACATTTATTAGTTACCTGTTCAAATGGGTGAAAGGGATTTGAATTTACCACCAGGACCTGCTGAACTTTATATTGCATCTCTGTTATTCAAAGACAGGAGACAAAATAGCATGAACACACACACAAACACATATAGCAAGTTATCAATATTTAGAAATTAACTGTATTTAAGGAAAAAAAAAATAAAAATAATGGTAGACAATATTTTATTTGATAACTGAATCAGAGTAGTCATTATCAGATCCAGGAATAGGAATAACACGAAAGACTGCATATTAAAAGGATATTCCACACTACTTAAAAAGACTAAAATTGTAAAAATAGGGAATATGTTTTTTGAAATTAGTATCATTTAGACATTTCTTAAGCTGTGGCACTTATCAGAATCAAAAAAGTTTATAATTTTAGAAGGTGAGTCCTGTTTGTAATATCGATATAATATAAAATTGATCACTGAGATTTTAGAGTTATCAGAACTTAGTTGTTTACAAATGTCAAGTGAAAAACTGTATTTACATCAATGATATGCTTGTGAAAAAAACAGATTTTTTTTTATTTTACAAAAAGATTTTTTTTAAATTAAGAGTGAAGTAATATATTTATTTTTGTATGTGTCTTGTTTTGAGAAAATATTTTAAACAAAAATTAGTAATTGTTTTAAATAGTTTTTTTTTTTTTTAAATTTTACAAAATATTTTTGTCATTATTCAAAGAACAAAAGGATATATACACTTTTAATTAAAGGACAAGGATGTATATATACATATTTTAAATAATTGTCAGTCAATTTAAAAAAATTTTTTTTTTTACATTTTTTTTGCAAAACATTACTTCTAATTAAAGATTAAATATATACATTTTTAATTAAAGAATAAAAATGTACATAAATTAATAAAAATATAAAGGATGTTCAGATATTATTGACATAAGCACAGTTTCAAGGCATAACATATTTAAATAAAAAAACGTGTTCAACTATGTAAAAGTCAGGTTTTGATACTGTATTGATATTATTAATATGATCCTACACTTCTAAATTGATTTTTGATTCTGAACTTATGGTTGAGTGAATGCTAATCTACAAAAATTGTTCGCTGGAAGATTTTTCCTATTTTTTTATGCATGGACCCATCTATTTAAGTATCTATAAAAAGAATACCCGCTCGGCCCGGTGGCTAGGATCAAAGTGTAGTATCTGCACTTTGTGAGCTGCCGAGTCGGGTGTCTGTCGAACTCTCTGCTTGCAGAGAGAACCCGGACAAGCTCCGCCCGAGGGGTAGGGTTTCGTTGGGGAGGTTGATGGAACTGGCCCGCCTCGGCGTGTTTGGATGGTTATTTATTTTTGGCTGGGCCTACGGGCTCAGAGATACCCACATTAAAAAGGCCTTGTGCCATATTCGATCCCCGTGGGTGGATTGATAAATACCATCTATTTAAGTAGTGCCAAAATTTTGATTTAATTTAAATTTTATTTTTTTTTAAATTTCTTGTCCTGTCTACCTGTAACATGCAATGATAATTATTATTTCGAAAGTGAGAGGTTTTAAAGTTATCACAATTTAAAAAAAGGAATGAGAAAATGCAAAATGTTTTCTTTTTGTTATTTAGGAATTGATTGCCTATTTTATCATATAGGATACACTAATAATAATTTATTTGCATTAATAATTGATAAAGATTTACTTATTTAAAAATTAATAAAGAATTGACATCATCTATAACAGGGTAGTTGAGACAGTGAAAAACCTTTTGGTAATTTGGGGGTATACTCTCATATCTTTCTGCCTCATTCAGAACCCATGTTAAAGAACATCATAATTATGTGTGAATATGGCTTCAACAGGGCTAATGTTTCACTTGCAGAAAGCATCAGGAGAAATATACATTTATAATGTGGCAATTATGAGGAATTTACAATAATTCAAAGTATCCAGAGACATTTGCACAGTATATTTGTATACATCTGAATCTGTATAAACAGATTGACTTAATGTATGTGTACATATCTGCATTCATGAAAATATGCATCAAATCTATTTACACAGCTGTGGGTATATATATATATATATATATATATATATATATATATAAAATTCTGTGACTTCTGTTAGTCTGTCCATCACTGGTAAGTGGGTTAGGGAAAGAAATTTTCAGTATGACTGTATGTGTGTGCATAGGCACATTTATCTCTCAATATCTGTCTATATTTCTGAGGTGAGATATTGCAATTATTTACATTGTTTGAATTGTTGTCCTTATCTTTGTTGCCAATTTCACACCATTTCAGCCATTGTACACCCCGACCTTTTTCAGATGATTGGAATTTTGAACACATGGCTCAGTGTTGGTTGAAGTAATCCATTAACTTGACCCCAAGAGTTGTGGCCATAACAGAGGTGAACAAAAACTTGGAGCGTTGAGTTAAATGGAAATAATTGAAACTGAGATATCTAGAAGAGGCATGGTATGTGAAACTAGAACAGTCTACCTTTATGAATGAAATAAAGGGTTTGGTTCAAAATTTCAATCACCTTAAGAAGGTTGGAGCATACAGCGTCCAAAACGTTGTTAATATTACAATGTAAATAATATAAATGTTTATCCCTGTATGGAAATATACAACATTTGATGAACCTCAGATGAGGAGTTCTCAGTTGATGTCATGGTTTTTTTTTTTTTTTTTTCCTGTCCTTCCAAATGAACATGTTTGATAACCATTGAGCTCATTTCTTCTCTCCTTCTATATCATCTGACCCGGTCTTCTTCTTTTTCCAAAAAGACAAAATGCACCCAGTGACACTTAGTGAATAGCTAAGTCAACTTTCTGACAGCCAATGACTAACAACACATTCAGGATTTTCCAAATTGGCCATAACAAATCCCTTGGTAAACTCATTCAGATTAATAACATGACATTTATAGGTTTGCTATAGTATTTATATATATATATATATATATATATATATATATATATATATATATATATATATATATATATATATATATATATATATATATATATAGCGTGACACATTGTTATTAGCTGAATTTTGATTTGAAATTTTCACAGTGTTATGTTTGACCTCTGTGATTAATATTCACCACTGAATTAATGGGATACCAGTTAGTGGTTCAGAAAGTGGGATTGGCAAGGTTGTTGTGTTCACTTTTGCTTTAAAATGCCTTCCAAAGTAGATTTAATTCTTCTTTTGTGTGCCATGTTCCTTCATGACTTAGGTGATCATAACCCTCCACATCTTCCTGTTCCTTGTAGCTCTTAGTAAGTTTTGTCTTTTCCTATTTCTCCCAAACACTGTTCTGCCATCCATTTGCTCAAGCCCATCAAGTATGTCATGTGCTGCTTTCCTCTCTCTCTTTCACTCTGTCCTGTGAGTATCAGATTTTCCAAGCCCTCCTTCCTTGTTATGTGCCTTGGAACTTCCTTTTCCTGATGTTAAGTATAAGTTTTCTTTTTGTTTGTATTCTCTTCAAAACCTTGTTGTTGCTCACATGTTTGGCTCATGGTATCCTCTGCATCCTTTTGTAGAGCCACTTTGAGTCTCTTCATCTTTGAGGAAATTGTCCAGCATTCGTTGTCATACAGGAAGACAGATATCATGTAAAATTTCAATACTAAATAGGCAATACCTGAGATTTCAAATGAATTTTTAAAAATGAAAAATCTTTCTTGAAGTTTTTAGTTTTAATTTCAATAGATTAAATTTAATATTTCCAATAAGCAAAATACTTTGTTGCATTTCAAAAACTAATTTAAATTGATTGGAAGTTTTTTTTTTCTTTGTTTTTTTTTTCCTTTTTTTAGTTGTCTTTCATTGCAATGTAATTCTGTTCATTTGAAAATCTTCCAAAAATGAAATGTACTTTTCTGAAACTTTATTTGAGGAATATTAGACGATTTAAAGTATAATTAATCTGGTTTGAAACAAATATTATTTGCTTTAAGTTTAAAATATTACAGAAATGCATTTTTTTAACCTGACAGTAGCTGTTTACTGAAGGTGTTGACATGCTGACAGTTCTAGACAGCATCCTCATGAGAGTGTGTTCCACAAAGTAGCAATTTTTGGAAAGGAGCTGTCTGAGTGGAACTTCTTTCTTAACAATGGAATACAATATCTATATTTCTGAGATGAGGTATTGTAATTATTTACATTATTCGAACACATGGGTCAGTAGATAAGTGTTGGTTGGATCCAGTGACTTGACCCAAAGATTTGTGAGTTCAATACCTGGCTACTGCAGTGACAAACAAACAAAAACTTGCAAAGGAGTTAAAGGGAGATAACTGAGACATCTGGAAAAGGCATAGCACGTGAAACTAGAACAATCTACTCCAGTGGATGAAATAAAGAGTTCAATTTGAAATTCCAATCACCATTAGTCTATCATTGAATTATTCCCTTGTGAACAATGCAATAAAGATGACGGCAACAGTCTGAACAATATAAATAGTGTAAAGGAATACAGTATATAATTTGTAGTTTCTCCTCCATGGATAGATTGCAATTTATCTCTGTTTATCTTTCTTATATATATATATATATATATATATATATATATATATATATATATATATATATATATATATATATATATAAAATGTGGACATAAACCAAATAGATATTAGCAACAGTATATACATTCATTAGCATGCATACACAGGTAAGCAAATAAATATCTACTTAATTTAATATAAGGTGTAAACAAAACATTGCTCAATGTGGTTAGACAGAGCTAAGAAGTATATATTAATAAAGATATATATGCCTACATTCAAAGTGCATGGTTCTACTCCTGAGTTGGTAGAAACACGAAACTTTAAGTTGGACTTGAACCTATATATATATATATATATATATATACACACACACACACCTTTTGATCTGTAGAACAAGCAGTTTAATTTTTTCTTATCAAAATGACATTCATAATGAAATAGCAATTAGTTCCTGTACAATCTATATCTTGTCTATAGTTGTTCTCTGTGAATAGTGACAGGTTTATTCATTTATTGCTCTTCCTTGTGCTATATTTTCAACATATTGTGCACTCAACGTACAAGCCCAGGCCCACTATTCAGCTAAGTACCTTCCTCATTTAAATTTCTGTAACAAAAAAGAAAAAGAGAAACATTCCAATTTTCAAATGGAATTAGTGTTGTGGTTCACCTTTGGGATGGAGACCTTCAAATTAATAGGTTTAAGCTTCTCTGCTTGATTGATTAGGTTTGTTAGCAGAGAAAATATCTGGAAGCTCACAAGACTATGTCACAGGAATGAACCTCTACGTTTCTTTTTGTCCCATAGTCTTGTGACAGAAATTGCAGATCTTTAGAAAAATACAAGTTCACATATACAGTATAAACAAAATATAAAATTCTATTTATGGCAAAATACAGTGTGTTTGTATCAGGCATGGGAAACCTTTTTCAGCCAATGAACCTCATGAGATATGGTTCATCATTAGATGTACAACTAAAAATAATTCAAGATAATTTTTCATTGAGAGCACCTCAGACATTTTCACTACAGAAGGCCATGCATATAATCATCTACTTTAGAAATGGGGAAAAGTTTTTTTTTTCTATAATTAAAAAAATTGAAGTCTCTGTATGATTTAGTTATTGATGATAGTATGATTAACACACATGGCTACATGTGACTTGTTACTAATTTATCCATTTGACAATACAAAATTTATTTCTTTAAAAGAAAAAATATATTTTTTCTGCAGAGAAAATCATGTTTTCTCTTCCTAGAAACCTCAACTGTCTCTTCCTGATAAGTAAATTTTTTTTTTTTTTTTTGTTTCCATTTTCTCTAAAACTTTGTTGTTGCTCACGTTTGGTCCATGGTATACTTCTCATCCTTCCGTAGAACTGTTTCAAGTCTCTTCTTCATCTTTAACATTGTCCAGCACTCACTTTTATACAGGAGGACAGATATCATGTAACAGTTTAGTACTCTTTTCTTTGTTTCTAGCAAAGTTTTTTTTCTGTTTCTTAATACTCTTAGTTTTTGGAATGCACCTATGGGTATCTCAATATGTGTCACACTTTCCGTCCACTGTTAAAACACTTCCCAGAAAAATCTTCTATTAGAAACCAGATGTACCTTGATTTTTTTTTTTTTTTTAAACATTGGCAGTGCATCTGCTTCTCTCTTTGGGAGACATTCATTTTTTGACCACTTATCTGGACAATAAGTGTTCTTGAGGACTTAGATTGGAGTGCCAGGTCAAAGTGGAGCCTGGTTTGGGAAAAGGCTTTCAGTTGCAAATGGTGAGAAAGTACAGCCTTCTGTTTCCCTTACTTTTTCAGAGGCAAACATGTAAACACTTGAAACAATAATAATAAAATCAGCCTATGAAGAAGTTGTATTTTTTTTTTTTTTTTTTTTTTTTTTTGATTCATGAATAAACCAATGGACTAGTGGCCAAAGGCATAAAGGTTGTTTTTTTTCTGCCATCTTGACAAGAAGTATATAAAAAAATCTACTCGGGTTTATTAACAATTCTTTTGAAGGAAACCTTTTATTTTTCATGAAGGATTTTGTGAGGAGGGAAAAAATAAACTCGATGATATTAAGGACCGATCCTGAACTTTAATGAATGTGAAGTATATTTGCTTTTACCAGTATTTAGCCACGTACAATATTGCATTTTTCACAGCAAGAATATTGCAGAAAAGTAAAATTGAAGAGTCAAACTGCAAAGAATATTGTTTTTAAAGTTTTGGAAAATAAATGCTAATGCTGGTTATCAGTTATGATGAACCATATGATAAAAACAAAGAATTATTTTACAATTTTTTAAATTTATTATTAAACTATATAAATTTTAGCTATTTCTTTCTGATTGCTAACAGGAGTTTCTTCCTAGTTCCTTTTCGCCTTAAAGCTTCCTCATTTCTTGTATGCTCTGGTATTCTCAACAATCATTGGTTAAACCACATCACTTTAAGTGTCTTCTTCATTTGTGGGAAATTGTCTAGTATTCACTGCCATATAGTTGATATTACATACCAGTTCAGCTTACTTTTTTTTTTTTTTTTTTTGTTTCTAATGACATTTTCCTATCTCTTAATATATTGCTGAATTTCTAAGAATCCCTCTCTTTCTACCATCTATGGGCTAAATAGTAGAACTTTTATCTGGAAAAATCATTGTTATTCTCAAAAAATTGTTAATGCAATATTCACTCACAAAAAAAGGAATTATTTTTACAATCCAAAATGTTTTTACTTTAAATAACCCAGAAAAGGTTGTAAAAAAACAAATCAATCAATCCCATAATATATTGCTGAGTTTCTATGAATCCCTCTCCTCCCACCAGCTATGGGTTAAATAGTAGGAGTTGTATCTGGAAAAATCATTGTTATTCTCTAAAAATTATTAATGCAATATTCATTTGCAAATAAATAAAAATAGAATTACAATCAAAAATATTGTTTGGCTTTAAATAACCTACCAAGAGTTGATAAGCTGTAAAAAAAAACAAAAAAAAAAACAAATCGATCAATTAATTGCTGAGTTTCTGAAAGGCATGAGGATATTGTCTAGCATTCACTACCATATAGGAGACCAGATCTCACATTGCAGTTCAACATTCTCTTAATACTTTGATGAATTTCTCTGCATCTTTTAATTTCTGTGTCACTCTTTCTATAATCTGTTATGACATTACTGAAATTGTTCAGTTTCTATATCTGCTTGATTTTGACATCCCCAGTGTGTCATTTGGATAGTCTCTTTTGCTGACAACCAGTTCATGGTTAGTCCTTGCTTTTTTTTTCTTTCTTTTTTTTTTTGTCTAATAGTTCTATCAGTTTTCTTCTGAATCATTGTATATGTGTATTCATTAGAATAAGTTAAATATATAGAGTGTGGGTATAAGAATAGATACAGCTTAGTGACAGTCAGTTTCATGCTTCAATTCAATCTTCAGACTGACTTTTAAAGAGACAAAGACTTGGTGCTTGAAACTAATAGTCCCCGTGCAGTGTTGATCCTTATATCCACACTGTCTCTTCTATAAAGATTGTTGTCACTTTCCTATAAATGTAAAAAAATTTGAAACACACACATGGAGATATATATATATATATATATATATATATATATATATATATAAAAAAACACACACACTCTCTCTCTCTCTCTCTCTCTCTATATATATATATATATATATATATATATATATATATATATATATATATATATATATATATATATTACAATAATTATTCATACAAAAAGTAGATTAGTGAAGTTAATGATATAAAATGCCGAAATCATTTTGCAAACAAAATTTTAAAGTTGCATTAATCTACAAGTCACTTGAATGTTATGATCCTTGTTTCTAATAATTATAAGCTGTATAAGGTCTTTTTTTTAATATGTAAGTACTTTCAACTGTACATTCAGTCATCCTCATGCATGGAAATTATTTTGTTTTATAGTAAAAATCCAGGTAGCATCTGAAACAAAAAAAATTCAGCCTTAGCATTGTGACTGCATGCTCCAAATCTTTGTATCTGTTAACAATAACACATTTAAAAAAAATATTTTGATTCGCATTTAATTTTTTCGTCTGTGATGCTACCTGGAATTGACTAAAAACAAAATAATTTCCATGCCTGAGGATGACTGAATGTACAGTTGAAAGTACTTGCATATTAAAAAAAAACTTTATGCATCTTATTATTATTAGAAACAAGGATCATAACATTCATCAAGTGATTTGTAGGTTAATGCAACTTTAAAATTTTGTTTGTGAAATGATTTCGCCATTTTATATCATTAACTTTACTAATCTACTTTTTGTATGAATGATTCATTGTAATATAAATTGAACTGCACCACATATTTGAGATATATATAATATTACATACAATAGAAATTAAGATTACTCCATGGTAATGATATATATATACACACACATAAATGTTCATGCCCTGACATGTATGTATTAGCTAAAATTTTCACTGTATAATGTTAGGTCTATGTGATTAATATTTTACACTGAATTAAGTGCGTTGACAAAGAAGGATATTATGTTGTGGAAAACAAATCTTTTATTTTTGGTTTGTTTCATCATTAGGCTGTAGCCCGATTTATTTAGGCAAATCCAAATCCCCATTTTGGTAGAAGAGAAGTCAAAATCCTTTTGGGATAAAGAATGTGGTAAGTAATTTGCATGTAAAACAGATGGACTGCCTAGGGCAAGAGCACAAAACCTCTCTCTCTCTCTCTCTCACACACACTTCTCTGCACTATGGTATTCTTTTTCTGCAATCCTGTTCATCAAATCAACAATCAGGCTTCTATTGTGGCACATGATAAATAGATTAATAAATGATGACTTGAGTTACTTGTATAGCTGTGGGTCTCTCCCTGCTATCTGTTCATTCTCTGATGATTTATTGATCATTCTACCACTCAATAAACCATTAAGTAATAAACCAAAGCTCCTATTGAAAATATTTGCCTTGTAAATTCTCTCTTGGGAAGATGAGTGATAGTCTCTCAGGGTTGGTAAGGTGTGGCTTAAAAATATTTACAAGCAAGACTCAAATGACTGACAGCCTTTGTTAACCAAGTTGAACTCTCTGCTGACGAAACCTGTGTTTTCTTTTCATTTCAGCTTGACTTTAATGTACTCCTTCTCGTTTTTCTTCTTGCCAGTATTTCTTTTTAAGCTTTTGCCATTAGTGGTGGTTGACTTGCTCAATTTCCTGTTGGCTTTCAGTAACTTCATTGTAAGGAACTTTTTGTTTTGTTTAATAGTTAAATTTTAATTTTGATGCTATTTTTTTTTTTTTCTTTTTGTTTCCTTTTACAAAGTTTTTCTTTCTTATTTAATTTTATTTTTATTAATGTTTCCCTAGAATAACTTGTAAAATTTTTTTTCTTTTCACCTTTCTGATGTTTTGTCCCAATTTGTGGGTGTTTACTTATTTGGTTCCATTATTGCAGTCATGTCAGCTATTATCTTGCTGATCCAACAATTGGCTTGAGTTGGCTTTTGCTTCTCACAATCCCTTTGCAAGCATCTTTATAGACAACTGAAGAGGATGAAAGAAATGGCCAGCTGAAATGTGGGATTTTTTTTTTTTTTTACATATCATGTTTGTTTAACATGAAATTAATCATGACAGTTCACAGATTCCTTTTTTTATTATTTGTGATTGGCCATACTCTTTTCTTGGCAAAGATTGTGAAGTTTTCTCATTACTTTTGTTATTGTTTTGAATTCAGAGATGTCTTTCTTCCAGACTGGTTGCCACCCATAGATATTCCAGTCTATACTGCTATTTAACCCATATCTGTGGGGTGAATAGAAGGGTGTTTGTGCAAAAGTGAATGTAGCAGGCTACTCTAGAATTTAAACTCTGCTCACCAATGACACTTTCTGTGCTGAATAATAATGATGATGAGGTTATTGGAAGAGATGATGTCAGCGAAATTTAAACTCTGGATGAGGCTGTTCACTTCACACTAATAACTTTGAGAAAGGCATGAATCCATTTCTCCCTACACCCTGTCTTAGTGCCAAATATTTTGACAAAAATCTTGTCACTGGCATCATGTGATGGTTCATTTAGAAGAATGGTTCAATGAACATTTGGGCAAACAACTCTCCTGTAACTACCTTACCAACTCAGGTACTTGTAGCTAATGCTGTTACTCCTATTATTAACCTTGATATGTTTGAAATCAAAAATAAGGATATGAAGCAAAAATATCCAAGTCTCTTGAAAGTGCAGTTTTGGGCTGAAAGTGCAGTATTAAGCAAGAGCTTGCCATTTTTTTTTCCTTTTTTTTCAAAAAATCAGGAGACAGTTAAAATGTTGTAGACATGTGATGAGGAAGGAAGTCTTGGAAAAATTAACACTCACAAGACAAAGCAGAGTAGAGTAGCAGATAGCCTACATGATAGATTTGAGCCGGTATAATCAAAAGATAAAGAGGGTTTGGAAAGTAGTCAGTATTGTTGAGAGCAACAAAAGTTAGGAAGCTGTGGAGAACCATGGTCGCCTATATTATGAAGGGGCATACATACTCATATATATATATGAGTGAGCACAGTGTGTTGATTCATGTTTCTAGATAGGGGCAAGGTATATTGTGATTGTCAAAGCACCGGCAAGGGTGGAGGGTTAATAGGTTTATTAATGATATAAGATTTACTTTTTCTTTTCATTTGAACTGTCCCCTTCACAAGAATGAGGCAAACCTGATGTACAGAAAATATGAAAACTTTTTTATTCATGCAAAATTTAGATTTCATTCTCAATGGTGGAATCTGGCATCAAAAGAAATTTTTCTATCTTTGCAAAATTCTTCATTTCTATTGCCATAAACCCCTTCTAAGTCGTGCTGGTGTTGCATATATTTATCCTTGTCTTTCTTCTTCTCCTTTGTGTCATGTTCCTTCAGGAAATGGACAATCATGGCTCTACACAACTTCCTATCCTTTGTAACTCTAAGCAATGTTTGTTCCTTTACTATTCTCAAAGTCCCTGTTCTGCTAACTATTTACACAAACTTGTTAGATTAATCAATGCTTCCCTCTTTCCCATTTGCCTTTGATATATCCTTTGAGTGTCAAATTCTTCAAGTTCTCTTTCTTCATGTCCCAGAAATGTTGACCATTTCTTTCTGTTTCTAAGTACATGTGTCCTTTCTGTTTCCATTTCCTTAAAACTTCCTCACTGCTCACATATTCCACCCATGGCCATTGTCAGCATTCTTTTGTAGAACCACATCTCTGTTGCCTCAAGTCTTCTCTTCACCTGTAAGGAAATTGTCCAGCATGTGTAGCAGTATCAGAGTATTAATATTACATAACAGTTCAATCCTCTTTTCTTTGTTTCTAATGATATTTTCCTGTCTCTTAATACTTTGTTTAGCTTTTGGTAGGCATCTTTCACTAGTCTAATGCATCTTTGTACTTCAGTGTCACATTTTATCCTATGCTGTCCTTAATTTCCCCATTTTAGCTGATAGTGGTTTAGGAAGCTGAGCTGTGGTGATGTGACTGGTGGTTTATAACCATCATTCCCACTCAACATTGCTACAAAATGCGGGTGCAATCTCACCAACAAGGTTGGCAGTTATAAATGCTAATCATTAAACAAAACTATGTACCTTGAAAGATTCACTAAAAAGTGAGTATAGATGATGAGAAAATGCTCAAAACTTGGTAAAAACAAATTATTATTATCATCAAAATCTTTGTTATTATTAAGAAGAAAGATCAATCTATTTTTTGATTATTTAATCATATTTTTTTAATCCTTTTTAGAACCTTTCAAATTTTATTTTTATTGTGCTAACAGCTGACTAGAAATTAGTATGGGAGATTTTAGTGTCTTTTTGTGGTAAAAAACATTGATTTGGAAATTCTTGCAAAAAATCAGATAATGAAACTTTCAGGACTTATTCACAAATGAATGAAATTATTTTAGAAATATTTCTTTTTTAGAAAACCTTGGTAAAAAGATATCTTTTTACCACTGCTAACCCCACTTAATGCATTCAATGACATTTTGAGAAATTTCATTTTTGTAGCACTTAAAGTTTATATTAATTATAAGTTAAAGTCCTTGGCAAATTTAAATTGTCAATTTTTTTTGTCAAACAGGACCCCTAATTACAGTAAATCTGCTCTGAATCATAAAATATGCAATAAAACTAAGACATTATTTAATTAGAAAAGCTTTTAATAGCTCTTATGAATAAGATATATTATGGACACTGTCGTTTTAAGAAAAATTATATTTTTTGGTTAATAATTAACTTGTCAATTCATAGTCTAGGTAGCATAGTGAAAAGCTTATTCGAACAATTACCATAAGAGTATTTATAAAAAAGGCACAGAAGAAACCTTATGGCAGTGGGTAAGTGACTGAAGCTGAGCTGTCAGATCAGGACTGATAATATTACAGATTCTACTTTGGATCTTATCAAGGAGCTTCAGGTAAATAGCAGGGGCACTGGACCATATATGATAGCAATATTCTAAGCATGGATGAATGGTTGACATAGATATGTAAGATAGATTCTGGAGAGAAAAATTGTCTCGCCCGACACAGTGAACCAATTTTCTTAGCAACTGACCTAGCAATGGATTCAGTGTAGTCTTTTCACCTCATGTCAGCTGAGGACATTATCCAAAGATAGCACATTGAGTCACTTTCTTGGAGGATAGCATCAGCCATGCTGATAGAAGACTGAGAGCGGTCTCTCAGATGATTAATGGAGACCAGTTTAGTTTTGGAAGTGTTAAAATTAACAAGCCCTCTTTTGCCTCAGTTAACGATGGTTTTTAGGTCTTTTTGTATATCGACTGCCATTTTGACCTTGTCTGACTGATCAGCCTTACTATTGAGGCAGGAGTAAATGGTAGTGCCGTTAGTTTAGATGCCAAGTTGAGAGATGATGTCATTAGGAAGGTTGTTAATGAAGATTATAAATAGCCTAGGACCAAGGATGGAGTCCTGGGGGACATCTGTGTTAGTATAAAAGGCTATAAGTGTAGTAACTAGAGTAAATTTAAAATTTATTTGTAAATTTCTAAAAATAAGAATCCATTTTCTGTGCTAGTAACTGTTGGCTTACCTGCACCTCTAAGAGAGGCATTAGTTTATTCTAATATTTTTATTTTTTCTTAACAAGTTTTTATTGACAATAACTAAAACTGCTATTCACAAAGGGTGTGTAGACTTTGGTAATTTGCCGATCCTCTTTGTGTTTGAATAATCAAAGGTCTATGATGATGATGATGTCATTGATCACATGACCTTTTTGTTTGTCTTGTACATGTTGCTACTTGATTGTATTTCAGTTTTGCCCTTGAAATGTTTTCTTTGATTTGCTTGTGAGAATTTGATCTGCAGATCAATTTCCCAGTCACTAACCACATTGAACTCCTCTGTACTTGTCTTTTTCAATCAGGCTAACTGATCAGGGCATGCTCACTGTCTCTTCGATCTTGTTGATTTAACACATCTGTCATCTGATTTAGCTCTAAGCTGACTGTATCGGATGCCATGCAGGAAGAATCAATTATTTTGTGTAGTTGCTCTGGCGACAATCTTATTTGGCGAGAGTGCATTTATTTATTTCATTGCTGCTTGTTGCACTCATTTGAATGTATCTCGGAACTTCTTGGCCAAGGTAAACATGAACAAATAAAAATTTAGGGAAGAACAAAAGAATAATTGATCTTGCCCATGTGACTTCCATCTTCTATATTTTGGATATGTGTCATTCCCTTACTTAATTTTAATTTAAATCAAAGGGAAAATATTTTCAAAATGAAATATACTCGTACAAGTACCCTGGGTAATGTACTTTGAGAATATATATAGTTATGGGGATCTATCTCCAAAACCTTAGGAGGAGTTTGATAACAAACACAGAAGCTACAACTTTATATATATTGTGTGTGTGTGTGTGTGTGTGTGTGTGTGTGTGTGTGTGTGTGTGTGTGTGTGTGGCTAGATTGGGCTCTCATGCCTTGAATGATGCCAAAGATGGTGTATAGCTAAAAATACTTGGCATACTTGCAGGTAGAACTCACCTTCCTTTGTGTGAGATTAATTCTGGTCATCCCTCAACAAAAAACATGGCTATGTACATATCTATTTGGCAGTCTGTTTGCATGATTACTCTCAAGTCTAGATGCATCACCAAAAACCAAAGTCCTGAATCAAGGAAGCAAAATAGTTTGTCTTCATTTCTCGTTCTATTAATCTTACATGGCCTAAAAGAAAAGAGGCTGTCATCCACAATTCAAATTGAATGTGATTAATTATGCAGGAAAATGTGGAAATAGTAGGTGTAAACATTTTGGTTCCCCTCCTCCAAACAGAGACAAATGATTCAATGTTGGTGCAATCAAAAAGAATTTAAAATGATTAAAAATGATATTTTAAAGTATCAGCTTGAAGTTTTTTATTCAATAAAAATTTTTCAAATTACTTTATTCAAAAAATTTGTTTTTCAAAATAAGTGTGCATTTTCTCCACATGAAAATGAAGTGTGTGTTTATCTACGAGTGCATTTTATATTCTAAAAGACATGATACATATATGCTTAGGTTTATGAAATATCTGCAATATAAAATCAACAATTTTTTATGGTTAGTTTTATAAATATTAGGCTGCTTTTAGATATGAGATTTTTATACATCTTTTTGGTAAGAAAAATATTAGGAATCCATATGCATAGACATTATAGAACAATCAAAAAGTAAATTGAAAACATAAGCAAGATCACAAAAAGATTTCATGTCTTCACAGTAAATTTGATATTAATCAACTGATGTTAGTAAAATTTTCTTGATAAACTTATATGTGAGTTTCAGTTTAAAATATCTACACTTATTGAAAATATTGATAATAATTTTCCTTAAGGGTGTCAGGCTAAATTATTCAATGTGCAACATAATTTTTTTTTTATTTCTAAATAAATTTGAAAGATATTTGATTAACATGACATCTCAAATATTGCAATGGATTATTATTTTATTATGAGATGGGCTTTTTGTCATTCTACAACCTTCATCAGTCATTCAGCCATTGAATTTTTTTTTTTTTTTTTTTTAAGTTTTATACTGTTTTAACTTTAACATTGCTTACAGCAGTTTTATTTAATTTCACAGAGATCTCACTTCCTTGAATATTGTTTTTCATTCTCTTATAAATCTATTTTAATAATTGACCACAAGGTTTCTTTTGGATTAACATCTGAAGAGGTTGGGTGTCATTCCATTAATTCGGTATCTTTGAAATTTTTTTGTAAGGCAAACAATAGTCAGCTTTGCAGATTGTGAAAGTATGTTGTCTTGCATTACTGTACACTTAAATTTAAAATGCTTCTTCGTTGTAACCTATACAAGTAAAAAAAAAACATCTTGCCCAAGAATTTGCAATAATTTCCTGCTTTCATTTTGATATCATCAACTTTGAAGTGATTTATAATTTTACTGCCTACAAAAGTAGCCTAAGATTTTACTCCATGTTTCCACTAAGTCGTGTTGGTTGACTACTTCCCAACTTTTATGCCAACCATTAACTCTACGTTCATCACTAAAAATTACTGTTGCGTAATCAGTTTTTATTTACTACTTTGTCCAATTTACACATTTCTCTTTGTGATGTTTACTTAAAGTTGGTAGTTTGGTTACTTTCACATCTTCAGCCAATGTTGTTAATATTCTCCATCTCTTCTCTCTGTTTATATTTGCAACACCTGATTGTTTAAATAATTCATTTCTGGTCAATCCTCTTGCTTATTACACTTTTTATTTTTATCAAATCTCTTTTTGTAACTTTCTTAAAGTTGCTTTGTCTTTCTAGTTTTTATCTTTTTATTGCTCTTTTCCTTTTGTCTGAAGTCAGAAATAAATATTAATAACACACACACACACACACACACACACACACACACATATATATATATATATATATATATATGTGTGTGTGTGTTATTAATATATTATTGTCGGTCTGTTTCATGCTTAAACACAATCTCTCTGACCTTAATATTTTTTTTTTTTTTTTTTTAACAATGATGTTCATCCAGGAAGCATGGTGGAGTAATGGTTAGTGGCTTGGATTGAGGAAGAGATGAGTTTAAATTCCAGCTGAGTTAATTACAATTCCTTACATGCTAATACTCTTGGGAAAGGTATGAATCCATCTCTTCTTTCCCCAGCAATGGGTAAATAACAGGACAGACTGAGTCCTATAGCCTTGGGTGGCAACCAGTCTAGGGGAAGGAAAAACTGTAGAGGGTTTAGCTCCATCAAGCAATTTTGTTCAGGGAACACCATTGCTACTGCAGTACATGTGGTGTCCCCTACAACCCAAATAAGTTATGAGTTTTGTGATTATGATCACTCTCTGTACAAGGCCCAAGAGCCAAGTAGAGGGTTATAGAGTAAGAGGCATAGTTTATGGAGATATGTAGGGAAGATAATGGTTGACCCTAGACTTGAAAAGATTAAGATTGTAGTGATTGGGGAAACTTCATCTTGTGAGTGAGTTCCCCAAAGTAACAGCTTATAGGAAGAAGCTGCTCAGGTGCAACCAATGGAATATGAAGGGAATGAGGGTGGTTCACTACAATGTGCATGGCATGGTGGGTCTTATCCATGAAAGTTAGAACTGATGGACCTAAGTAATGTAGTTCATCTGGACGTAGCAGTAGAGCTTGTGACATTTCACCTATGGGAAAGGGGTTGTAAATTCATCACCCACAAGGACATGGAGAGGCTTTTGGGCTTTATTGAGACTGAAAAGTGAAGACTTGGCAGCTTTTGCCCATATATGGTAGTAGTACTCCATTTTCAGCCTTACTTGGCTCTTGTAAGGAGTCAGGTATTTACTTATGACATCCAACCTGTTGGTCATGTGATGTTTGATCCCTGCAGTTGACCGTTGAATGGATCATTTTGATCCAAGCCTTGTCTTGCCCTATGTTGTGTTTGATTTAGATCTCAAGGCTGGCGAGGATCAAACTGTTGACAAGAATCAGTGAATTGATTTAGTTCGGATATAATGAAATCACAAGTAAATTGTATAAAAGAAAATGTTTTATATAATGTTTGTTGTACAGAGCTGGTAGTACAATTATCAGTTCTTCAGGCAGGAATATATACTCTTAATGTAGAGTTATTGACCCTTCCCTTTTCGAATATTTTGTGACACTTTTTTTGTCATGACTAAGTATAGACAAAGCTTCTAGAACAACTTAAGTTGGAGGTTTCTTCAGGTGGGAAGTCAGGTGAGATCAGGTTATCTCTCATCCAGCATCTGGAACAACTGTCGTTGGTTGCTTCTACTTTCTGTTTATATGGACCTCCATCCAAAATGGCTATGGAGTCTGATGGGGCTTGGGGTTTTGGTAAATCCCCTAACCTCTACAAAGAGTCCTTGGTTATCTGACTCCGGAAAAATTAATCGCACTCCCAATTTTGGCGTGAACCCTTCTCCTAAGAGTAGTGATAGCAGAATATCGATTCACCTTAACTCCTTCCTTCTCATATTGGTACCTCATACCAATACCACTAAAGTGAGTGTGGGCAATTCCTCCATCTACTTGATATTTCACCTGAGCCCTTCACTTCAGTTGTCATTTTGACAAACTCGATTTTTAGACTGCAGAGGCGAACAGGTGGAGGCTTACTTATAATCATTTTTGTCAGCTGGATTCCTTGACCCAAACCCCATTCTCTCAGTCAGGCATTCACCAGGTGTCCTCATGACAGCTTTCTTAGCAGTTTTGACCAATGACACTTGGAGTGAGGTGGGGAAATTCGGCTCTTATCTAAAGAAATTTTAAATTTCTTTAGCGATTTACCCTAGCCCCTCTTTTTGAAAAGGGATATTAATCAATTCTATGACTTTGCTTTTGTTCCCAGAAAATCTTAAAAGTATTATCAGTTCACTTCTTGTTGACAAAATCGCTTGACTTAGCTTTCCAGAAATTTACCAGATGGCTTTCAAGTATACAACGAATCAGAGGCCATCATTTTCTTTATCTTTTTGACTGCACTTTAAATAGTGATTATCAATCAGTGTCTCCATTTCAGCCATGTCTTAGTAAAATCCTCTGCTGACTTGAATGTTAATACACCACCTCTCCCCATCCCTCGTGGGTTTAAATTATCCAGATGGCTTTTTTGGCTAGATTCCTCAAAATAATAAAGCCGTTTTAATTCAAGTCAGCCCTATTCTCCTTTTTATGGTTTATTCATGAAAGAAAACAAACTTTCTGAATTTTAATAAAATCCTTCTTCATCTCTTGCTATGTTTATCAAGTTATCTCTTAACTCTTCCAGCATCTTGTAGTGTCATATCTCTTTCAGTATATCTATCAAGCTATCTTTTAACCCTTCCAGTGTCTGATAGTATCACATACTGAAGTGGTACAGAGAACCAATCATTTTCCCAGCATCTTTAGTGATGGACTGTATAAATGAATTCCATATGAAATCTGGGTTGAGTTTAAGTCCCAATAGGCATTCAAATCATGGGGCCTGAAGAATGCATTCAAGCAGACTGTCATCACTTGGTGTTATGCTCAGTGTTCACTCTTATCTTTACACATTCTCTGTTTTGGATATTGAGTGTCACATAGTGTCACCGCAATGTGAGTTGTGAAGTACAGCAGGTTGGAGTTAAGGGAGAAACAATCCCTGTGACTACTCCCAAAGAAGGTGGATAATTCTCTAAATTTAGAAAATAGACTAAGAAAGCAGAAATAGGGAACAAACAAAACCCTTATTTGAATTAATGGAAATTAAAGACTCCATGAACCCCACCGAACAGTTTTGGGCCATATAAGCAGATGACTTTGGGGAGCTCGAGGACTGAGGTTGAGAAGCTGCATTGAGGTCTTCTGGAATCCATGCTGGCAGCCAACCAGAATTCCTGATTTCAAGACTTTGAACTTTGAGAAGTTTAGACAAAGTCCAGTGTCAGTAGAGAGATTGAGGTGGGAAGGGTTAATTTTGTTGTGCCAAGAGCTATATAAATTGAAGAATAATCCCACAAATCTCTTGTTATATTTATATTCGTCATGAAGATATTTTTTTCCTTAATATGGCACCCGCCATGGCTTTACCAGCACTGCAAGACTACGATGACATTCGCTCTTCTGCTGCTCTGACATCAAGAACACAATGTGGGCAGAGATGGTGTCGATCAAAGTGGCCAGCAATCAACAACCAGCTTAGACCAGTGTCAGCATTGGCCAGTGCAGAGTTAACACATGTTGAAAGTTTCATCCTAAGCTTAGAACTGGACCACTAAATGTGGTTACATCACCAGGTGTAGGGACAAGTGAAACGTGTTACATTATTTGGTGCCAGTGACCAAGGATGTGACCCTCATGGCACCCGTTTGTGTGTGCGTGTGTTTAATTCTTGAAATCTTATTACTATGAATGTCATTTTTTTGTTCGAGTTGCTATCCCCATTTTTTTTTTTTTATTTCATTAAAGTGTGAAATTAATAACAACTGGGGCCTGAATTGAGAAGTCCTACTGAAGAAAAACTGTGCCTGTGACAGGAATTGAACTTGCATGTTTTTTTTTCCCTATCATTGATGTAATAGGATGCAGGGAGCCTACTAAAAAATAACATTTATAGTAATAAGAAATAAAGTTGTATAATATATATATATATATATATATATATATATATATATATATATATATATATATATATATATATGTGTGTGTGTGTGTGCACACTAGGAATAACATTTGAGATAGTTTAAAATAAATTCACTAATTCTTTAGAAATATATTTATTTTAGGAAAATCTATGACAAAGAGGTGATTTTTTTTTTTTTTTTTTTTTTTTTTTGTACGCATTTTGTCCTTTAGGACTTTATCAGACTAAAGTGATGTTGATGTGATTACACGTGCATGAAGGAGAGGGACATTGAAATTTAAATTAAATTTTTTTTTTTTTTTTTTTTTGATCTATAAAATTTATATATCCTTTTCCAAAATATATATATATATATATATATATATATATATATATATATAAATTCATGAATCATTCATACAAAAACAAATATAGAGGTTAATGATTTAATTGGCGAGAATACTTTGTCGCAAACAATATAAATAAGATACATCAATCCCGAACCTGTATATGAATGACATAATTCCTGTTTATAAATTCCAGTTGCATAAGGTCTTTTTAATTTTTTACAAGCTTTCATCTGTTCATACAGACATCATCAGGTATAGAAGTAGATTTTGTTCTTGTTTTTACTTCTCAGTAATAAGAGGACAACGAAAATAGAGATGTCAGATGTTTTGGAACATGTGGTCGCAACGCTGAGTTTGAATTTAAATTTTAAGGTTCTGCGTTTTTGTACAAATATAGCAATAAGAGAATTCTTTTTTACTGGTAGATTTTCCGTGCATATTACTGAGAAGTAAAAACAAGAACAAAATCTACTTCCATACCTGATGATGTCTGTATGAACAGATGAAAGCTTGTAAAAAATTAAAAAGACCTTATGCAACTGGAATTTATAAACAGGGATCATGTCATTCATATACAGGTTCGGGGTTGATGTATCTTATTTATATTGTTTTATGCAGAAAATATTCTCGCCATTTAAATCATTAACTTCTATATTTGTTTTTTGTATGAATGATTCATGAATTTATAAATTATATTTGCACATTTTAATTGAAATTATATATTAGAATGAGACAGAGAGAATGATTAATTTTGCTTTTCGCTATCATTACAGTTAATCAATATCGTCTGTTTCCTAAATCGCTTGGGGATATTGTATCCACCTATGATGTACAAGAACTTCACTTATCCCTTACTCAGGGAATATGGAGACATGATAAATGGGGATATCCAATCCATGATGCTCCCCCGGGAGCTGAGTTATGGGTGTGGTTCTTACCCTCTGTTTCCAGGTAAGTTTCAACACTTTGTTTTAGCCTGAATGTCAAGTTGATGATGCTCTTTATCACAAAATATTAAACTCAATAATAATCCTGTCCTATTAGAAGCATATATGCCCGACACAATTTTGTCTGTCTTCTTTTTTGTGATATCTTCACTTTCCAAACACTGTTAATGTTTTTATTTGTTTAGCCTCTACTTTAATGAACCTTTTTTTCTATGTGGTGGTCTTCAGTATGATTAATGGGAGGAAACGCATTCATTCTATGAAAGCTTATACATAAGTTGAAGACAGTGCTTGTGCCAGTGTTGGTTTGTTGTAATAGAGAAAAGAAAATGAATTGTTGTATATTGAGTGAGAGATTGGATTAAATTAGACTCATTTTTTGGGATTCATATCTTTTTTTTATTATGGATGTAATGTTTTCTCTTCTGTATCTACACACTGTGATACCAGGGACACCCACATGGAAGAGGAAGAGACAGTTTTATCTCACTCAAGTGTTTCTGTTTGATGGATCAGCAGATAATTCCTTTTGAAGTTTGCTCTTCAAAGCAGCATCCATTTTGACCATAAGGTAACATGTAAGGGGTGGATGAGGGATTTTTGCAGATCAAGTGGCAACAAAACTGGAAATTGATTATATTCAGGTGCTAGTCTATATTAACCTTTAGCATGCTGGAGGTGCAAATTGTCACCATAGAATTCTCTCCTTTTGCACACTGTAGGCGCATTCTGTTGCCTCAAGAGAGTTGCTATAAATAAACACTTGACAATTGTTATTTCCGGAAATAACAGTTGACATTTTTCGCCTCCAGCATGCTTAAGTTTAAGTCATGCTGGGGTTCAATGAGAGTTCTGGTGGTGACTCTTGGTGGTGATGGACATATCTGTGTCACAGTTCTGAGATCTCCATGTTGATATTTGCCAGCCACCACATTGTGATATGGAAGAGGAGGAGGAGGAGGAAGAAAAAGAAGAGGAGGAGGAGAGCTGACTTAGCAGAACTTATCAAGCCAGTATCACCTACCCACCCGGACAAGCAGGCAAAACCTTGAATAAAATGTCTATATATATATATATATATATATATATATATATATATATATATATATATATATATATATATAAAATGGGGTTCTTATTTCTTGGCATGGTTTTTCATTCATCGTGTTACCTTTGAAACGTATAAACACTGACTAAGCCAAAGATGGAAATGAAATGTGGGGTGTTCACTGGTTGCTCACGGGGAATTTTGGATGAGGGTCTCTGTACATAAACAACACTTTCAAATTTTTTTATATGTAAGTACATGCAAATTTAGTACATAACTACAAGTAATTGAAAGTTGATACAATGACAAATGTAAAAGCAATGTGAAATTTTAAATTTTTGCGAAAAAAGATTGTAGTGTACATTCTTAGAATCTGTATTTGAAACAATAGTTAGATATATCCACAAATTTGCAGCTTAACCCCTTCCCTGTATTTTTTGGAAAAACATTTAATTTTCAGACAAATGTTATATTTGTTTTTAATATAGTAACTTTCAGGTCATCCCATAAGTTCTGTCCAAATTTTGAATAAAGAAAACAAGTGACCAAATGTTACATTTAATTACAGATTCAATCAACAATGTATTTTCCCCTGATTATCTATGACTTCCTTCCATCTATTAACAAGCTTACTAATTCCATTACTGTAAAATTCTTTTGGCTTTGATTCGAAGAACTCACAAATGTCAGTTTTAACCTCTTCCTGTGTTACAAAAGCTGTTTCTTCCAAATGATTCTGTAAGCTACGAAATAAATGGTAGTCTGAAGGAGCAAGATCGGGAGAATAAGGTGGATGAGGAATTTTCTCCCAACCAAGTTCTTCGATCTTCTGTGACGTGATTCTTGCTGTGTGGGATTGCGCATTGTCTTGATGAAACATCACCCCTTTTCAATTCACTAGAGCAGGTTTTTTTTTCCTCAAAGCTTGATTCAAATGCTCTAACTGCTGACAGTATATTTGAGCATTAATTGTTGCATTAGGTGGTAAGAATTCAAAGTGGATTATTCCTTGGTGATCCCACCAGATTGAAAGAAAAACCTTTTGCCCATGAAGTTCCCTTCTCAGCTGTGGCTAGGGTCCTTCCCCTTTACCAAGCCACTGTCTATGACGCTTAACATTTCGATAAAAGATCCATTTTTCTTCGTCAGTCACAAGTCTATCCTAAAAAGGTGAAACAAGTTGGCGAGAATGGAGAGAAGAGCAGATGTCAACTCTGGATTTGAGTTTGTTTTCAGACAATTCATGAGGCATCCATTTTCCTAGTTTAGGAACTTTTCCAAGTTGTTGAAGATGACGATGAACAGTTGTATGGTTTGAACTTTGAACCACTGCCAATTCTTCAACTGATAAAGCAGGATTTTCTTCAAGGGCTACTTCAAGAAGCTTTTCATCAAACTCAACTGGACGTCCGGTTCGATCTTCATCTTCAAGGGTGAAATCTCCACCTCTGAATTTTGCAAACTATCTTCTGCAAGTTCTTTCATTCACACATTCCTCTCCATAAACCGAGTGAATGTTTCTAGCCGCTTCGGCTGCTGAGTTTCCTTTCTTGAACTCATTAAGCATTATGTGCCTCAAATGATTCTTGGGTACTTCCATGTTAGCAGGGTTTTAATCAAACAAAATTTAGTTTTATTGTTCTCTGAAATAAAATTTGATCAGTTTAAATGCATCTAAACATAAAAATAATGTTCAGCTCCATTAGACATTATAAAATACTCTTTAAATTTTGTTCATTTTGAAAAAAGGTAAAATTCGGACAGAACTTATGGGATGACCTGATATGAAACTGAGGCATCTTGCAGTACCCATGTGGTGGCTAACACCTTTACAAGACATATGAGTTGACAATTGAACTCATTTCAAGCACAGAAGGACATAAAAAGAATCAAGATTGATGTATAAACATGTCTGTAGCTGGTTTTTGAATGTTATGTTTTGGATGTATTTATTTGTCCATGTCTGAAAAAGACACTTTTGGCAAAAGCATATATACACATCTATGCCGGGGAAGGGGTTAATGATAAAACAAACAGTCTTTTATGTAACAAATATTTCTTAACATAATTTCTTTCCTTGTAGCAATGCACTGAATTCATTGGTGAATGCTCATCACATAGATTGAATATTATGAATGATTTTTTTGACTCTTATTTCTTTCATCTTATTTATCTTGCTTTTACACCAAGTAGTAATAGTCTTAAGGTAGGTATCTCCACGAGATTGCTAAAAAAAAGAGCATAGCATGATGAAAAAGACGCCAAACTTGATGAAAACAAAATTTTATCGTCTAAATGTTTATTATTAAGAGGAAAGGTCAAAGTATTTTTGGGGTATTTTTTTTCCATTTTTTAATCGTTCCTAGCACGTCCGAAATTTTCGTTAAAAATCTATTTTTTTTTGAGTCAGCAAAATTGACCATTTTTTTCCATTTTAAAAAAACTGAAATCTGACTTTGAAATTTTTTAAATATCAATTATCATTTTTCAAAACTTATTTTAAGAAAATCAGAAATTATAATGTTTATTTAAAATATTTTGAACCAAACTTAACTTAGCTTTTGTGCCAAAAAGATGTAATTTGAAAATAAAACAAAACAGGTCATAAACTTTCGTCTCTTGACATGTGATGAATGATATATTTACAATTCCATGAGGCTAATTTGTTCTAATGGAAGGAGAAAAGTGAAATAATTTACATTTACGTGAACAAATTATTTACCCGTTATTTTTAACGAAAAACTTTCAGCGGTCTAATTTTTTTTTTTTTTTTTTTTTTTAGCTTTCACCTTTACGTTTATGATGCTTTATGGGAAATATATTCTAAAGAAATTAAAATAAAATTGTTAAGAGTGACATTAAATTTCATATTTCTTAAGAAAGGTATCTAATTAATTTATAGGTACCTTTCTTATGAAATTTTATCAGAATTGTACATAAAATACTATAATTTTATGTACATTTATTACATTCTACTGTTATTTGTATTTGCATTCATTTTATTATTAATTTTGATATTTCATTTATGGAAAAATGTTGTAACTGAGATTAATATAAAAATAAGATCATATAAATTTCATAAGATTATACTGATACTTGTAGGTACCCTTCTCAGTTGAAATTGAAAAATCAAATTAACTTCTCCACACGTGTTTCAAGAAAAGTAAAGGCCTTAACAGCGGAGAACAATGCTTAACTCAAATAACGCAACTTAATTATATTCTGGTTGGTCTTCCAATTTTATAATTACAGCTCGATTATAAGCACAAAATTACATTTCTTAATTACTGGGGATCTTCTGATTAGTCAAAATGATACAATTTACAACGCTAAAAAAAGATCTATCTGATAAGGACACTTATGAAAGCCGGACGACTTTTAACTAATTTTATAATATTTTAACAACTTAAATGTAAAATCTATTATAATTAATGAAATAACATATAATTGTATTAAAAATTCATTTTCATCGAAAAATTTTTTTGCTTTCAGAAAATATTGTCCATATTCAAAAAACAACTAAAAGCAAATAAAAGCATTTGAAATTAAATAATATCTTTGTTTTATTGAGTTTTGTATGTTACAATTCAGAGCTGATTTTCAGCTACTGCGTATCCAATTAAAAAAAAAAAACATGATTTGCATTCCTCAAAGCCCTGTGCTTTTAATTATTGTAATCACTAAAACCGATGCGATCAATTTCTAGCGTTTTCATAAAATTAGTTATGGGGGGTAATAAATATTTTAAAAAATATTTCTACCATGACTTTCATAAAAAAAAACATAATAATTTTGATCATCTGTGAATAGTTCCTGAAAGTTTCATTAACATCCGATAATTATTTCTATTTTTGCAATTAGATTTTTCAAATTAATGTGTGTCATACCAAAAACGTGCTAAAAATTGTCTGTTATTTACTAGTTCCGCTGATACAAATAGAAAAAGTTTTTTTAATCAAAATTTAGAATGTTCTAAAAGGAAAATTTTTTTTAAAAATAATTAAAAAAAAACTTTGGTCTTTCCTCTTAATAATAACATAAGCATTTAGACAATAAAATTTTGTTTTCGGCAAGGTTGGTGTCTTTTTCATCAAGCTATGCTCATTTTTAGCGATTTCGTGGAGGTACCTATCTTAAGGTGCATGAATTTCCTAGATGAAGCATTATCAAATATTTCTTTTCAATTGTTATTTCTTTTCTTATTTCTCTTGATTTTACACCTCATTGTAATAGTCTTAAGCTGTTTGAATTTCTTAGATGAGTTATCAGTTATTAATTTTTGAATAGTATTTCTTTCAACTTCTTGCTTTTATCAGTTTTTAGTCAGTTATGTGCTATGCATGATACATGCTTAGGTGATCATGTATCTTTTGATACATGACCGACGAGGCAGATCCCCCCCCCCACAGTAGGTTGCCATTTCTTTCTGTGGTAGACCAGTTGCCATCCAAGGCTATAGAACCCAGTTTGTCCTGTTATTTACCCATAACTGGGGAGAGAAGAAGAGGATTCATACCTTTCCCAAGGTTATTAGCATGTAAGTGAATGTAATGGATTGGAATGGAATTCAGTCTGAGCTCTTCGATTCCTCAATCTGAGCTGCTATCCATTACTCCACCGTGCCTCCTCCTTTGCTTTTATATCTTGTAATAATCATCTAAAATTGTCTGAAATACAGTCAAAGAATTGTCAATTATTATTTTATATTTGTATTTCCTTTGTCTTTCTCTTGCTTTTACACTGAGAATTAAGTCTTAAGTTGTTTGAATTCTTTCATAAACTCTTACCAATTATTTTAAAGTGGTATTTCTTTTATCTTGATTTTGTTAGCTCTTTATTGCAAATCTCAGACCATTATTCTACAACTGCTTAAATTGTGATCTGTAATCTTCAGTGAAATTTGAGATAACCTGCTGCTTAAAATCTTTAAAGTTCTTTTTATCTTAAATAATTTTTTACAATTTTGCCTTTTAATATTTCTTTTCATCTTGACAGTGTGAAACAGAGTTGGTCCGAGTTGGTCAATGCATTGTCAGGCCTTTTTTGTGCTTCTTTGAATTTCATGGATGCAAAGTCTACAGTAAATCCAAACTGGTCATTCAGGCCTCATGGATTGCAAGGAGAAGGTTTTGCCAAGGATGTGAAACTGCTACGTTATTCTGCTTTGCCTCGAGAAGTGGTGTGTACAGAGAATCTTACACCCTGGAAAAAATTGTTGCCCTGTGACTCAAAGGTTGGTGTATTTATTGGTTTGAATAAAGGGGTTGGATCTTCTTCAACCAAAGTAAAACTAAAGTTCACACGATACTGGGCTCAAGATAGATGGTTATTGTCAAAATGGTAATGTTAAATTAGGTGTGTGATATAAATGAAAGAGATGGTAGAAAGTGAAGATTATGAAGATAAGGAGGATAGATAACAGTTGATTCCTGACATGAAGAAGTTCAGAATGTAGTGTTTAGACAAGCACCAATACGGGAATCTGTTGCAGTTATTTGGAAAAAGCAGTCAGTGGAACTTTATCCTTCATTTAGAATGTGGATGAAATAAGAGGTGAACCAAATCTGTTGAAATAGCATAGAAGTAACCTAGAAGTAAAAGTCTGAACTGGTAGAACTAAAGAATGGAGCTTATCTGAATATTTGTCGTGGAAATAGAGTAAGTGAGAGGCTTATTACATTGAATCTGTTGGGGAAGAAGAGGTTGGAGAGCAGCTACGCCCCCATCTCCAACCCAGATAAGGAAGGCATACTCCATTTTTGGTTTAAGCTGATTCTTGTTGAGATAAAATATAGCAGAAGAATTTAGACACTTTCTGGGGTGATAGATTGAGCCAAACAACTTTCCAGTATCTTTTAGTAATGGATCATAATACCAAATCTGCTACTAAGAATTTCACGCAATGACAATCATCAGATGGAACTGATTGCAGTGTAGTGGATTTGGTATTATTATATTATACTAGCTTAAAAACTGCTCTATCAGGTGGCATTTAAGCTAGCTTCTGCAGAGGAATCTTGATTGGAGCTTTGTCACAATAGGTAGGAAGGGGTAGATGCGATAGGCAACAATAAACTACAGAAGAACTCAAAATTGATCGCTGCATTTAAGTATTGAATTAATATTTAAGCTCACCTTTTAAAAGTCAAATGATAATTATTCTGCTGTCACTTAATTTAATGACAATTTGATATATGTAGGCCCTTAGTTTCTATACAAACAATTATTTTTATTTCATGAGTGACTTTTGCTGGATTTCGCAATTAATTTTTATCATTCCCAAATTTATTTCCAAGTTATAAAAATTGTTATTGTACACAAAAAATTGTCGCAAAAAATCATGTAAAAAAAATCACCAAAAACAATCACAGTAATCCAAAATTTCGGATTGCGGGTCCGGATCTGGCCTGGAATGTTTCTAATTTGCTCATGGAATCTGCCTGATTTGGAGTAAAGTTGAAAAAGTGTGACACACCGACATTCGCATTTATTATATAGATTTAGGCTCTGTCAATTTTGGCATTGAGTCCGCAGTTGATTTCAAATTTTAAGCCTTGATCTACTCATCAGTGAGATTTCTGTTAACCTCTTCTAAGAATATTGTGAACTCTTAGTTTCCATCAATTCTTTGTAAGAATTTTGGTTACTATGTTTCGTCATGAACATTTGGCACATCTATACAGATGTCTCCAACTTCTTAGCTGTGGAACTCTTTTCCAATTTCATAATTCCCTACCCACCTACAATCTTCAAAATTTTAAATTAGGTTACCTCAAATGATTTGCTAAAAAAAAATGAGTGCCTCTCTCTGTCTTTTCTATAAATACTTTCATGGTAATTGTTCGTATGAGCTTTTTGCGATTGAACCTAGACTTTTTGAATTTAAGTGCAGAACTAGACTGGTGTTGAATTCACATCCATTTACAGTTGAGCTGATGAGTTGTAGTCTTAAATTCTATGCTAACAGTTTCTTTTCTCACACTTCTTGCTCGTGGAATTCCCTTCCAGCTCTGTGCTTTGCAGCCAACTTTAATCTCCAAAAATTTAAATGTAATGTCAATTGCTATCTGCTGTCCTCCTGATTACTCTTCTCTCTTCCTGCTTATTAATGTTTCTGTTCCTAATTCTTCCACGCCCTGTAACCCTTTGTGTCTTAGTGGCTTTATTGTCTTGCATGGAGTGATACTGAAAAGGTGGGGGAAAGGTTATTTAATTCTCTTGTCACATGTGCAGGTAGCATAACAACTATTGGCATGGAAAGTGGAATTGGCAAACTGAGTTCAAATTTTGTGTATAAAATGGGGTTGGTTGGGGGGGTAGAGAAAAATCTAAAGTCACTGCATTGGTTGAAAGTTGCGATGTTCTGTGGATAATAGAATTCTGTCTGCATCAAATGCTGCTAATTTATTCCTAATCTCCCATGCATGCTTTCTCTTTTCTTCACAGGTGGGGTTGGCATCACTTTTCAATGCTATGAAATTGTATGATACTGCTTATCATTCCTTGAGTGTTCATCTACGACCCATTTGTCAGGTGAGGAAACTTTTCTTTTTCTTCTATCTAAACAGTTTGATCTGTAAGATGAATGTATATAACAATTTGATGAAGGTGATGTAAATAGACATTGAAATATTAACAAAATTAATTCTCCTGCTTGCTTACAACCACGTTGATTAAAATAAATGTCTTTGTCTCCATTTTGTTTAATGAACAAAGCTGTGGATAATTTTGTGTTTCCAAATGTAATGTAAACCATTGTGGGGAAAAAAAAGATGTGGTTTCTTCTGATAATGAACATCTTCAGGCTATTAACAATTTTATTGATGAAATCAGTCTGATATAATAGGGGGAGGGGAGAAAAAAATACAATGAATACCAGTTACAGTTTATGTCTGTTTTAATTGTTTTTTTTTTTTTTATTTGTAGAAAGAAAAGGTGAAATCTCTTTTTTATTTGTTATAAGTATAAAATGTTAAAGACTAGATATATCTCCCTGGGTCCCTGTTGTAGACCGATGGTCCTTCATAAGAGTTTCATCTTGCTCACGGTTATGACCTTGTGCCAGACTAGACTAAATACATTTCAAATAGAAAAATAAAATTCAGAAAAACACGTATCTTGATTTTGTTTTCTTTTTTAGTTAAAGAACAAGATACAGTTTTTTTATTTATTGTAAAAAATAAACATATTTGTCTCAGATTAAAAAAAAGAAAATATTTCCGGACCGTCAAAATTATTCTTACTTAAAGGCATGCATGGTAGAGTAAAGGATTGCAGCTCGGATTGAGGAATCGAAGAGACGAGTTAATTACATTCACTTACGTGCTAATACTCTTGGGAAAAGTCTGAATCCAAGTCTTCTCCCCCCCAGCTATGGGTAAATAGTAGGACAGACTGGGTTCTATGGCCTTAGGTGGCAACCAATCTAGGAGAAGGAAAACTTTGAATTCAAAACTGTATATAGGCCTGGTGAAGTGCATACTTTGCAGCTAAGGAAAAGATCGTTTGCATTGACTTGATGATCCTGACTACAGTTGATAAAGACAAAAGCAGATTACTGAAACTTTTGTTCTTTAATTTATGCTGTCAGTCAATGAACAAGTACTTGATTTAATATGCAACATGTTCTAAAAGTGAACATCCAATGGTCTAAATGTGTTTTAATGTTGAAAAAGCCTAAATTATCAGATTATCCTGATGATTGAATTTATAATGTACAAATTTAATACCAAATTTTGGATAACTGATGATTTGGTACCACTTTTAGTCTGGGCAAAATTCCAACACATTTCAAATCGTACACTAACTTGATTTATGTTAGTCACTGATATCATTATTTTTGACATCTTGGGTTTGCATTTTTAACTCTTGCAATTGTTTCTAAAAGAAATTCAAGTTCTTATCATAGGGTAAAGGCACAAGTCAATGTCAATCCAAGAGGAGGCTAAACTATTGAGGACATTGTGTCAGTCATGTGACATATACAATATTGATTTGTCAACTGTTAAAAGAAACAAAGACAATTGTGAAATTTTCTATCAAGAGTAATTTCAAGACTTCAGTAAGAGTTTGAAAGATTCTAAAAGATGTTGGAAATCCTGAGCATATTTGAATGGTGAATCAAAATATTATTACTGAATTAAAATTTACTTGACTTGATTGATCCATCTTTAATCCTGGAAGATTTTAGAACCACAAATATTGGAAAGTGTGACCTGTATAATTTGTAATAAGAATTGAATCAAGAAAAGACTGACATTTATAAAAATTATTCAACATTTTTACCCTTTATTAATAACATTGTGTAAAGGATAAAAAGTCATTATTATTACTTTTTCTCTAATCAATTACCAAATTGAGAAGATGCATTGGTATTTAGAATCTACCAATTGTCACTTGAATGACTAAGACACTCTGGAGACCATGGATTGGTGTAATGGTCAACAAGGCAAAACTGGTTGACCATCACTACGGAGTAGAGAGTTTGATACTCATTGAATGTTCCATACAAAATTTGACATTAAATAATGCAAGAAGAATTGACATAAAATCAGCTAACCAACAATTGGTCTGGGGTATTACTTAGCAAAGCTAGTCTGGTTGGACCATTACTACGGATTAGTCAGTTTGACCTGCACTAGGTGCTTCAAGCAATATTCAACATTAAATAAACAAATAATGTTTGACATGCCTTCAAAGCAACCAACATTAAGTGGCTTTTCTTCTAATGTTTGCAGATGCACATCATATGGTTTTATTAAAATAGTTGCTCTTCTTTTCTCCCCAGGATGAATCTTGTAGCAAGCCTTCCATTGAATTAACCCAATCGCTTGCTGTGGTGTTTGATTCAACTTTAAAGAACAATGGATACCAAAGTAAGTAAATTAAATATCTCAATTAGTTCGGGGTTAGTTTCAAGGAAGATTTCCATGTCTATTTATATGGGGAGAGTAGAATGGATCAATAAGTCTGTAGCATCTAAAGTTATTAGCTGAATTTTGATTTGAAATATTCACTGAATTAAGCACGACATATTTGTTGCATAAAATAATAATTTTTATCATTAGTCTATGAACTTATATATATATATATATATATATATGTGTGTGTGTGTGTGTGTATGTATATATATATATATATATATATATATATATATATATACACACATACATGTATGTATGTGAGGGTAGGTAATAAATTATCTGTACTTAACATACCATAACATATCTTTAGAGAAGAGTGCGTATAATTTTGGACTTTCCATTCATATATATATATATATATTTAATCCAACACATTTTTATTACTTCAGATGTTGTTTTTAGTGGGTATATGTATTTGAGCAGATGCCCTCTTTATTTTAAACAGTATTTATTTCATCTAGAAAGGGAGACACAAGTTCAAATTAAATTATTTAATAAGTTTTCTCAAGGTTACAGGCTGGTAGATGAAATAAATACTGCTTAAAATAAACAAAGAGTCTACTCAAATATTTTAATTTTGAACCTAGACTTATAGGCTAAAAAATCATTTCTATATTGACAAATTCAGAAAAAGTTGATATATATATATATATATTTGCTTTTTGATTGAAGATTGGATTTTTTTTAAACATTTGCCACTCCAATTACACTGCTTCCCAGCTGGGAAATCTCTCTACTGAAATAAAAAAAACACACACACACACACACACACACAAGTGAGGAAATGTATAAAACATATTTTCTATTTTAGATTGGTCACTAAGAAAATTGTTTGGCCGTTCATTGAGAAACCAATGTCCACTTGCTGACCTTAGTAACATCTATGTGGATATGACTTGCACCCAGGTGAGTGATCCTTTTTAACATAATTTAATTAAAACTGACTTAAATTTCTGTAGAAACTTGTGTATATAAATCAATCATGGTGAGCAGTAAACTTGATGTTGGTTTTGACAAGAAATCACTTGTTTACACATTTACATCTTTGTTGTTACCACAACAACAAAGATGAGGACAGCAGTCTGAATGTAAATAGTGTAAATAATAACTGCTCATCCCAGAAATTCTGACAAAAATCAGATCTTGTATTGAAAATGTGGATTACATCAGACAGAATGGTTTAATAAGGTACAACTAGGAAAACTTTTATAAATTTTAAATTGTTTCTATATTTAGTTTCCAAATAGATTTTGTAAGTGCAATAATGCTGAATTGTTTGCACAGATACCCTTGGGAAAGGTATAAATCCATCTCTTCTACCCCCAGCTATGGGTTGAATAGCAGGACAGGCTGGGTGCAATAGCCTTGGTTGGTCACCAGTTTACTGCAAAAAATGACAACCTACTATGTGAAAATTTTCTGCTTAGTCAGCCATGAATCAAAAGAGACAGGATTGCCCAAGCGTCTGTTTTTAGGTTTGTTTAATTCTTTAAATCTTACTTTAAGTGTATATTAAAAAATTAGGCCCATTAATGTATTTTAATTATAAGATAAATTTTAGACATAAATGTGTAATATGAGGTTCCATCATCTGCAAATGTTTGGATCTTATGTTCTTTAAGTCAAGGTTTTGCGAATATTTGTATATTTGGCCAGTATTTATCGTGTGTTATTTATTCATATTCATTCAAGGCATTTTATCTGTAATGGATTGTGTTCATATTTTTACAAAGGTAACTTTTTTTTAAAATCAAAATTATCAGTTTTATTTTCAAATGATACTAAGGAATTCTATGCCTTATCCAAATAGAAAAGAAAGCCAGGTTCATAACATCTGCATTTAATTTTTGGGCTTTTTGGTAATTACATGTCTATTAAAAATTGTGTCTCTTAATGTATTTTTAATTGTATGATAAATATGATGAATATTGAAAGTGAATGTGAATATATTACATCACCTGCAAATGTTTAGATCATACATTCTTTAAGTCTAGGTTTTACAAGTATCGGATAATATGATGAAGTGCTTATTGTATTTTGCTTATTTGTGTTATGTTCCTTCTGGTTATTTTTCTATAATGAATTGTGTTCAATTTATATGAAGGTAGCATTTTTGAAATCAACATTATGGCCCATTTTGTTTGTGTTACTTATTAGACCTTATGTTGAAGTCTGTTTCAGTTTTTTGGGGAGGTTAATGGAAGGACAGTGTAAAACAGTGGTAGTTATTTAATATTTCAAACTTTTTGACCCTTGAAATTATTTTAATAGACTCATTTTCTCTCCCATCCCATATTCATTTAATGAAATTTTGAGAGAAAAACAAAAATAAAGACTTAGATGATGAATGTGAAAGTTCTTTTTTTATTCTCCAAAAGAAGTCAACTTTTTTCTTGAAGTCTTTTTCATTTATTCAAAGTCGGCTGCAGTAATTAGAGTTTAGAAAAATAAATTATTCAAATTTGATTTTCATTATTATTTTATTTTTTTCATAATGTTGTAAAATTAATTTCAGTTTGAAATGATTTGACCAACACCTGTAAATGAATTTAGAGTGGAAGAGAAAAAGATTTTCTCTCAGGTGTGACATGTGTTTCCCTTGGCACACAAATAAATAATATTGTACTTAGGTTTTTTTTTTTTTTGTTTTTGTTTTTTTTTTATTAGTTTGGCATTGGTTTTTTTTGTCTTTTAGTTTTTGCTTCAGTCAAATCAACTGCACTTTTGGAAGAAGTGGGGAGGCAAGTGTCATGCTAAATTCAGCTGATTGTTCAAAGTGGGTCTCAGAATTAAGTAATGTCATTCAATGATGGGGTTTTGAAAAAATATATATAAAAATTTTAACTGTTATTTTTCATTGAGTACTTTTATTACCACCAGCACTTATTGTGAAATATTATATATATATATATATATATATATATATATATATATAACAAATAAAATTAAATGTTTACTTATCTGTCCCTACTTGGAGTATTGTGGAAATTACATTTACTCATCATCAGGAGAATTTATTGTAAAATTTTAATATCACCCCGCTTGAGTGGATAAAGCTAAGTGAAACTCTGAGTAAGGTCAGATAAGTGAGCATCTATTTGTTACTCTTAATACACTATCTATTGATAGTAAGCACTGTAATTGCAAAGAATACTTGGAGCATTTTAATTACAAAGACTGTTTTTTTGGCAAAGCACAATTGCATTGTTGTGTGTGTGTGTATATATATATATATATATATATATATATTCTGACAGCCCCTAAAATCCTGATATGTTCATTTCAATCTATATTACCCTGAATAAATTAACACTTTCAAATAAGGCAGTACCATTTCCATTGTCAAATGAAGAGTCTAAGAATTGACAACTTTGCTTTAACCAGCAATTCAACAATGTCCTGTTGATTTTATTCTCATTTCTCAGTCGACTGATTACCGATGCCAACTCATGCCTCAGCCTGATCAAATACTCAACTTCACCCAAAAAGATGAACAGTTCTCCTACGGCCAGTACAGTGTTGGCAAACACACCAAAGATGGCAACTTTCTCAGCATTGGTATCCAGTACAACCAGCAGCCCAAATATGGTCCAATAAAGCCGCCACCAGTTTATGCACACCGTTATATCACAGGTAGGTTTTTGCATTACAAGAATAACTTTAGATGTGTGACAAGGGGTACAAATGAGTTAGTCTTTTGACAGGATAATTCTCAACACCTTCAATGACCACTTTATAGTTATGGATGGACATCAATTGAAATTCATTTATTCCTCATGGAACCAGCTTTGAATATATATCACTCAAAGTAGAAATTAGAGGGGAAAAATCAAAGGATGTTAAAACAATGAAAATTATAGTCCAATTAATTAATTCTTAGCACCATGCATTATTATTATTATTATTATTAATTCCCTTTCCACTGTATTCTTTTTCAAGGCTTTTCAGTTGCAGTATACTTATTGTTAATTTAGCTCAGTCAGTTTCTGTTGCTATAGAAGGATATGACAACACATATATGAAACTCAAACCCACTATTGTTCAGTCACTCTACAGTGGCAGGATAAACTTTTTCAACAGAAAAAGAAGTCATATACAGAGTGATAAAGATTAAAGATGTTTCTTATAATTTCTGTACTGAAGAAGGTTGGAGACTTGGTTGAAACTTCATTTCAATTCTATATACCAGGTGTATCAAAAATACTTTTATAAACTTTGGGGGTGGGTTCCTCACACCAAAATAAGGACAAAAGTTCATATAAACATGTCTGTAAATCTTTTGTTTTTGAGTTTAAAGAAAGTTTACAGTAGCTGGCACTGTGTTGCCATGTAGACTAGGTTACATTTGTTATTCTTTTGAGATATTTTCTCATGCCAAAATTCTATAATCAACATATTGCTTTTTTTGTGAGCCCACTGTTTACGCCAATTCTCGGGTTTTTGAGAAAAGTAACTTTTTGGGAAATAAAATCTTTTTAATATTGAACAGTATATCTTTCAGGATATCTTCTTTCCGTTCTTAGTATTTGTTTAATTTTTATGGTTAATTAGTTAATAAATTACCATAGCTAAATAGTGTCCCACATGAATTTAGAAGTTTTCTTTTTCTTTCAAAATATAAAAATCTGTACATTTGCAACAAAAATAATTCCAAAAATGTTGTAGACTGAAGTTCTGACATAAAGAAGAATTGTCACAATTCAAAAAGCTTTGAATTTTATCACTTTTTTGTTTACTATGTTTTTCTTTACTCTTTTGTCTGTCAATAAAAATTTGAAGTTGTGAGATTTCATTTGGAAACTGTTTTTTTTTGTGATAATCGTCATTCTTTTCTGTGAGCCAATTTCTGTTGAGACTTTGTTCATACAGAGAAATGATTGATAAAAATTGACTGCAGGCCTGATTGGCAACCAAGATGAAATGCAGGAATGTTTCAAAGAAAGTACAAAATCATTTGAAAACAATCTTGACAACAATGTCCTTCCTGTCAGGATCTTTTGTCCACATCTGACAAAGCGGGAGGAGAGTCAATGACAAATAAACAAACATCTAAACAGATGATGATTTAAAAACACCGTTTTCTCATTTGATTTGTTTGTTTAAAGGCATATCAACTGCTTTATGGGTCATTTAAATTTAATTTTCTTGGGAGCATTAGTAAATTATTTTTACAATGTATTACTGGTAAATTTTTCAGCAGCAATTAAAATGTGGTTCAACATTCCTCAAAACCACCCAATCAGTACACCTTGTTGCCGAATGTAGTTTATCATCATACACATTTAATTGACATTGTTGATTGTTGCCCAAACAGAAAATTAACTTTAATTAATTTTTTTTTTTAATGGTTATTTGGCAATGCCCATCTCCTTTCCAAGTAACTATAAGTTCCATGATGCCAGCAATAGGGGAAAATTGAGCTCTTTTTGCCATCGACCATTGTGGCATGTCTTGTTAAGGGAGTTTTGGATTCATGCCTTTCTCGAGGACATTCAAAGCTGGGATTTGAACTAGTGGACTTAACTAACAAATAACTGACCCCCGAAAAAAGAAAATGCTCAGACCGTTTTGCTATCAATTTTTCATGTTTTGGTTTTTTAGGTTATGGCCTGGAGAATGGCGGCATCACTTGTTACCTGTATAACAAATTGCCACAGAAAGTGAAGGTGATTTACCTTGAGTCTCTTCCATGGTTCATGAGAGTTTATTTCAACACTGTCAAAATTGTAAGCAATGGTGTTGTCATCAAACCAGGTAAGTTGACCCCCCCCATTTTCTGAAGAAAATTAAGCTTCATGCTTTTTTATTTATTTTGGGTTTTCAGTTCTTTTAACTTCTTCCATGGTGAGCAGATTTGATATGACACAAGGCAGAAAAGAAACCAAAGATTGAAAAACTCAACTGTTCTGATGATAGGGAGGTATGGCACCTTGCATTTATTGGAAATATTCATAGAAATATGAGTTAATTTTTTTCTTATTCAGTTTATTAAACAGGTTGTTAATTTTTTTTTAAAAACGGAAAATAACTGAGTTGAAGATAATTCACTAAGAATGTACTAGACGATCCTAAGGAAAGAAGAAGGAAAAAAAAAAAAAAAAAGAAGGAAGGGAAGAAAAAAAGAAAGAAAAATGTATGACGCATGACCCAGTTGATGGTAGAGATAGGTCTGCGTGTGGTCGACTTTTTTTTTTTTTAAAACAAAGGGAAGAATAGAATTGGAAATAATAAAAGAAAAAAGAAAGGAAAAAAGACATGATATCGACCAGATGTCGGTCAGAGGCCTCTGACCGACTCTTGCGTGGAAAACTCCTTATCAATTTGGAGTGAAGAGAAATTTTTATTTTTTTCTTTTGAACAATAGAAACGAAATTTGTGATCTGAGAGAAAGTGTCTTTGGGTTGAGGGGAGTGACCAGTGAAACGATATACGGAATTGACCTGTTAAGAATTGGACACCCACGTTAAGAAAGTAGAGATATTTCGACCTAGATAATTAAGATTTTCGACTATCAGGTAAAACAAAGAAGTAAAAAAGGGACAATTGTTTTTGGCTCACAGAGGCGCCAAGAAGGCGGAAAAAGAACCTTTTCTAAAGTCAAGACTAATTAGCAGCGGGCTGTTTGACAAAGTCCAGGTGAAAGAAAGCTAAAGATTGTCATTTTGCGTCGCGTGCAAAAGGTGCGAAATCGGATTTTGTTTTTTTAAAACCAGCACGAGGTAACCACACCCGCCAACAAAAGGGAGAGGGTGTTCGGTCAATAACAATTGGTCGAATACAATCACGTGACCGCGGAAGAAGAAGGAAAAAAACCTCGATCAATAACTGTTGGACGAGGCGGTCACGTGGGCTGCGGAAAAGAAGAGAAAGAAAGGTTCGATCGGGAACGATTGGTTGGGAGCGATCACCTGACATGAGAGAGACTAAGAGAAATAGATATCGCCGCCCCACCAAGAGCACTGTGAAAAGTAGGGGTGAAAACAATAACGATAATGGAAAGTCAAAATTAATACGACTTTTAAAATTATCGAAAAACCCTGACGCCGACAGACCCACCCCAGTTTGTTGCGGCGTCAATATAAGCAGGACCCCAGTCGACAGAAATCAGTTTGAGTTGGAGATGCAGCCGGAGTTGGGCTGAGTTGCAGCAGGACCGCGGGCAGGGAAGATCCTGAACGCGGACATAAGACCCGATTCACTCGCCCCTTTGCGGGCAAAAGAACCCTCAGACAGAAGGACTTCCAGCCCAAGTCGAAGACAGAAGAACTTCCAGCCCAAGTAGATGAAGAAGAAGATTGCCTGAAAACCTGAGAAGAGTTGGAGCTGAAGTTGAGTTGAAGTTGGAGTTAGGTTGGGCGTGAGTTGCAGTTCACCCTCGGACGACAGAAGAATCCTCGAAACAAGAAATCCTTCCAGCCCAAGTTGAAGACAAGAAATCTTCCACCGAATTGAAGCAAGAAATCTTCCACTGAATCGAAGCAAGAAATCTTCCACTGAATCGAAGCAAGAAATCTTCCGCTGGGTTGAAACAAGAAATCTACCAGTCTAAACAGAAGAAGAAGAAGAAATACAACTCAAGTCGGAGAGAAGAATCAACTGCGAATGATCGATAGAAATTAGCCCCAGTGTCGAACTGAACCACACTCCGACATACATACATGATTCTAGAAAGTAGGTAATTCGACATTTTCCTATTGTGTGATAGAAGCTTGGTGCCATAGTCCACAGAGCGGGTCGGGAATTGAGAACAATTTTGTTTTTATGTAACGGACTTTAAGATATAAAAGGTTGTTACCCTTTTTATCAACAATTTTGTTTGGTGTCGTGAGTTTTTATTTTATTTGTGTTTTGCCACCCCGTCGGACTCAACTTGTATCGGCCCCGATCCCTGCTGGTCCCGTCTGTCTAAGATCTAAACACAGCGTGGGTAGACAGACCGGAGATCGGTATAGTTGCTTTAGTGACCAGGTATTGGAAGCGGGTCGGGAAAGGCGAGGCTGGTGATCATCTGACCAAAGGGTTGGAGCGGCACGCTTGGACCCAGGAGGAACGACGTCACCGTTGGCGCCGTAACCAAAGGATCCGACACTGGGCCAGGTGTGTAACCGTCACAGAGGGATAATTTACAGTGTGCGATAGCTTGAAGTTATGTGTTTTATTTTTTTTTAATCTAATGTTACCCAGTAAAAGGCCCAAGAGCCACTCAAAGTAGAGGGTTATTGAATGAAATGTGTGAGGATAGATAACGATTGGTCCTAGATGTGAAGTGGATGATTGTAGAGTTTGGTGAAGCATTTAAGGTGCATCTACCTCAGCCACTAAGCAGGCCCTTATACAAATCGTCAGATTTGTTGGTTTGACAGGTGCATGTTTTATAAGGGCATTATTCACCCTAATGTGGTATGATCTTCACTGAATGCCCAATACTTTTGACCTTTTGTCATACTTAGTAACACACACTAGCTTTTTTTTCTTTTTTAAAAAATATCTTGTGTCTGATATTTTCCATTTCCATTCTTAAGACAATTTTTTTTCTAAATCTTTTGTTCTCACAATCTGAAATCTTTGAATAATATTGAATAATTCAAGTGAATATCTTTTACAGTGGCCATCAACTATGTCCAGGGAAAGGACAGGGTCCAGCCTTACACGCTGGAGGTGATTGTGGAATTGCCACCCAATTCAGTCAGTTCTTTGTCATTTGAGTTTGACCGTGCCTTTTTGAAGTGGACAGAATACCCTCCTGATGCCAATCATGGGTTCTACATAAATTCTGCTGTACTTTCTGTCTCACTGCCTGTGGCCACCAACTATACAACCCCTGGACAAGCATCATCAGTCCTGATTGACAGGTAAGTTGAATATGACAAATTCAATTTCATGCTGTAGAAATTCAAGGATGTCTTTACAGTTAAAAATAGAAACAAAAAACAAAACCTTGTTTGCCTTGGCCTGACCATTATAGGAGAATCAGTGTTCTCTTCAAATTTGATCATGGAAACTTTCAAAGGAAATTGACAATAAGCTCCTTTCTCACATGGTTATTGAATACTTACTAAGCAAAGTCTGGTATAAGGCTTAATAGGAAAGTAGAAAAATTGTGCCATCCCTGTAATGAGGACAGCCTATCTGTGTGTGCTTATGAAATGATAACTTATGTGGGCTTGCAATTATTATTGACCATTGAGCAGTGTCAAACAAATCTGGATTTGTGGGGGGGGGATGTTATGTCAGCCACCATCAGAGCAGCAGTTGCACCAAATCGTTTGTGGCTTCTCAAAGATTTTTTTATTGGTTTTCATCAGGAGGTAAATTTTAAAAAAAAAAAAAAAACCAAAAAACTGGTCTTTGAGGCAATGATGGAAACCTTGGAGAATAGCTGTTATTAACCTTTTCATGTTCATTAAAATACAAGTAATGCTCGTCTGATATGAAACAAATATGTTTGAATTTCTGGGATGAGGAGTTGAAGCATTGGTTTGTGAATGTGGTGGCATAGTAATTGTGAGTTCAATCCCTGCGCTGGGCAGTTTGTAGTTGAACTCTGTAGAAATGGTGAGCAATAAGTGAGCATTACTAAAAATAAGGACTAGACAAGATATCTCTAGACATGGACAGTGAAATTAGAAGAGTCTACCCCCGTAGATTAAATAAAGGGTTTACACCTGATGAAGGCCAGTGAAAGCACAATGGCTGAAACATTGTTGGGATAACAACAAAGATGAGGTCTTAAAATATATTCCATTATTGGAACAATAGGCATTGTTGTGATAACAATGAAGATTTGGACAATAGTCCGCTTGTAAATAATGATAACTGCTTGTTACTATAGGCAGAAATACTTTTGGGTTGTTTGGTTCTGTTAGGCTTGCCCCTACTAAGGGGACATCTGTTCCCTATACAACTTTGGAGGTGGGATTGGAGTGAAGCCATCAATTTAAAAGTAATGTTAACTGATTGTAGAGATATTTCTTTTGGCATAAAAATTAGGTGGTATAATTTTTCATGTTTTGTTTGTTTATCACTTTTCTTATAATTCCTGTTTTTCTTTATCAATTTTAGTTTTGTTGAAGAGACTGGCCAGAAACAGTTTATTGTGCGCATTCATACAGAGAGCCTCTTGTTATCATTGCCAACTCCAGATTTCAGCATGCCCTACAATGTCATCTGTCTTGCTTGTACAGTTATGGCAATTGCATTTGGTTCTATTCACAATTTGACCACTAGACGTCTGGTAGCCAGAGACCCAGACCTCAAGACAGGAATCATTCACAAGATAAAGACATATTTATTGAAATTGCACCCAAAAAGAGGACTCAAAAGAGAATGAAAATAAAAAAAAGGGGTGGGGGGACTCTTTTATCATTCTTGTTGAATTTTTAAATTTTTTTAATAAAGCTTTTTTTACAAAAATTTCTACTTTTGTGTTTTCTGTTTTTGTTTTACTTAAAACTGAATCCAGGCTTCAACAGGAATTGGTTGATAGAAATATCTTGAGTAACATCTGGCACAAGGTTTAGAATTTTTAGTCAAAAATGCATATGCCAGTGACAGTAGATTTTTTTTTTTTTTTTTTTGTATCATCTTTGGTTGGTGAATTTTGGTTAGCAACATATAACCTCTATGGGTTATTTAATGCTGAAATCTAAATAATATGAACACAGTTTTATAGCTTCAACTATATATTTTTATAGTGTTTTGTTTGGAGGTTCACTGTTTGCCCATAGCTGGGACCTTAACAGGTGCTACTCCTTCATGTCAGGGAACAGCAGCAACTAAGAGATGGTTTCACATTCCTCAAAACCTCCAATTTCTTGATCAGAGGTCTTGCTGCCGGATGTAGTGTCAACTTTGGTGCATCCCAATAAACGTGAACATGTAGGAAAAGCAATAAATTAAGTATTTTTTTCTTACACTGCATTTCACTGAAGAAGCTATTATTTCAGCAGCGCACAAATTCAATCACTAAGTAGAAGTGGGGAGGTCATGTGTTATGTACCCTCATACCACAAGGGTTCTGATGTGTAATATATAACCAATCAATACCTTGAGACATGGCTTGGACAACATTTGCCTGCCAATATTAGATGAGGTGTTGCAACACACACTTGTGAGTCAGCTATCAGGTAGCATTTCATAGCCAACCCAGATTGTACATGGATACAACACATTACCATTTTATGCAGAGCACTGTTAACCACACACTTGTGATCTTGGAGGCAGTGTATGTCATTATTATTAAACTTTGGGTTTTCTTACATATCTGAAAAAATAAGTTTAATAATAATGACATTAATGTCCTGGAACGACCAAGCCAGTCACCGGATTTAAATCCAATTGAAAATTTCTGGAAACTATTGAAGTTACGAGTTCATAAAAGAAATCCATCGAATTTAAACAAATTGAAGAAAATTTGTGAAGAAGAATGGGTCAAAATACCAACAATACCTGCAAGAAACTAGTTGAAGACTACAGGAAACGACTGGAGGCATGAAGCGGAACACGGGCTACTGTACTAAATATTAGTAAAGCGTGTTAAATACTTTTGCATATGGGTTATTTTATTTATTGTTAATAAATGTTTCTCAAAACAGTGGTTTTAAATTTTCCTTCCATGTTTTGATCGACAATGTTCGTTTAAATATTTCCTATAAGTTTCGTTGAAATTGATCTGTTATTTTTTGAGATATGTAAGAAAACCCAATGTGTTAAATACTTCTGCTACCCACTGTATGTTCCCATTAAATATCACATAGTAATAATGCAGGATTCAAAAAACCCATTATGAGCTTAAAAATTACTTTATTTTGTATTGGAAACAAAATTAGCAGATACAAACTTCTCGGGGTACTAATGAGAAATGTATATATATTTTTTTTTTAAACAGATTGAGTTTAGCTTTGCTTGTAATAGCTTCCTGTAGCTTACTGATAAAGCACACATGTTTGAGTCCTGTTGGGAGGCATAAATAAAACTGTCAATCTCTATGCCTGTAGACATTAATTTAATGGTTTAGAAAAGCAAAACAGATGTTTTAATCAAACATGTGTACCCACTGAATAAATAAATATATAATAATAGCCAGCCACTTGTATTCGAGGATACCCATCTACTAGACAATCCCTAATTCAGACGCTTGCTCAGGCACATTTATGTTCAACATCCACAGATCCCACCTGTGGTTTATATTTCAACTATGCTGAGCAGACCTTAGTTACAGTTTCTGGGAGAGAGAGAGCATGAGCAACAATCTGAACAAGGCCAGCACACTCAAACCCTTGGTCATGCTAGCACAGTTTGGGTCAACCTGTGGTATGGTTTTCAGTCACTTTCCCCACACATTGGGATCATCCCCCTTCAGACTGATAACATCAGGAAGTTTCCTTCTTGACAAATCAACTGTGGTGAGATTTGAACCCAAGTCTCATGGTCAGAAAGCAAATGTTCTAACCACTTGGCCATGACACACCCATAATGCAATGAGTAAATTGTCACCATTTTATATTTTTCATTTTGTGCATGTGCGTTGATTTTGTTTTTGTCAACTGCACAGTATAGTAAGGTCAGTTGGGCATTGCCCGGGAGAAAAAGAGACGGTTTGCAAAATTTTCAATTTAACCATGGTAAAATGAAAATAATTTTAAAAACCTTTTTAAGTCATTCCATGCTGTAAACCTAAATCATTTTTTCCTCAAATATTCAAGGGTTACACATTGCTGAAAAAAAAGAGACTGTCTTATATTTAATTGGTGTGTGTTGCTCAAATCCACTGTGTGTGTGTATAACCTCAAGTGTTCTTTGTATAGATAGAAAGGCTTTTACTACCGATTGAAAAAAAAGAGGCAAGAGCGAAATTGAAAACAGTTGTCTGCCAAGCAAAACAAATTTTAATAACCCATTTTGTCTTTCATAAATAAAGCGGAGTTAAAATGAAAAGCAAAGATGCCAAAATTCACGTATAAATTCTGTAGACCTGTTCTCCATCCATAACATCCAGTTGCTGTAAAACGAAGAGAGAAAAGCATGTTAAGATAAAAGCTGGCATAAATTTATAATTTATAGAAAGCCAACAGTTATGAAATAGAGTATCTAACATACAAAAAAAAAAAATTTAGTGATACAATGGCACCTAGTCAAAGTCAAGTGAGCCTTAAATGATTTTATAACCAGCAATAAAGTCTATGAAGTAAGATCTTCAAAGCAACTACCCCACTGACCAGAAAACAAATCAATAAATAAAAACATTCAGGAACAAGTGTCACTTGGCTGGAAGTTAGAAAAGTGTCACCTGGCCAATCAGCTGTTGTGGTCCAGTTTCACTTTTAATCTACTAATTGGTGTGTCTATTTACATTTGTCTTGGTCAGTCTATGAACTTCATGGCTGACCTGGTATTTGAAAACACTTGCATATGGGAATTGCTATGATGTTTGCAGGCATCATGATTTAGCAGAAGAATATTTAGTGAACTACATTTCTATCTGCAATTCTCAGCTCAAATGCAGCAAAATGACTTAGTTTTTAAAAGAAAGATAACGAGTAATGAAAAATGAATTGCTTACAATATTGTGGAATAGAAAACGTCTTGGGATAAATGAAATGTTGTTGGTTTGCATCAGAAGAAAGTGATGGGATTAGAAAGGCATTGTGAATTATGAGTTCCTTCCGCAAAATCCACAATCCACATTGATTTCAAACAAGTACAATTCCCAGTGGCTTCAATAAAAAGCATCCGTAAGTTGCAAATTGGTAGGGTGCCATTTCCAAACACATCCCTTTGCAGATCTACTACATTAAGCAGACTCATCTGACCTTACACTTTTAAATTAACACTTATTTCAATTTCTACAAAATTCCCTTAATGGGATAACTTTAATTCTCTGGAAGCTTGTAAAAACCTCTTAGACCAGTTCAGGACCCAGAAAGATGCCAAGTTCTGTGAGGATGGAATCATGAAGAGGGCTAAAGTGAATAGAACAAAATGGTAAGTGATGTCATTGAATAAATCTCTGTACAAATATCAAAATTCCGTGTATGAAATTCACTTAAAAAACACTATGCACTTTTTGTTCCGATATCATTCTTCATGAGGTATCCTATAAGTAAAGAAGAGTTACAGGGTCGATATCTTCAAACTTCAACCCTTTCATATGTTGATTATATTGACCTTTCAGGAATATCCAATCTTTCTTCTTCAACCAAACATTTTACAGGTGAAATGTAATCGTAAGTTCTATAGTAACAGTTTCTTTGCCAAACAAGTTTGATCTTCAAAAATGTAAATGCAATGTCAATCTTCTGCCTTTGTAATTCCTGTTGTTTTATTGTTCTCGTTCCAGAATAATGTTTTTTTTTTCTTATATTCTTTTAGACTCAGTAACTGCTGTGGCTTTGTTGCTTTGCTTGGGGTGAAATGATTAAAAAAAAAAAGTCTTTGTCTCATGCTTTTTATTGAGATCATTGCTCTGTTGAAATATTTGGCACTTGTGCCTCATGGCAAATCTTCTTCTAAACTTGCACAAAGTTCATAGTTCTTTCATTGCAGTGAATATTCTCCCATATATATATATATATATATAATCTAGTGTGGTGGCTAAATTGTCGCCATTTTATATTTTTAATTTCATGCATGTGCTTTGTTTGTTTTTGATTTTGTTGACTGCACAGTATAGTAGGGTACAGTCTGTGAGAAAAAGAGCACCACGATGCAAATCACTTTGCCAGAAATTCAGAAATGCCATGCTGTACTGCTTGGCATTTATGTTGGAAGCTACCATATGAACATTTCAGAGTGTTTGGGTGTCAAACTGGGGACAATGCAGAGGATTCAGAAAGAGTTGGATGAGTCCAATGGTGATTACAAACGTACAGCAGCTCGGAAAACTTACTCTGATCATCCGAATAAGAAAAGAACTCCTGAATTTCTTGGTGAGATCCAGGCCATGATTGACAAAGATCCCTCCAAATCAATCAGGTCCATAGCCAGGGCCACAGGAATGTCCGAGTTTCTTATCAGGCAGGTAATGCATGAAGACATTTGGTATTTCCCATACAAGATGAGAAAGGGCCAATTTTTACCCCAAGCCATGAAGGACAAGAAGAAAGACTTCATTATGAAGCTTTTGAACAAACTCAAGCAAACATGCTTTGGTTTATCTTAGACAAGAAAAATGTCTGCCAGGATAAGATGGTGACCAGACAGAACAACTGTTAGCTTGCTGTGTCCCTAAACGATGTACCGAGAGTGATGAAAACCAAATATCCAGTCAACATTGTTAGTGATGGCGACATTATATCTCCATTCATCTTTCCGCAGGGCTTCAGACTCAACACACAGGCCTACACCAAGTGCCTTTTAGTACTGCCCTGGGTCAAGAGTGGCTGCTGGAAAACCCTATGTTTGGCAACAGGACTCTGAACCATGCCACACAAGCAGGAGAACCCAGTCATGGCTGTCAGACAATTTCTGCGACCACATCACCCCTTTACATCTGGCCACCTAACTCCCCAGACTGCAACCCCCTTGATTATTATGTGTGGGCACAATTGAGCGAGAGATCAACAAAACTCTTTGTAACATGAAAGACGAACTGAAGGCAAGGATTATTGCAGCATTCACCAACTTAAACAAGGAGACTGTCCAGAAGATATGCAGGAGATCATGAAGTTGTCTGGAGGCTGTGGTTGAAGCCAATGACAATTTTATTGAATGAATTTACTCTTTAGTATTTCAAGATATTTTTTGTGTAATTTTGGTAAATATATCTGTTAAAATGAAATGTCAGTGTTATTTTAATTTTTGTGTAATTTAGGTGGCAATTTATCCATTCCATGCTTCATGTGTGTATATATATTTGAAAATTTTATTAATGGTACAAAACTTATTTTTAATATTACTACACATAACAATTAAAAAATTAAAAACTGGCTAGCTAACCAATTTCAAACCTTCTGTTTGCAAAGGTTTCATAAATAAAATACATATAACTTCCGATATTTTTAGGTTGTAATTAGAGTGGGACTTGCTTAAGATGGAAAACGAGTCCACATTTTATTGATAATGTATACCTATTTATTAACCTTGATTTATGTTTGGTGAGTGAGGTTTGAAACATGGCTAGCTAGCTTGTTTTCATTTTTTTCTTTTAATTGTTATGTGCGGTAATATTAAAAATATATAATTATTATAGTAATGGTATTGTTAACTGTTTCCTTATAAAAAAGTAATTTGGTATTTGTGGACTGAGCAGCCAGTGATATAGTCGGTTGAAATAGTTTTCTCAAGTCTGGTAGCTGTTATTGCTGTTTTCAGTAATCATGGGGGTTTCCTTACTAACCTTTTGTTCAAAGTAATGTAGAACATCAGCATCTTGATTATGTCATTATTTTCACTTTGGGTTAAATGTGGTATCCATTTTAGTTGTGGCTGCCGTTGAAAGTCCTCCAGTGATGTTGTTTCTGTTATTTGGAACAAATCTTTGTTTATGATTTAGTAGCATCAGTTCACAAGATTTAAGGAAGTCCTCGCTAAAGACCTACAGGATTCATTCCCTCAAAGCCATTTTTAATCATTGACCTGAGAAAGTGGTTGTCTACCGCTGACAGGTTAGATATTTTCTGAACAGGTTTGGCGCTATGCATGACATCTATGTGAAAGTATCAATTTGATGAGGCTATTGAAGAACACAACCCAAGTTTTTAGTGTGTGTGTGTGTGTGTGTGTGTGTGTGTGTGTATATATATATATATATATTATCAGTAGAGCCCGGCGTTGCCTGGGGATGTAACAGTAAGAGATAGATAAAGTATCGACCATCATAAAGACTGAAAAATAAAATTGACAAAGATTATTGTTTAAGGTTGATGGACACGCATGTCTTAATTATTTTTTTTTTTTTATGAATTGGTCAAACCCAAACTCAAACAAAAACATTGTTTTCAATCGTTATGGACCTACCGATTGAATAGAATTTTATTATAAACAATTGTCTTGTAAATGGAATTTTTAAAGCATTCTGAATTTAAAAATAAAGAAAAAAGTGTGCAAGACAATAAGAAACACTACCTGCCAAAAAAAAAGTGAAGTTTTGTTGAAATCGGTTGAAAAATGTAGGAAATCCGATCCCATATATAAATGAACACGCACACACAAACAACCTGGGTTTCATAATAAGTATAACTTGATATGAGTTGTTCCCCTTTCATTCTCATGATGCCTCTTAATCGTGTTTTCAAATTGCTTTCGTGCAAAAACAATTGTGCTTTTCCAATATTTGGCGCTGTTAGAACCACCGCAAGGTAATTTTATGTAGTCCTGTGAAGTTTTGTTGAAATTGGTTGAAAAATGTAGGAAATCCAATCCAATATATAAACGTACAGACACACACACACACACACACACACAATCTGCGTTTTATAATAAGTAAGATATGCATGCACACACACATAACATACACTATCCTACATCCATAATGTATGTATGTATGTATGTATGTCTGTCTGTAACAGTTATTAAAACAGAAAGTGAAATTGCCAAGCCAAGTTCAAATTCCAATTCTGCATCCACTCCAGGCTAATGCGAGATGAAGCCCACCTTGTCTGCTAGGAAACTTCTCTTAAAACCCACTAGGTGGTGTGCTATGAAGCTGTATTAAGGCCTTTTCTTCACTTTTTGTTCTCTTTACCCACAGGTTGCTGTAGTGACAGAATGAGACCATCTTTTTATACAACATGCATATGTATCAGGCATACTCCAGCTAATCATATAATCTTTTTCTGAACAATGTTGTTGTATGTATATATATATATAAATTCATTTATTATTAAAGTTTTCAATTGAATGTCATTACAATTGATAACACAACATTGTTACCCTAATGTTTATGGCAAAGGCAGGAAGCCTTCTTCCGTCAGTGATGAAATAAATAGCAGAGCAAATTGGGCTCCCCTCACTTGGTTGGCAAACCCATTGAGATGAAGGAAAACTTTTAATTGAAAACCTGAGGAGGGCCATTTTGAGACTTTGTGGCACACTGTGTAATATTTCTTTGTTATCGGTTCTTTTGAAAAAAAAAAAAAACAAGCCTTCCCCATTATAATCAATTCATATGCATGACTAATCTGCAAGTTCAGCTATGGAAGGCATTTTGACATTGAAATCCACAGGAGAGTCAACTATATATAATTTTAAGGACTGTGAGACACCATTAATGTCATATTCTTAAAAAGCCCATAAGTTATGAGAATTGTGAATCAAAAATTGCTTTGAAAATTGTGAGCAACATAAACACACACAAATATCACACTTACTTTTTGTTGCTATATAAAAAAAAAAAAAAAAAAAAAAAATCAAACTTAGCAATGTTTATCCTTTGTATTCACAAAAAATGGTATCAAAAGGACAGTTATTTCCTTGACACTGCTATTACTGTATACACTTTTGACTCCCTTGACAATGTTTATTTACAAGATTATAAAAATATCTGAACACAGTACAATGTGATATTTATTATTTACTTTTTTTTATTAAGAAATAAACTTGAAAAGAAAACTTTATTTAAAGATTTATAAAAAAAAAAATTACTGAATTATGAAAATCTGTAAACCAACAATACAATATTTATTATTTACCATTTTATAAATAACAATGAAAATAAATTTCTTATTCAATCTAATAAATAGCATTTATTATTTTTGTTGTAAATTCTGAAGAATAAAGAAAACTTTCATATGTTTGGATTTTATTAAAATTCCAACCATCACTTTTTAAAAACAAACATTGCAGTAATAGTAGTGTCAAGGGAATAACCATACTTTTGAGACAGCCTTTATTTATGTGCATAAAAGTTAAACACTGCTAAAAACTTGTACTTTCATGGAAAGAAAAAAAGCTTCTTTTGATGCAGGGATATTCATAAGCCAGGAATGCAATGAGAGTGGCAATGTGTGTGCAAACCGTGGCAGTGGATGAAATGTGATTGTCTCACCTGGTTTCTGTATAACTTGATAAGGCAAGCCTTAACACCTTGTAGTAAATGTCTGTTGATAAAATCATAATGAAAATCAATCGTCTCCTCTGGCGTGCCCATAAAAAATACCTTAAAAGAAACAAAAACAAACCTTCAAAACAATGAGAAAAAAAGAATAAGTTTTGACAAGACTCATCATCATTCTAAAATTGGTTTCAACAACTGAATGCAGTAGAAGTTTTTTTAGTGACAGTGATTGTGGTGAATGTGGATCCCATGTTGCCAAAATGAAATGCTGCTGTTCACTCTTTTCGTATATTAGGTTGAGTCATAATTTCTGTTTATCAAATTTATTCTTCAAAAAAATAAAGTACAATAATATTTTCTTTAAGTATCTATTCACCATTATTTGCAATGTCTTGAGGCCACTTATCAGGTAGCTCCTCAATATCTTTGAGTAAAATTCCGCACGTTTTGATATGAAAACAAATGCTTGAATCTGGTTTTCGTTAGAGAATTTTTTCCCCATCAAATCCTTTTGCAGGGATCTCAAGTGGCAATAATCAGTTGGTGCAAAAGATCAGGTGAATATAGTGTGTAGGGGGGGGAAAACAGATCAAACCAAGTTCCAAAACATTTTCCTGCTTTATTTTTGCTGTGTTTTTTGCCTTGTGTTGTCACAAGAACAGTTTCCCTTTAAACTCTATGAATTTAAATGCAATACTAGATTGGTGGTTAGGTCTCATCATTTTACACTTGAACTGGCTAGATGTAAATTCTATAATAACAGTTTCTTGACTTCATGTAGAACTCTTCTGACTTTTTGCTTTCTAGTTAAACTTTGATCTTCAAAAATTTAAATGCAATGTCAATCATTATCTTCTGTCTTCTTGATCTTTTATTGTTCTTGCTCCTTAAAATAATGTTTTTCTTTTTCTTATATTTTTTCACTGTGACTTAGTAGCTTTATTGCCTAGCTTGGGGTGAAATGATTTAAAAAAAAAAATCTGCTCTGTATGCAGCAATCACCAGGCAAAAAAAAAAAAAAAAAGGAATGTTAGCGTAAACCAAATTTATTAACTGCCAAATATGATTAAAAGTTAGGATGATGTATTTTGTATTTGTCAATATAAATGGTTCCCAAAAACAGAAATTACTTACAACTTAACCATAATAAATGCACGTGTGTGTGTGTGTATATATATATATATATATATCTCACTGAAAATAATATTAAAATAGATACTAACTAAACACCTTAAATAATTTAATTTTATATTTTCCTTAATAACTAAGTAATATTATCATGAATTATAATCTGAAATATTCACTAGTATTTTATTGTACATTGTTTTATTTTTCTCAACAGGACTTTCTTTTAACATATTTTCATTTTACATATTTCTGATGTACAAATCTTGTTGATTAGTTCAGAAATATTTATTTTACTATCTGTTTAAATTTTTCAATGTTTCTAAGTAGCAAAGTTGCTGTGGTTAATGATTTTTCCTTAAATTTTTCCAGTTGTTTTGAAAATGGTCATCATGTGCATAAAAAAAAAAGAAAAAAAAAGGAATTTAAACATCTAACTGGTTTTTACAAATCCCATATTTACATACATTAACTATTTGATACCAATCATATATATAAAAACATAAAAAATAATGTTGGATTAAAATACAACATCTACCCTATATATATATAGTAGATATTAGATTTTAATCCAACATTGTTTTTTTACTATAAATGTTACTTTTTAGTGGATACATGTGTTCAAGTGGACACCTCCATTTTTTTTTATTAATTATTATAAATTAGTTTATAGTAATAAACGATAATTATTTCTAATAATTAAAAATGTCAGATTAAAATTCATTAACAAAAAGACAATTTATTAAGAGCTATATGTTTTTGATTCATCATTCATTGATTTTCTAGCATTTATCATCCCTTTGCAGGTTATTTAAAGCCAGAAAATATTTTTTGATTGTAAGAATTCCTCTTTTTTTTTTTTAAAAAGATAATAATGGTATAGTGATAAAAGTCTTACTAATTAACCCATAGCTAGAGGTAGAAGAGGTGGATTCATACCTTTCCCAAGGGTATTTGCATGCAAGTGAATATAATGAACCTGACTGGAATTGGAACTCAGCTCTCCAATTAACAATTCCAAGCCATTATTCATTACACTATTTGCACATCTAAGCCTACAGCACCTGGTATTCCCAAGTGGTCAGACATCTAGATACTGACCATGCTTGATGTTGCTTAACTTTGGTGATCATACGTGAAGTGGTGTTTCAACATGATGTGATCATAAATCTTAAGAGTTACAAAGGATAACAAATTGTGTAAAGCCATGATCCCCAACATCCTGATGAGACATGGCACATAGAAGAACTACTTAAAATAACTGCGTTTACATTTTTATTTGAAAATATAAACTAGCAGATTAAACATATTGAATGTAGTGGTAACTTTGCTGTAGAGACCTCTGTGGTTGAATGGTTAAAGTACACCTAGCTTAAAGGTGATTTTTCCAGGATAAATGTTTCATTTAACATAATATTTCTAGTTACATATATTGCATTAAATATGACAGACCAGCAATACTTGTCAAGTATTTTATTTCATTTTTTTTTTTTTTGAAGACTAATATAGAGAAATTGTCCATGGTGTCCTGAGCACTTTCAACTTTTAAGGGGAGTTCCTTTTCATGGTCATGTTTAAGTACCTGATGTGCTGCCTACTGCACTACTAAGACAACTCAGTAATTAGCATTGTTAATGTATTTTTGTTTTGTTTTCTTGTGTGAGAAGCATTTTTGTAGTCCCCACAAACTCAGTCCTCAAAAGATTGATTTGTTTTTTATGGCTTATCAACCTTTTTGAGGTTATTTAAAGCTGAAACATAGTTTTGGATTATAAGAATTTTTTGAGATGATAATGATTTTCTGAGGTAAATCTTACTATTTAGCCCATAGCTGGGATGATTGTTGGTGGATTCATACCTTCCCTAACAGTATTTGCACCTAAGTGAATATAATGAACTTGACTGGAATTCGAACTTTCTCATTCTAAGCCTTTATCCATTACATCACTCATATATCTAAGCTTACAGTACCTGGTATTCCGAAGCAGTCACCCATCTAGGTACTGACCAGGTTCAGCATAGCTTAACCTGTTGTTTCAACAAGTCCTCAAAAGAGAAAAATTGTAAGGATACAAGAAAAATTAAATAAAAAATTTACAAGGGATTCCTTGTCTTTCATATTTAACAAAACATGTATAAAGGATTGCTGCCCATATATATATATATATATATATATATAGGGTATGATGAAAAAAATTGTCGCCATTTTATATTTTTTAATTTTGCATATGCATGTTGTTTGTTTTTGATTTTGTTGACTGCACAATATAGTAGGGTCAGTTGGACATCATCTGTGATAAAAAGAGCACCATGATGCAATTCAATCCACCAGAAGTTTGGAAACAGCATGCTGTACTGCTTCACATTTGAGCTGGAAGCTCTAATATGAACATTTCAGAATATTTGGGTGTCAATCTGAGGACAAAGCGGAGAATTTGGAGATGGCGATGTTATGCCTCTATTCATCTTCCAGACTCAACACAGAAACCTATATCAACTGCCTTGAGGAGGTAGTGCAGGCCTGGGTCAAGCGGATGTCTGCTGGAAGACACTATGTCTGGCAACAGGACACTGTACCATGCTACACAAGCAAGAGAACCCAGTCCTAGCAGTCAGACAATTTTTGCAACCACATCACCCCTTACATCTGACCACCTAACTCTCCAGACTTCAACCTCCTTGATTATTATTTGTCGGGTGCAGGTAAGCGAGAGACCAACAAAACTCTTTGTAACATCAAAAAAATGGATTATGGCAGCATTCGCCAATTTTGTTTTACAGCATATCAACCTCAATGGGTTATTTAATGCTGACAACATTTTTAGGATAGATTCGTATGAATAGAATATGTATTGATTGGTTTGGTTTATTTTGTTTTACGGCATATCAACATCAATGGGTTATTTAATACTGGCAACATTTTTTATTGCTGGTAATATTTTGTTTTGTCAAAAATCTGTTTCTGGTAATATTTTTCCTTCAAAATTGTATTGCTGGTAATAATTTAAAAAAAAAATATTGCTGGTAATAGTTAACTATTTGCCCATAGCTGGGACCCTAACAGGTGCTACCACCCTGGGTCAGGGTGGACCCGGGTACACCGGCAATTAAGAGGTGGTTCCACGCTCCTCAAAACCTCCTGATCAGAGGCCTTGCTGCTGGATGTAGTTTATCGTCTTACCCAGGACGCAGATGTAGTTTAATGTCTTACCCAGGACGATGTTAAAATGAGATGTCAGTGTTATTTTCATTTTTTGTGTAATTTAGGTGACAATTCATCCATCGCACCCTGCATATGTTCTTACCTCTGCAGAATTAGAATCTGATGGTGTGACAATATCACAACTTCCTGAGGAGATACTGCTTAAGTCAGTAGAGAGGTGGAGGCTGCTCAGTGTGGCCCCAGAAGAAGGCAATGTGTCAGATCCTTTATCACCTGCACAAAAAAAAAAAAAAATAGAGATGTTTAAGTGACTGGAACCGAATGAAATAGTTAAGGACTCATTGATGATATGGATTGATAGTAGAGAGGGCGCTTTCTTTTCTGTGATCCACAGAACTTATTTCTCCTCATTTAGAGTAGACAAGCTTTCTGTTGAGGTCAGTTTGCAAGAAAGTTAAGAAACATTTGCATGAAATGATGAAAGAGATTTGAGAGTGTACGTGTCGTGTCTGTCTCTAAAATTATGCAAGTGTTTAAGTTAAACTCACAGAGCTAAGGACATTTAATTCATCTGAGAACTTTTCAGGACATATTCATAAGTAGATTTCTTGGTGAGAAAGCTTAACAGATTCCAGTTCAGAAGGGCTAGTAATCAGGCAGATACTACACTCTGATCCTAGTTGGAAAAGCATAACTGCCATACATACAAACAAGCAAAACAGCCCAGTGTTTTTTTTTTTTTGCAACAAACATGTATATATATCAATTGGCAAACTCCTGCTTCAAACCATAAATAAGAATATTTTCGGGAATTATTAAAATATAACAATTATTTTTGATTCTCTTTGTAAACAGCAAACAAAAAAAAAAAAAAAAAAAAAAAAAACAAAAAAAAAACACCATGGAATTTCTATAGAGTTGACAAGAAGAAAGTAAAATAAAAGTACTGTCTCCAAAAAAAGTTAACTTACAAGACAGATCTGAGTTTTCTTCTGCTACCAAGGAATGTTTTGGAGAATTCTTCTTAAGGGTCACAGCTGAGGGGCCAGGTCTTTTTCTGGCCACCACCATCTCAGCATCCTGATGACCTTTGTCATCAATATCACAACTTTTAAAACTGTTCGATCGGCAAAGTTTATGAGAAGGCTTCCGAGGCACATAGCCAGGCCAGGGTTGTATGTATTTGGGCTGGGTGACAGTTGTTGGGGATGAGGGATTTGGCACTATGGGAATAAAGGTTGCCTGTCTTTGGCTGTCATTGTCCTTTTCTTGTTGGTCAATACTGGTACTTGGTTCACATGGCTGATGGATTGGTGTTGAAGTAATATTTGGTGGAAGGTCAGCACTTTGAGTCAAAGGGAAGGAAATATGGACTGCACTGTCATTAGGCAAGACAAAATCAGTAATCTGTAAAAGAGAAACAATCATTATCATAATATTCAGTTCTTTGGAACATAAATTGGAGTAGAGAGGCCTTGTGCCAGACTAAGCTAAGAGTAGTAAATATTGATTTAGTGTTTTTGATAGGACATTGTTAGTGAGTTTCACCTTTACTGAGTGCTCCACTATTGAGGCCTTGTATCAGACTAAGCTAAAAGTAGTAAATATTGATTTAGAGCAATGGTTATCAAGATTTTCTTCACAGGACATTGGTAATGAGTTTCACCTTATTGAGTGCCCCACTATTGAGGCATTATGTCAGACTAAGCTAAGTGTAGATTTAGGGATGTCTCTGGTAGAGCAATGGTTAGCAGGTTTATTTCAAGGGACATTATTAGTGAGTTTGATCCTGAGTGCTCCACTATTGAGGCTTTGTGCCAAACTAAGTTAAGTGTAGTAAGTTCTACTTAGTTTAGGGTAGCTCAATGGTTAGCATGTTTGTTTTACAGGGCACTGTTACCGAGTTTGGGTTCTGAATGCTCTATTGCTCTGGCCTTGTGTCAGTCTATGCTAAGCCTACTAAATATCCATTTAGTTGCTTGCAGTAGAGCAATGGTTAACAGAGTATTGTTAGTGTGTTTGTTCTCAAGAGTCCTGTTACTGAGGCCTTGTGCCAAACTATGAAACTATGTAAAGCCTAGGGAATATCTACAGGGTGGTCCGAAAGTCTTGTCACCCTCCACCAAAAAGTAATGAGAACAGTAGCACAAGTAATACAGTCATACAAAGCACATGTACTGGATTCAGTTTTATTCACTTTCATTGATGCTGTCATACATCGAGAAGGTCTGTATGAACATCATCATTTTCATGGTACAAAATAATGCGTTATCATATCTTGTGTGATATTTTACAAAGCTGTGATTGGTTGATTGTTGCAAAGGCTGCCTGTAATGGCGTCCTTCAACTAATGGATATTATGGTGTTGTTTGTGTGAAACTCTCTCCTTGATAATACCCCACAGAGTGTTGTAATAGAAAATTAGATTGTCTAGGTGAGAGGGCCTTTAGACCACCCTGTACTTGGGATTTCTAAGTAGATCAATGGTCAGCAGTTTTTTCTCATAGGACATTGAGTTTGATCCTTACTGAGTGCTTCAATGTTGAGGTGTTGTCTGAATTTCTTAGATGATGCACTGTCAATTTTATTACTTATAGAATAGTATTTCATTAAGGAGGCACAGTGGAGTAATGGATTGAGGAATTGGTATGCTGAGTTTGAATTCCAATGGAGTTCATTACACCCACTTATATGCTAATATCCTTGGGAAAGGTATGAATCCACTTCTCCTCCTCCCAGCTATGGGTTAAATAACAGGAAACTCTGGGTGGCAACCAAAGAGAAGGAAACTGAATTGCCTTGTAGGTCCTGCTTCTTTTGGCAAAGGCTAGAAAATAGTAACTTCAAAAACAAATCCACCTCGCAAAGAGGAGAGACAGAGTTATCTCAATATCCCTGATGCAAAAGGAACCAGCAAGCGATTACACTATTCTGTCTTGAATGGCACCATGAATCACAATTGTGAGATGGAGGAGAGTGGTGACCACATCGGCCTAAAATGCACTAACTCAATAAAATGGATGAAATGATTTTGTTAATCTTATTTCTCTAGAAAAATATTACTAGTCTTATATTGAATTTCTTAGATGATGCACTTTCACAAATTTTGTTGGGATTGGAATAAGTGGCAATCCAAAGATGCAAAGTCAAGTGAGTATGGCAGGTGTAGCAGGACATCTCAACCAAGCTGTAACAAATTCTGCCAGATTTGCACAGAGACAGTACTTGTCTGAATTCAATGTCTAATTTTGGGGAAAGAGCTAGTAATACTCAATGTCTTCCTAATCCTTCTAGATTCCATAGGAGTAGATAGGTTCATCTATCACACTCCTTCCTAGTCATTTGAACAGAAGGGTGGGGGTTTATCCCTTGTTTCCTTCTTCAAAAGTCTTTCCATTCTCTCTCACTCCCAGTAACCCCTTGCATCTTAGTGGCATTATCACCTTGCTTGGGAGGAGGAGGAGGAATAATAATAATAATAATAATGATAATAATAATAATAGTCATCGTCAGATGTAGAGTGGCATTTGGAGTAGTTAATGTTGGCTCATTTCCTTTTTCCCTGGACCTTTTATACCCCAGTCTTGTAAACAATCTATTTTTCATTGCCTGTGGTTGTTCTTTTCCAAAATGTAACATTTTTATTGCATTTGAGCAGAGAATGCGGATGAAAATATGGTCTATTACTTTTTTCCACATTAAATTATGAGGCTCCCAAACATCATAAAAATAAATATATTCAATTGTTTCCAGTTATGAGGGTTGACTGGAAAGTTCATTGGTTGACCAAGATATACATGTAAGTAGACACCCCAGTTGGTAGACTAAATACATGCGAATGTATCCAAATTATCTGTTGTATTCTGGGAAAAATTTTAATCTACAAGATTGCAAACATTCTAGCATACCTGCAGTAGTTGATGATGACCAAATTGAAATGTTGATTAAAATAATCCAGATAAGATACAAAAATTGTCTGGTCAGCCTATGAACTTTCTAGTCAACCTTCATACCTTACAACACTCATATGAGATATGTGGAGTATCTTTGTGGTGTCATGTGACTGGGATTATTTTTAATCAACATTTTAATTAGCAGGTCTGCTGGACTGTTTGTCAGTCTTCCAGATTAAAATTTCCCAAGCTTGGAACCTAGCAAATCACTTATGAACATACTCTCGGCTATGGCACCATCTCCATAAATGGCACATATCTTCTTTGCTGTTACTACAGAGTTTTTTTCTTTCCAGAAATAAAAGAGCATCAAATGACGAAAATGTATTTCATTTTCCTCCATTTTCACTTTTAATGTAAATTTAAAAAAAAAAAAATTCACAATCCACATATGAATTGTATGGAAAGACTTTTTAAAATATCACCTTTCAGAATATGCATATACGTGTGAAAAGAAAGCATATTTTCAAATGTCACCTACTGAAAAATGCTATAAACTTTTCTTCCAGTTCAATATTTGCTTTACAATTTTTGCTTGAATCATTGTTAATTTATTTATAATATATTGTAAGATCTACCTAGTGTAAAGTATATATCACACTACACACCCCAAAACCAAATTATTAATGCTTCATCCACTTTAAAAGATGAAAAGGGGTAAAGGAGTAATAAAACTAAAAACAGCAAACTTGTGGGTCTTTCTTGTCTCTATCACTTTCCCTTTTCTTTAGCTTTCTTAATTAGCCTTTAACTTTCCTTATTCAAATCTTTTATTCCTTTTCCTCTTTTTCACTTTTCCCATTTGATGGCTATACTGCATATGTGGGAGTGTAACACTTTTCAAGGAATGCATATACATTGTTAATGGTGATGGCAAAATTAGCTGTTTCCTTATAAGGAAACATTCAGCATTCATTGACTGCACAGTTAGTGTTATTGTCAGTTGAAATTAATGAAAACATTAAAAGTTTTTCAGTAAATGAATCACATGTCCACTAAATGTTATAGCTCTTTCAAATATTGATGGGAGTTTCCTTCCAAACCTTTTCTTCTGGTTATGAACCAGATCCTAGGAAGAAGTACCAAGGAGAGACACTTTTATCCTAAGCAAGAGCACAGATTCTTATGTAAATAATATTGGTATTTTTGATGGTTACTATGCTAGTTAGTCATTTTTTATGAGTATTTTTTCATTTTAATTTCAGTTGCTTTTTATCCCAATTCACTATCACTGAGCAGTATGATTCAGAAATAAAGAATAAGCCTTTAGAGAGGCTTAAACTCACATCCCTCTTTGGGAATTGTATCTTAGTACCTGATTATTTCAGATTATGCCAATGATTGTAGATCAAATCTAACAAGACAGATTTATTATAAAATTTTATTATTAAAACATATTATAAAATACTGATTTCTTGAGATTAAAGAAATACTAGTTTACTGATGTTTGTACAGATGGGTGAATAGTGTAGTGGTTATAGGCAGGAAAATGGAATTAGAATGTAGAGTTCAAATTCCAGCAGAGGCCATTGCATTCACTTTTGCACAAATACCCTTGGAAAATATTAATACATTGTCTAGAAGTCAATAGCAGGAGAGGTTAAGTTTTCTAGGTTTGCTTAGCAAGCAGACTAGATGGACAAGTCAGAATTTAAAATATGAGGCTGGTAGCTCCATCCTGTAAAAACCTATTTGCTATGGAAACCACAGCAACAACACCTAGTGTAGAGTGGCTGTGGTCTTATACGCCAACAGAGCAATCGACAGGGTTAATAATGATAACAACAATGGCTGTGGCATGATGGTCTGTGTAGTGGTTGATCAAAAGAAACTGACATTAATTTAAGAGAAACATGGATCAAATATTAATAATAAATTTATTGGTGTACTTTAAAAAATTTAATAATGTAACATTAGTTATTTATATCTAATATATAATATTGCAAATGTTGGTTAGGTTTATACACAAAGTAACATCTAAAGTTTGCTTGGCTTTATGTCGGAGTCTTTACACAAACATCAGTCGGCTTTATGCCTGATTTTATACGCAAATGCTGGTTGGGTTATGCCCAAGTCTATAGGCAAGCATCGTTCGGGTTTTTGCCTGAGTCTATATGCAAGTGTCAATTGGGTTTATGTCAGAGTTAATACGTGAACATTGGCCAGGTCTATACCTAAATATTGTTTGTGTTTTTTTTCCCAAGTTTATATGTGAATGTTGATTGGGTTTATGCCCGTGTCTTTACAAAAACATCAGTCAGCTTTATGCCAGAGTCTATACATGAATGTCAGTTAGGATTATGCTCAAGTCAATATGAAAATGTTGGTCATATATACATGAACACTGATTGGATTTACACCTATGTCTATATGTGTATGTTGGTTGGGTTTATAACTAAGTCTTTGCACAAATGTTGATTGGGTTTATGCCTGAGTCTATACATGCAAACATTCTTCAAGTTTATACCTTGAGTCTATATGTGAAGGTTGGTCAGGTTTATGCCAGAGTTTATATGCAAATATCAGTCAGATTTATATCAGAGTCTATATGCAAACATTGGTCAAGTTTATGCCAAGTCTATATATGAAGGTTGGTCAGGTTTATGACACAGTCTATATACAATATCGGTTGGATTTATGCCCGAGTCTATATGCAAACATTGGTCAAGTTTATGCCAAGTCTATATATGAAGGTTGGTCAGGTTTATGACACAGTCTATATACAATATCGGTTGGATTTATGCCCGAGTCTATATGCAAACATTGGTCAAGTTTATGCCAAGTCTATATATGAAGGTTGGTCAGGTTTATGACACAGTCTATATACAATATCGGTTGGATTTATGCCCGAGTCTATATGCAAACATTGGTCAGGTTTATGCCAAGTCTATATATGAAGATTGGTCAGGTTTATGACACAGTCTATATACAATATCGGTTGGATTTATGCCCGAGTCTATATGCAAACATTGGTCAAGTTTATGCCAAGTCTATATATGAAGGTTGGTCAGGTTTATGACACAGTCTATACACAATATCGGTTGGATTTATGCCCGAGTCTATATGCAAACATTGGTCAAGTTTATGCCAAAATCTAAATGCAAACATTGCCCTTATTGATTGGGGAGGTTCTTACCACTGTAGTAAATCTATTTAAATTCATGTCAAAAGGGTAATTAGAAAAATAGTGTATTCACCAAAATGATAATTTTTTTTATATAAAAGCTTGTAAATTTAACAACAATATCAAATTAGTGGTTGTTCAGACCTGAAGCAGAGTTTGGGATGATCTAATTTGCAGCTGTTGGTCCTGCGGAAGTTGTGATAAACTTCTTTCTAATATTTCAGACTGTGGTAATAAAATTTCTTCTACTCTTTCTGGCCTTGATTGTAGTGGTACCTCATCTTGTGGTAACATTTGAGATGGAGGAAGTGCTTCCAGCTGCATCTGTGAAGGTTGTACATCTTGTATCATCTCTTCAGGTTGATATTCCATCTCAGGTTCCCTCTGTGAGGACTGTACCTCATCTTCAATCACCTGGGGCTGATTTAATGTTTTGGCCTGTGCCTGTGCATCGTCCATCACATCTTCAATTCTTTCACATTGCTGTGAGGGTTTTTCTCCTGGTGCTAATGCTGATTGTCTTACTTCTCCCTGTACCTCTGCTGACTGTTGTTCAGCAATTTCCACGTTCATTGCCAGCTGTGCCTCTGGTAATTCTTGCTCTGATGCCAATGAGGAATGGACAGATTCTTGTTGATGATGGGGTTGCAGTGTTTGTTGAATGCAATCTTGAAAATTATTCTCCGATGATCCTTGGTGTGCTGACTTTTGTTTCTGCAAGTCTTGGGATTCTGCCAATGGTGCCAAGGAATCTGATGCTGATTCTTGGCTCTTGGAGATGGTTACATGAAGGGAATTCATTCTGAAAAGGGAAAGAGGCAAAAAATGAGAGAATTGGGATTTTATATATTATATCAATCAAGGTTTTATTTGGGCTGATATTTTTTATGCTTTTTTTCCAGACTAACATCCTCATCAACTGGCTAAAAATAAAAGGAAAAACATGGAAAAATAATAATCTGGTGATAATCAGATACTTTTCAGTGAAATGTTTAAAAATACTTTTTGAAATTTAAAGAAAACTGGAGAAAAAAAAATTCACCTGAAGACCAAAACGTTGTGATGAAGACATTAGTGTGACTATAAATGAAAAAAAAAAAAAATTTTGAATGTTGCCAAATTTTTTGTTTTGTCCTTCTCTATCGCATTATAAATATTTTTCCATCTACATGCATGGAGGCAGAGGTGTCATATTATATGATGTTAGAGAATAGTTCAAAAAAGTGAAATTCAGTAAAGATTTATTGTCATCGAAAAAATCGATTAACTCATTACTATGAATTTTTAAAAAAATATTAATGACTAATTTATTCAGTATTTAAAAATTAGTGTTAATATCGGGTTTTTCTTGTAATCAACGCCAAGCTATCTATAATCTAAGGGAGACAATTTCCTTTAAATTAAGGGGAGATAATTACTGCAAATATATGCAGTTGGTTTTTAAACCGTGTCAACCGTGAATTCAGGCTACTAAATTTTAAATCGACTTTTTTCTCATTAGTTGCCTAAAAAGCTGTTTTTAAATTTTTTGCAGAGGTTGCAGCTCGTATATTCCAGGCCTTAAAGCAGTCTTTATAACAGTTTTGATTGCAATGTGACATGCTATAGGTGATTTCCTCAGTATACTATAATGGTTAGTGAGCTACTCTGGTTGTTCAATATTCACTGGCTGTCCCATACTTGTGATTTTATGCCAAACTAAGCCAACATACACCACAGGCACCAGAGCTTTAATTTCTTGGGATTGGATTTTTCTTGGATTCTTTGCTTACTGCAATCTTAAGTGCTTATTTATTTCTCTATCTCTCTGCTAGACATTCACGAGCAGAGATTTTATCTTTAACTTACATGGAAACCATCAAACGGTTATCTTTATCTCTACAAACTACCGTTGATATGATCATCGTTCATGAAACCTGTGTGAATCCTGTTTGATTAATGTGGCCTACAGTATTTGTTACACCATTAATTTTCTTAGATGATAGCTGCCACTTTTAGTGCATGAAATGTGTATGCAAATGTAACTTAGTGAGACAAAGAGAGATAGATAATAAATGGATAAATAACTGAAAGATATTGGTTGACTTACTGTGAATCTGGCTGAGGCAGGGTTTCTTGGCTGTCAAAACTGTCAAACAGATCTTGACTGAAAAAAAGGAGAAGAAAAGTTAAGAAACCTGAGAACATAAAAAAAAATATTTCATGAATAAAGTATCATACTTATTATAAAACCCAGGTTGTGTGTGTGTGTCTGTTCATTTATATATTGGATCGGATTTCCTACATTTTTCAACCGATTTCAACAAAACTTCACAGGACTATGTAAAATTACTTTGCGGTGGTTCTGACAGTGCCAAAAATTGGAAAAACACAATTGTTTTTGCACGAAATCAAGTTGAAAACACGATTAAGAGGCATTAATGAAAGGGGGACAACTCGTATCGAGTTATACTTATTATAAAACCCAGGTTGGTTGGTGTGTGTGTGTTCGTTTATATATGGGATCGATTTCCTACATTTTTCAACCGATTTCAACAAAACTCCACTTTTTTTTTGGCAGGCAGTTTTTCTTATTGTCTTGCACACTTTTTTCTTTATTTTTACATTCAGAATGCTTTAAAAATTCCATTTACAAAACAATTGTTTATAATAAAATTCTATTCAATCGGTAGACTCATAACGATTGAAAACAATGTTTTTGTTTGAGTTTGACCAATTCATAAACCCCCCCAAAAAAAAAACTAATTAAGACATGCATGTCAATTTTATTTTTCAGTCTTTATGATGGTCGATACTTGATCTATCTCTTACTGTTACATCCCCGAGCAACGCCGGGCTCTACTGCTAGTTTGTACATAAATAATATGGAAAATTATTAATAACAAATATATTTGTCATTAAAAATTTTCCATATTATTTTGTAAAGAAATGCAGATCATAATAATTGCTAAGAAGGGCAATTTGATGTGGTGCAATGGTTAGCGAGCTTGTTTTGCTAGAATAATTATGACTGAGTAGTGAGTTCGATCCTTATTGGGTGCCTTATACCAAGGGTCAGCAATCTACAGCATGTGTGCCACATGTGGCATGTAGCCACAAATGACATCACAAAGTCTGAACCAATAACTTCTACAATGCAAAAAAGTGTTAGCTGTTCCAATTTTATTATATACTAAAATATATATACTATATATTACTATATAAAATATATTGTAGAATAGGTATATTAACCTTGACTTGTATAAAAATACGTATGCTGTTGGCACATTGAAAGATTTTAAAACATTAAATCATTCAAACATAGTAAAAGGTTGCCGACCACTGCCTTATACTTTCAGTCTTGTGCCACATCTAAACTATGCTTAGAAAATCACTATACAAATTGCTAAGAATTAATTTATTTGGTATGTCTGCATGAGTGAAAAATCACACAATCAAAGTATTGTATTATCTTAGCAAAGTTTTGCTTTAGACTAAAAAGTTTGCATTTGTTAAAATTTGTTTATTATTAAAAAAAATAAATATAATTTATATGATCATTAAGAAGCAATAATAGTAGCCAGAAATGTACCCCAGGATACTAAAATAAAACCATAACTTTTTCAACTTTCAAGTCACTAATTTCAGAAGTTCCTGCACACATTCCTGGTCGTTGTTATTATTATGGCTCTGTTTCAGGGCTCCATATTGGATATACTACAATAAACCATTTGTATATACTAAAGAAAGGAAGATCCTTTGGTATGTGTGGCATACCAAGAGCCATACATCATAAAATATGTACTGTTAACTGACAAACTGCAGCAATTTTAATTCAATCTGCTTAAAATACTACCAGACAATAAACTTCAAAGAGCTTTTTCAAAATACTGATTCATTTTACATATTACAGTTTCTAAGAGAAATTAAACTGATTTCAAAAATATAATTAAAAAAAACAAAAAAACACAATAACCATAACAAACATCAGTCTTACTATTTGAAATAAATGTTTTTTGACTCTTTAAATACAAAATTTTAATTAGAAAAAAAGAACATTAAATTTCGACCCAATTGGTTGATATGCCATAAAACAAACCAAACCAAACTAGGTTTTGGTTTAGTTTCCCATTTTGAGATTCTTGATTCTATAGACATATAGAAGATTTTTGTTTATGTAGACATCTGTTGCTTTCTATTATTTCTTTTCTTTTTACTTGGCCTTGACTGATTCCATTGATTGTTTTGTTCTTTTACAGCTTATCAATGTTTTTCAGATTATTTAAAGTCAGAATATACTTTTAGATTGTAGGAATTATTTTTCTTTTATATATATAATAATGATTTACTGATACAAATTCTGCTCTCCAATTTCAGGCCATTATCCATTACACAAGCCATACATCCAAGCTTACAGTATCTTGTATTCCTAAATGGTGATCCATCTAGGTACTGATCAGGCTCGACTTTGCTTAATCTCGGTGATCGTATGACAACTGGTGTTTCAAAATGATATAACCATAAGCAGGCATACTTGGTATTGGTAGGGTTGGTAGTTATTTAGTTTATTCTAATTACTAAGAAATATAACTATACATTGATTTACTGTTTGGACTAGTTTGCTATTCTGAGACAGCCAGCATTTTGAATATAGATATTTTAGGCTCCTGGCTAAAGTACAAAGACAAAGTATATACTCTGTACCTGACAAATAGAGATTTTCTACATAGAAGACTTTCTCTAATTGGAAAATTGTCTGAATATAAATTGTATCCTGTACCCAACAAATCTATATTATAAAAAGAGAACTGATTTTCTGTCTGTCACACATTGTGCATGCGCATATGTAACGTATATACCTATGTGTGTGTTGTGCACTTTATGTGTATTTGTGACATTTAATGTACACACAAGCATATACACAAACAGTTTGAGTGAGTTTGAAATAAGACACTGGAATAATACACCCTCTTGCACTCAGTCTGGATAACCCTTACCTTGGGCTGAGCAATAATATCATAAAATTGGGGGGGGGGAATTAGACAAAGCTTTTATTAAATTTTAAAAAATTATTTGGTAATAAATAGAATAATTTTTTAATTTTTAAATTTTGTAGATATATTTTTTAGGTTGAATTAAAATACACATGTGCACATTTAAATGTATATAGACACACAATTTGAATGAAATTGAAACAGATCTGTGTTTGGGATGACTAATTTTTCTTTGAACTGGATATACTATCTAATAAATGTAGTATTTATTACAAACAATTTAGATTTGAACTTTCATTAGCTCGCTGTCAGATGGAAACCAAATGATAAAATCACTGAGATGATTGATAAACAAAAACAATGACATCTTTAAGAATGTAATGGGTTAGTGATATTTGTTACAAGACATCTAAGAGATAAAAACATTTCAAACCAAAACTTAAGAACTAAAAATGGAGGGTGCAATATTTGAGCCCAAAGTTTTTCCTTTGCAGTTATACGAATATTCAAAAAAAAAAAAAAAAAACTGATCAGAAACTAGACGAAATATCCTTAGACATTGACAGCAAAAAAAAAAAAGAATAATGTACCCGAGTAGTTCAGTTTGAAATTCACTGAATGACGCCTGATTGACAATCACTAGATGAAGCCCATCTCGGCACAACAGCTGAAATGTGATATTAACAACAAAGATGAGGACAATAGTCTGTGTGTAAGCAATGCAAATCTATTAATGATTTTCATGTAGTGTTATCTGCTTCAAAATTAGCAATTCACTTGTTGTCATTCATTAACAGATGATAGAATTTTATTCATGAATGGCCAGGAGGTATTTTAGAGTGATTTAAACTTTATTTTGGGTAGAATTATTTACAATATATCTTGCATTTTTCAGAAATTTTATTCCACAGAAGTGACCAATTCTTTTACCCTATGGCCATTTAAATGACATCACCTTCAGTGATTTGAAATTGGTTCCATCAAATGTGAGAACGGAGAAACTAACTAAATACAGTTGCGTTAAATATACACAGAAAAATCCTTGAAAACAAATGTAGCAACATTCTGAAGTATTTGTAAAAAATAATATAAAATAAAAATAAATATGTACTTTGGCAAATTTACCAGTAACATAAAACAACTAATTTGTAAATTTTAAAAATTTAAAAAAAAAAAAAAAAAATGGATAGATAAAACTTATTATTTGACCAATCATGTTTGAAAGAATTCTTGCTGCCAAAATACACCTATATATATATATATATATATATATGCGCCATCCTAATTAAAAAAAGTACATAATTCTAAACAAAATATTTTACTATCTATAAACACATTTCCAAAACATTATATCACTAATTTTAATTAAAACCATTCTTAAAGACTGTAATGTATGTCTATTTACCACTACCACAACTGATGTGATGTAAAAAAAAAAAAAAATCCCCAAATCAACATGCAGACAACCTCCAAACATAAATAATGCTTACTAGACACACACACACAAATACATATATATACATTATCATCCAAATCCAGCACAGACAAACTAGAATTATGATACACTTACACACATAAATTATATACACGAATGCTGCTTTTCTAGTCAAATGCATATGAAGTCTGTTTAACCAATGAGAATCAAACAATACAAAAATACTAGGAATTTTTTTTCTATATTTCATTCTCTGATGAATCTTTAATAAAAGTGCCAGATTCTGATCTATATTTGATCCCAATTCATACAGATATATAAGACTGACTCTGCATGAAAACAGAGTATCAGCAATTTCAAAAATATCATATTTCTCTTGCTTTTATAGCATGTATTAATTTTGAATTTCTTAGATGCAAAGCATTGCCAATTATAAATAATTTTTAGGTAATATTTCTTTCATTTTAAAATTTGTTTCTTATCAAAATATCCAGGTCAGAATTCTACAGTCTTTAGGAATTTTCACAGATTGGAAATGAGATTTGTCACAAAAAGCAATAAAATTCACATGAAAGAAATAATTGTAAAAATTTAATAGAAAATGACAATGTTTTATTTAAAAAACTCAGATATTATTAGAGTTACTATGTACTGAGAGAGATTTGATCTAACATCGAAATAAATAAAATGTATGCTCTTCTGTTACTTTCATTATATATATATATATATATATATATATATAACTGACTATTCATATTCTAGGATACCAGTCTATTGTAGCCGCTCACTCAGACATATTTTGTGTTTGTTTAACACCCACAGAGCCCACCTGTGGTTCATACTGCAACTATGCTGAGCAGACCGTAGTCATATGTTCTGGGAGAGAGTGTGTTATCTAGCATAGGCCAGCACATTGAAACCCTCGGCCACAATGACTTGTGACTTTGTGCTAGCACAGCTATCGACGGCCCTAAAGGTTCTGTCTACCCAATTTCACTCACAAGGCTTGGGTCAACCTGTGGTATGATTTTGAGGCACTTTCTAAAGGTGCTGCATACTGGATTCACACCCTCCAGACTGATATCATCAGGAAGTCTACTTCTTGACAAATCAACCGGGTGAGATTTGAACCTGGCTCTCATATTCAGAAAGTAAATGTTCTAACCACTCAGCCATGCACCCACACACACACAAAGAAATGAAGTCATTAATATTTTTTCATTAATCATGAGAAATGCAGCTTAGGTAAAGTATTAAGATTCCTTTTTTAAGCATACACATAAATACACATATTACATTCTTTTGTTTTCGGATCTGATGAAGCTTTGAATGGTGAAATGCATAATCAAATCTATTTCATGAAACCTTTCCATTTGTCTATATATATATATATATATATATATATATATATAAAAACCTGACCTTGCACCAAAAAAATATCAACCATTTTTTTCTCTAAAAGTAAATATGTATTTTTTTATCCCAATTCATACATTATATATGACAGACTCTGCACCAAAACAGTATTAAACATTTTTTTTTTCTCAAAGATATTTTTTAATTATTTCACCCCAAGCGAGGCACTAAAGCCACTAAGTCGCAAGTTGTTACTGAGAGTGAAAGAAACCGAGAAAATTGTTACTGAGGAGAAAGGACAATAGAAAGAATAGGATTAAAAGAGACAGAAGATAATGATTGACATGCCATTTAAATTTTTAAAAACCATAGGTGACATGAAAACAAGAAGTTGAGAGTTCCACAGGCAAGAAGTGAAATAGAAGATACTATTAGAATAGAACTTATGGTTGCATTTAGCAATTTTAACACTAAAATGATGAGTTCTAATTAGCAATCTAGTACTATGCTTAAATCCATGAAGTTGAAGTACCAAAGAATATCCTGAAAATATTTATAGAAAAGGCAGAGGTAAGTTATGGCATAAAGGGACTAAATTGTGTATAGAACTAAAATTTAATTTTGAGTTACCCAGGTGCTCACAGACTGTAAACATGCAAAACTTGTGAGCACTTACAGCCTTAAAGATTTAAAAATTTACAAATTCTGGAGAGTGTTAATAATATTTGGTCCTTTTACTTCTGCACTACTGCCCTTGGGAAAGGAAGGCATCAATCTATCTCTCTCCCCAAATATGGATTAAAAAGCAGCATAGACTGGATTTGCTAGCCTTAGGTGGCAGCCAGTCAAGAAGAAGGACTTCAAAACTGTTGAAAAGGCAATGGGAAACCACCACCATCTTTCCCAAGATGTTATGGTAATCCACAGATAATAAAGAGAAAGGCATCTGTTGAGAGCCATGATCACTTATGTGTCATGGCATAAAAGAAATAAAAAATATATCAACATTATGTGATACAAAATGGACAAAAAATGCTTATATGAACAAAATTGTATAATGTCATTTCAAATTGTTATTGATCCTCACAAGTGAATGGAAAAATGCTTCTGTGCCAGCAATTTAAAGGTTCCTGTCAAATTTGAAAATGGGTGTAATAAATTTTCACAATTATTATTGACAAAGTAGTAGTAATAGAAGAACGTTTTTCTTTCTTTTTTTTCTATGTGTTGTTCACAAACCCACTATTTTCTTTGTTAAGTATTGTATCACCTGAAACGTGTGAATTAAACATTACTGTGCTGGGAGATAAAAAAAAAAAAAAAAGTATGAAAAAACGAGGCTTTTGGAGTTATCTCCCATAAACCATATTCAAGGGGTATAACTTGTTCAATATCAACGACACGATAAGGCGTTTGGTCTCTTTGTTTTGCTACGGGATTATCTCCGCGACAAAAAGCAAAGCATGGGAGTACTGTTAAGGTTTTAGAACTTTAGACAAGATTTAAAAAAAAGAAACTGTCTTTATCAGTAAGGCTCATACATTCTTTGACGTTAGATTAATGCTTTATCTGGCATCATTTTAAAGTCCAACATACTAAACTTTATTTCTTTAAAAAAATGAGTGGACTTTTTTTGTTGGTCATACAGTATATGACATGACCACACAAACATCAAACTCAGAGGAAGTTACTCTACCTGGACCCCGTCCTGATAAAGATTAAAAAACCTTCCTCAGTTATTACAACTTTTAGATTAAAGAATTAATGCAAATTAATAATTACAGAATTTCATTGTATACAATTGTAGTCAGAGTGAAAGGAAGAAGAAGAAATGGAATGTTGCTTATCTTGTAGTGGGGGAGAAGAAAAAGAAGCGTCAACAGATGACTTCCTTTATAAGGAGGCATTATGGCAAAGCAGAGAAAAAACCAGTTATAGACAGAAAAAAAGAAACTATAAGACTTGATTGAAAATAACAGTTGGTGAATTTTTTGCTTTGGCAAACTTTATGAAGCAACATGCTAGTCGGAGAGGAAAAAAAAAAAGGACATACGGGAAAGGTTGTAAGAGAGACGCAGAGGAAAATAGAGATTTAAGAATAAGGAAGGACAAGAAAGATCCTGGGAGAAGCAGAGGAAATTTGAAATACCAAGTACCACTTACTTCTCAGTGATACACTGACTCTCGGCTTCGTTCTTTTTAAGCTTTCAAATCATAATAATGTAATCAGTAGTATTTTTTTGGCGCAAATTGCATTTTTGTAAAATTATATTCATTGTCAATTCTCAAGAACAAAGAAAATATATAAATTCACTTTCATATGTTTAGGTTTTATTAAAATTCTAATTAAACATTGCTGAGGAGTGAAGGTAGTTAAAATAATAGCAGTGTCAAAGGAAAAACTCCTTTTAACACTCTGTTTTTTTGTAAATACAAAGGTCCAAAATTGCCATATTTTCATTTATTCCAATCACTAAAATATTTCATATGGATCCGATTATTTAGAAACAAGGAAGTAGAAAATAGTCTTTCAAACTTTTGGAGCAGAAAGAAAACTAGATTTCTTTAAATGTAGAATTAAAAATTTGACAACCTGTTTGGCTGCACTTATTGAAAATGAAGGTGACTATGTTTTTGATAAATATTATTTAAATAAATTTAAGTTATATTTGTTTTTATATATCTTCTGGTAAAACATAATTGCTTTCCAAACACCCAAATATTTTGAATTTGTTTTATTCATAATAGAAAATTGTTTTCTATAGCCAGCTGAAAATGTCTAACATTTAACACAGTAGCATTCGAATCGGTAACAAAAATGCAACTTAATTTTATCTAAATTTCTCTGCATAACAATATTCTCAAGATGAAATAATGACTGCAGAGTTATTTATTATATGAAGGTTTTGAGTTCAAATAAGGTTTTGGGCATTTCAAAACCATATTCTGTTAAGAGTCATTAATGGAAAATCAAATATTTACTTCAACTTATGTCTATATTTTCTGCGATGAGGTATTGTGACTATTTACACTGTACCTGTCTTTAAGGATATTTCAAGTTTTTGTTCGCTCTGCTGAACTCAAAACTCTTTGGATCAAGTCAGTTTTTGAAGTATTTAATCAAAATTTTTATCCAATGGGCCATGTCTACTTGGGGTCCAGAGGACAAAAGCATTGGCTGAAACTGAGATATCCCAAAAAAGGCAAGGAACATGGAATTAGAACAATCTACCCCCGTGGACTAAATAAAAGGTTTCAGTTTGAAATTCCAACATATATCACCTGAAGAAGGTAGTGTATATAATATTTACTTTTCAATTAGTTTCGAGCAATAAGAGTCAAAATGTTTCTGTTCAAAGTGATGCAACTATCATCTATTAGCAATGTTAGTCTATACATAGGTAGTTTTTGATATTCTTTACTTGGCTACAGAAAACCATTTTCTGTGTTTGGGAAAGAAAAAACATTATAAATGTTTCTATTTTTACAACAGTTAATATAAAAGCGCTATTTGTTGGTGATACATTATGCATGAAATGATCTCTGACATATTTAAGTGAGGAATTAAACAGCCTCTGAAATATAAACCTGACCAATGTCCACCTATAGACTCGAGTATAAACCTGACTAATGTCCGCCTATAGACTCGAGTATAAACCTGACTAATGTCCGCCTATAGACTCGAGTATAAACCTGACTAATGTCCGCCTATAGACTCAAATATAAACCTGACCAATGTCCGCCTATAGACTCGAGTATAAACCTGACTAATGTCTGCCTATAGACTCTAGTATAAATCCAACCAATGTTTGTAAACTCAAGTATGAACCTGACCACTATTTGCATATAAACTCGAGCATAAAGCAGATCAATATTTGCCTATGGAGTCAATATAAAACCTGACCAATGTTTTTCTATAGACTCAAGTATAATCAAAAAGACAGATTTTGACATTAAATAACCCAACAAGAATTGATATGTTATAAAAACCCACTACCCAACCTAATTTCATGAGTGATGCTGCTGCAGTTTTAGTAGCAAGTAGGTCTTACAGAGTGGATTTGATAGATCTTAATGTAATCCTTTAGCTGTGTTTGGGGTCTAGTTCAATTAATCTACTTATAACTTTCAGTTATTTCCAAGACAATAAATATATTTAATTTATATTAACTTTTTCACTGTTGCTTTGTTGCCTGGCTGTGCTGGCCTGTTTTGGGAAAATAAGAAATTACTATTTACTAGGAATAAATAGACACTGATGGTGGCTTCTTATGGATAGAGTTTTTCTTAAGTCTCAATAGGGTAGTCTGAAATGAGGCAAAGATGAATGACACTTCAAGCACATGCTATAATAAAAATATGTCACAAACAGATTGTATTGTGGGCTACTAGATGTCTACATTTGTTTGTAAATGTAGCAAAAAAGCTTTAAACTTTTCCTCGCAACCAATGCCTGCAATCAATTTTTTCTCATTCACTGTCCATGACATGTGTAGCCAGTTCAACACAACAGTCAACCATCTTTTCACCTTGTCGTTTTGTTCTTCCCATTTTTATGTATCATTGACAGGCAAAATTTGCATAGGGACAAAGATAATCTTAAGAGAGATTATCTTAATCCGGGATCTAGCTATTTTAAATATGTAATCCGTGAAGCTGCCATTTTTTTCTTCTTTGGGCAGTTTACACACAAGGCCCATTTGAATCTTTGTGTCGGAGGTAAGTTATTTTATTCTAGCGTTGCAAAATATACATGCAAACCTGGGTTTCTTTGCTCTTTGTTGTAGTTCACTATACTCCCTCCTGATCTCATGATCACAGCAAATTCAATCAGGGAAGGCCTCTTTTGCCGAGTACTTCTCCTAGGGGGAGTAACACAAGTTTCATCTTCAAATGAATCACTTCTAGATGAGTCATTGGGTTCTCCTGTGTCAGACCCCACACTCCTAGTATCAGGAGAATCACCTGGCAAAGTTAATCTCAAATCAACTGACAGCTCACTTTCTGTTGAATTATCTTCATGCTCAGATAGAGAATATGACTCCGAAAAGGGACATGAGTCCTTCACATGCTGGGGAATTCCATCAACCTGTACTGACTGTAAACTGTTAAATTTAGTTATGTGGCCAGTCTTAAACTTGGTCGTGCACCACCCTTGTGGAGTCTTAACCAAGACAACGTCTCCCATCTTGTATGCTCCTCCAGTATTTCATGGTTCAGGTGAGGGTGTTGCATCAATGCCCCATAGGTGTGATGTTATGCTAATAGACTACCTCTGTCTGTGATGTTTTCTAACTACCATTCCCAGTAGGTGCACATCGGAATTGAAGTTGCATACCCCAGTCACTGAGGAATTTTCTGAAGTGCCCACACATGAAAGGTGTTTCATTGTCAGTTAAGATTTTGGTTGATGGACTCCACTGAAAAAAAAAAAAAAAAAAAAAATGATGTTAATTGGTTAATGACACTGGTGGAGCCTTGTCAATGAAGCAGTGACCATATTTCAAATTGAGATGGACCACAATCAATAAGGTTTAGGAAGTGTCCACTGCCAGAGTGTGTGATATCCATTGCTAACCGGCTCCAGTTGTTTTTCCCTCCCAGCTTTCATGCCTGTCAGTGTACTGGCAACAGGTCAATAGATTGGCAAGCTTCATAATTCTTGCCTACTAACTTTGTGGCTGAAGGGTCAACAGACCTGGCAAAATATCTTCATACCTGGGTACCCACTTTGTTGGTGAATTTTATTTACCTGACTGTCAGTCAGCTTTCTTACAGTGGCACACCCTAGTTGTACAGGTTCGGCTCCTTCCTTGTGCAGCTCCAACCACCTTTGGGACACTCTGGTGAGGCGGTCTGCTCGATTTAGCACCATTTTGACCAGCTTCACATCCATTGTCAATGTATATTTGTCAACCAGTGAGCAAAGTGTTTCTAACTGCCATATTATCAACATGTTACTGGCTGCCCTTGTTCTTACATGTGCCTTCCCATTCAAGGTGTCTGATATCCAGCAATGAAGAGTTGGTAACCAGGTGCAAGATCGTCATCTGCCATTGGAGGTCCAGATTGATACTTTTTATTATTGCATCAAGCACTGGTAAAATAATATATCTTTAGAATCTCCTGCTGGAAGGATGCAACCAACAAGCATCATTTACAATGCCTCTGTTCACTTCTAATGCCACTTCCGTGGTCAAAAAACTGGTGTTCACCCATACCTTCATTTGGATAGAGGCATTTTTGATCACTTGATATCCTTCCATCACTTGATATACGTGGTTGCTATTCTTAATCAGTCACACATAGGAAAGTTTCCCACAAGTCATCCACACAGAGAAAGCATGCTTTTTGCAAGTAATAACCTTAGAAAGGTCCAGGACTTTATTTCCTTGCTTCCATTGGAGAGTACCATTCTCTCTCCCAAACATGCAGGCACAATACTCTGGTCCTGTCTTTCAGTCTCTCTGGGTCTTTGCTAGTAAGTCCATAATTACATAGATGGTCCCTCACTTGTGTGGTAGAAACCAAAGCTTCTTTTACAAATATGTCATCTATATAAGCTCATGTGGCATCTTTGATTGATGTGTTCTGGGACAGAACCAAGTTGATGATAGCCCACATAATGAGAGGTGTAACATTTAAGCCAAATTCCAATTGTGTAAAGCAATACCTTTTGCCATTGATCAGCATGGTTTGAAAGGTTCACAATGCCTTGTTAATGTGTATCTCTAGGTAAGCTTTTTGCAAATCTAACAGGGATATGTTCACTCCCTGTTGACGCCATTCCCTTAACTTCTGGGTGCACACATCCACATCGGCAGTGAACGCTTCCACAAAATTGCTTAATTTCCTGTAATCAAGCACTAGATGCACCTTTTGTTTGTTCTCTTGAACCACTGCCATCAATGGAATCATGCCCTTGGGTGGACTGAGCTCATGTTCAGGATATGGCAGCAGCCATTCTTTGTCTAGCCACAGCTACACTTCTTTTTCGTATTCATCCCAGAGTCAGGCATGGCGTATTCAGGTGTTTGACCACTGGCCCATTTCCATGAGGCAGTCCAAACCTTCTTCTGGTGTTCAAATTGCACACTAAAATCAGGTTTGTTGATGGAAATAGAGGCACACTGGGGTAAATTTTCCTATTTTAGTTATTTGCATCCCCCACCCAAGCCCCCAGATCTTATTGATCCCCCAAAGCAGATCAAAACTAGCAATGTTCGATCCACAACTAGGACTTCAATGTTCACAAGTTGAGCATGACCAACATCCAATTTGACTGTGTCATACTCATGGCACTTATCGGCTATCAGCACCTTCACCTACCGGAATTGCTAAAGGCGGCATACAGATCTGCTCACTAGTGTCTGCGAGCAGCTACTGTCTACTAGGCCTACACACTTCTGTTTATCCACAAGCACTTGGGTTGTGCATCGTTCTTTACTTTTCCAGGGTGGAGACTGATGTTGACATCTCCTCCCCTGAACTATTTCCCAGGAACTCATATGAGATGTATCCAACCTTGTTGCAATGAAAGCAACACACTTCATGGTGCAATCTGTGCACCCAGTTGTTTGTCTTCTCAAGGTATCCTTGTTTACAGTCCTTAGCAAAATGGTTGGGAGCAGAGCACTTGAAACAAATTATGCCATCCTTGCATATGCCAGGAGGTGTCTCAGTGTGTGTTCATTGAATTGATACGGCAACTGACTTCAGCTTTTTGGTTATCAGTCATAATGGCTCTTGTCTGGGTTAGAATTTGCTCTAAGATCATAGTCTCTATTCTGGATGATGCTCTAAGAAGCCATCTAATATCCTGTGGGAGCCCAAACATGAATCTGCATACCATTCATCATTCAGGCTACTGGCCCAAGTGCTGTATCTCTGCCAAAAATTCATCAACAGTTTTCCCTAGTATGAAATCACCTCGTCATAAACTGGTTAAACACATTGAAGGAGTTTGTTTCTTTCTTTTTTGGATAAGTTTACACACAAGGCCTGTTCAAATCTTTGCTTGTACTGGAGGCAAGTAGTTTTATTTGTGATTTTATTCTAGCGTTGCAAAATGAAAGATGCAACTCTGGGTCACTTTGCCCTCTGAGGCAGATCACCACAGTAAATAGCACTAAGTGTTAGTTTTTAGCTCAGGACTGACATGGTGTCTTGAAAATGTATATATACACTGACAGTAGGCAATGCAAGTTTTGTAAAGGCATATGTTTTGAAAATGTATATATATGTTAACAGTAGCTAATATAAGTGTCATAAAGGTATAGAAGTATGTTTACAGCAGTGGAAGTGTTAAGAGAACTTAGTTTGCAAAAATAATTAATGTGACTGTGTCCAAATGGTTATTTTGCAACATAAAAAACATTAAACTTGGGCTTAGCTAAATCTGATACAAGAAATATTTGCTTAGTTGTTAGTGAGGATCAAATTTACTGTGAATGGATTGAGAGATACAGAAAGGAATAATAAAGACTAATATCAACGTGTAAGACACTTCTATTGTAAAGTATCTTAATATTTATCTCTATCATCATAATCAGAATATCACTATTAATTAGGGAACCAACAAGTACATTTTTCAATGAAGTAGAGAGAAATAGGGAGATGAAAGTTGACTGATTTGTTTTTATGATTTATCAACCATTTACAGGTTATTTAATGTCAGAAAATATTTTTAGATTGTAAGAAGTTTTTGGAGATAATAATGAATTACTGAAGTCCTGCTAATTTACCCATAGTTAGGGGGAGAAGATATGAATTTCCTAAGGGTAGTTATGTGTAAATGAATATAACAAACCTGACTAGAATTAGAACTTGGCTCTCCAACTTCTAATTCGAAGCCATTATTGACTACATGAACCACACATTTAAACTTACAGCCCCATGTATTCTCAAGCAGTCACCCATCTAGGTAAGTATAGCGTGCAATGCAGTGTGGTGGAAGGATTGGCAAATGAGAAAATTCATCTGACTGGGACTGTGATATGAACATTCCTTTGATGGTCAGTTGAAGCAGAAAACTGACTCTCGTCATCCACTCCACAGCTGTGAACCAATGACAAAGAGGCTCAAGTCAAGAGACAGCTTTCTAGATTAAGTCGAACCACTGAACAACAGAGTACCTAGTTGGCATCTGTCCTTAACAATGTGGAACACAGGCTCTCTCTCAGCCCTACAGAATCCCTCACCCCTGGCCCTTCTGATCCTGCCTATATCGCCCCCGAACAGCTGTTGGTCGCTGTAGAGCCAACCTTCAGAAATGGTGATATGCCACCGACGATGAACCCAGCTGCCAATGCGGACAATTACAAACTATGGAGTATCTTCTAGTTTGCCCCAATCTTGAACATTCATGCACACTTGATGAACCTGAAATCGTAACATCCCAGGCAAATCTGTGTAGAACACTGGATGGGTGTAATGCAGTGAATCAATAATAATGTAATAGTAACCCATCTAGGTACTGACTAGATTTGACATTACTTAACTTCAGTGATATGCCAGAAGAAATGGTGTTTCAACATGATATAGACATAAGCCTGGGTGGAAGGCAGAGGGAGAGACCTGACTTATTAAGCATTAGTAGGATGAGATGCATTAAACTAAAACCTATCCCGGTTCAAATCAGTTGCAGGATGATACTTTTTTATCATTGTCAAAAATGTTTCTCTTTTTCTATCAGTGACAGGTTGTAAAAAGATCTGCTTGACAAATTATGTTAGCCTTTCCCCACCATTTTTTTGTAAGGCTGGGCAGAATATAGTGGACGGAGGGTTCTTTTTTGGCATTGATTCTTTTTAATACCCTACAATGTTTTAGTTGATCATGAAAGAGAATTGACCAAATGGAGACACCACCTGAAGATGGCTAGAGATATGATTAGCTGAAATGGAGGCTAATAAGATTTAAAAAGAAGGGTATAAAATTCAAATATATCCTACCTAGCAGTCAAACAAATGATGGTATGCAGGTGAATGTATTATACAAGATGTTGATGAAGATTTCTTAGCCTACCTGACAAAAAGAAAAAGATTTGGTCAGGAAGTGAATAAAGCTGAGAACTTTTCAGCACCTCATATACATACAAATATACATATGTGAGTGTTTTACTGGTAAATAGGTGGGATTTCTTCTTTTACATTATATGCACACACTTGTGAATCAGTTTTAAAGTTAATGTGTTGGGAAAAGCCTTATGGCCTTACAAAAAAAAAAAAAAAAAAAATTGGGGAAAAAGAAAATACTATTAAAGAATCAGCAATTGCATTAAAACCCAGCAATCACTCCTTTTATAGACAGAGGGAAAGCTGCTTAGGCTTAATATAAAGGGTCTCAAGCACTCTCAAATGGCAATCTGAATCTGTTCTGCTGACTACTGTGGCACCTTGCATTATTAGAAATATTCATAGAAATATGATTTAATTTTTTTTTACTCGGTTTATTAAACAGGTTGTTAATTTTTCTTAGACGAAGAATAATTGAGTTGAAAATAATTCACTAAGTTGTACTTAGACGAACCTAAAATAAAAAGAAAAGAAAGAGGAAGAAAAAGAAAAAAAAGGAAAGAAAGAAAGAGAGAGGTCGAGAAATACAAAAAGCGGTCATTAACAAAAACACGTATCAGAAAGGTATTTAGGCCAACATCTTGGCCGATTTTCGAAAAGACAATGGGATTTGTTATTTAGAAGGAAAAGTCATTTAGAGAGAGAAAGGACCAGGCTTGATGACAGTGTATTGGTGATTGATAAGAATGTCGGTCAAAGCATCTGACCGACTTTTGCGTAGAAAGACTCATTTTCAATTTGGAGAAAGGGAAATTTTTTTTAGAACAATGGGAACGAAATTTTTAATCAGAGGAAAGGTGTCTTTTTGGGTTGAGGGGGTGACCGTGGAACTGTATACAGATTCTGACCGGTTAAGAATTGGAAACCCACGATAATAAAGTGGAGACATTTTCAATGTAGATAATTAAGATTTTGACTATCAGGTCTGACCGAAAAAAAACAAAGAGGTGAAGAAGGCGGATGTCTCGGCTCACAGATAGCGCCAATATTCTTTTCTGAAGTCACATCTAATTAGCGGCAGGCTGTTTTGACAGAACCCAGGTGAGAAAAAGCAAGATTATCATTTTTCAATGCGTGCGAAAAAAAGGCCAAATTAGATTTTGTTTTTTAGAACAAGAACGATATAAGCCCCCCGCCCGATTGGAGACAGGAGAACGCCCAACCAGAATCTCATTAGCAAAACGGTCATGTGGCTGCGGAAAAGAAAAGAAAGAAATGCTCGATCAGGAACCATTGGTCGAAAGCGGTCACCTGACATGCGGGGGACCAGGAGGGATGGATATGCGCCTCCCCACCAAAGGCACTATGAGGAAGTAGGGGTGAAAATAATAGCGATAATGGGAAATCAGAAGTAATGCGACTTTTGAAATTATCGAGAGAGCCCTGACGCCGACAGACCCACCCCGGTCTGCTGCGGCGTCAATAAAAGCAGGGCCCCAATCGACAAAAATCAGTTCAGCCCCGGACGGCAGCGAGAAGAGACCACCTCGGACGACAGAGAGTTGCGGCTGAGTTGTGGCAAGAAATCCTTCCAGCCCAAGTTGAAGACAAGAGAAGTTCCATCTAAGTCAAAGACAGGCCGAAGAGTTGCAGGCCAGACAAGAAGTAAAGTTGCAGACCAAACAAGCAAATCAGTTCCACCTCAGTTGACAGAAAAGAGTTGCTGGACGGAAGAAGAAGAAGTTGAAATCAAGCCAAGCCCGAGATCAGAATTCGACCAAACCAGATCGAAGTGAAGAAATACAACTCAAGTCGAAGAGAAGAATCAACTGCGAATGATTGACAGAAATTAGCCCCAGTGTCGAACTAGACCACACCCGACATACATAATTCTAAAGAGTAGGCAATTCCAAATCTTTAAGTTGTATGATAGAAGCTTGGTGCCATAGTCCACAGAGCGGGTCGGGAAATAAGAACAATTTTTCTTTATGTAACGGACATTAGATATAAAAAGGTTGTCACCCTTTTTTTTATCAGTAATTTTTTGTCTCGTGAGTTTTTTTTTCTTTTTTACTTGTGTTTTGCCACCCCGTCGGACTCAACATGTATCGCCCCAATCCCTGCTGGTCCCGTCTGTCTAAGATCTAAACACAACGTGGGTAGACAGACCGGAGATCAGTACAGTTGCTTTAACAACCAGGTATTGGAAGCGGGTTGGGAAAGGCGAGGCTGGTGATCATCTAACCAAGGGGTTGGAGCGGCGCGCTTGGAACCAGGAGGAGCGACCAGGAGGAGCGACGTCACAGTTGGCGCCGTAACCAAAGGATTCGACCCTGGGCCAGGTGTAGACCCGTCACATATGGTGCCGTGACCAGGATCAACCCTGAGACAACCACGTCACATATGGTGCCGTGACCAACGGATCAACCCTGAGACAACCACGTCACATATGGTGCTGTGACCGAGGGATTTCAACCCTGAGAAGATCACGATCGACCGCAGTTGCTGAAGATTCAAACAGAACTCAGAGCGACCCGGGACCAAAGGAAAAAGAGAACAGAATCGTCTGCAAGGTAGGACACCTTATTTTATTTCCCAACCTCGATTGTTGCTGCATAGATTATCTTTCTCTGTAGACATGTCAGACTATGATTCGGATAGAGCAGTGGGGGGTGAAGATGAAGTAAGGCGGGGGTTGTCAGTGGATTTAAGGAAGCTGTTAGGTGGACCGAGGGTCCCAGTGTTTGATGGCAGCGGGAAGGAGTTTAAAAACTGGCTGGCAATCCTTGAGAAGAGCCAATCATCTCACGAAGCTTTCGGACCAAGAAACCCTGTATTTGGCATACGATGCCACAAAGGGAAAAGCGCCTGAGTTCGTGAGGGGCTCTTGGAAAATCAACCCTGCTTGTCTTGGGAAGAGATAAAAAGACTGCTAACCAAAGAGTTCGCCGACGAGGGTACGGCCATAGAGGCCATGAGGGCCCTTTTAAAACTGACACAGCTACGGATGAAACCCGGGAGAATTAGGGGCCCGAAAGGGGAAGCTATCGTCGTTGGCATTCCCAAGTGGTCAGGGATAATCTTGTTATGCAGGCTCAACTGGCGGACCTGTATGTAGAGGCGCTGAGCGACGAGCGTGTTAAATCACGACGTACTGAAGGAAGGACCGCTCAGACTGTCGGCAGCGATAGAGCTGGCCAGGGAGAGCCAGGGCGTGTGGGATAAAGTGAAGAGGTGTGGGAAGAAGCAAATACCAAGTCAGGAGGCTGGAAAGAGGGGGTAGGCGGAAGAACCCCCGTGTGGAATCAGAGGGTTAAGGAAGAGGTGGATCGGGCAGAATTATGGGAGGAAGACCCCAATAGAAGGGCATGGTCGACCAGGCATGGCTTTTATAAGCCCACGCCGGGTCGACACGGGCTGGTCTGCTGGACCTGTGGGGTACGAGGACCACAGGGCGGGCGGAATGTCCGGACGAAGTGGGGGTTGCCCCCAGACTTCAATCAGGACAGATGCACCAGGTGTGGTAAGAAAGGACACCTGGCCAAGTGGTGCGGGCTGAGGAAGGGTGCCCCACCGATATTAACAAAGAAGGCTGAGCCCAAGAGACCGCCCAGGGAAAAGCCAGCGGGCCACCCCAGAATTAAGAGGAGGGTGGCCCAGTTAAAAAGGAGAGAAATAAAAGCTTGGACCAGTGAACGGGTGAACCGCTTGAATAGAGGACGGGTTCCCCCGAGAATAGATGCATGGCCAACCCAGTTAAAAAGGGAAAGAGCAAAATGTTGGACATGTGGTCGGGCGGGCCACTTTGCGGCAAGCTGTCCAACAAGAAGGTGCTGGTTTTGCAGGAGGCCAGGACACCTGAAAAGAAACTGTATTTTTAAAAACGGCCATGGGAGACCGGGAGAGGTCCGGCCGGGGTCGCAGAACTCCACCTCATGAAAAAAATGAAGGTGATTTATTACTACCGGCGCCTATGGCTGGGTTAACCCAAAGGTGGAGACCCAGGAAGAAGAAAGCTCAAGTGTTCTCTTCGCTAACGCAAGAGAAAGAACTATCCTGTAGAGCAGAGATAGGTGGTAGAGAGATGAGGGCTTTGGTGGACACAGGAGCATCTGTGTCATTGATGAGAGAGGAAACATACAGGCGGGTGAAATGGAAGAGAAGGTTACGGGAAGCGGACATAGAGATCACGAAGCAGATGGAGCCCCCTGGAGATAAAAGGGATGGTGAGGCTCCCCGGTGAGGATTGGGAGGTGAAAAGCACCCAAAATTTTTACGTAACCCCCGACCTGTGTACAGAGGCAATCTTGGGAGAAGATTGGCTCCGGAGCCAGAAGGCCCAGATCGAATTTAATCCTACTGTGTTGGTGGTGAACGAGCAGAGAACGCCATTGGGATGCCCACCAGAGGAAGAGATAACCATAGTGGTGGAGGAAGATGTACAGTTACCTCCTAGGACCGCAGTGTCGGGAAAGGGTAGGCTAATGTCAGAAAAAAGGTAATGGAGAGGACCTCTGCAGTTGGTCCCTGTAGAAGGAAAGGGCCTAGAAGATAACGAGGTAACCCTGTGCTTGAAACGGTAGTGGAGGCAGCCCGTTGGTGCCCATAATGATGGTGAACCAGGCCCAAAAGACTATAAAGGTTAGGAGAGGGAGAAGATAGGGAGAGCGCCCCCCACGAACTCTGAGTCGGGTGAGGTTCGAGGAGGAACGAAGGAAGCTAGTAGAGCAAACAGAAGGAATCTTAGATGAGGACATATTAGCACCGGATCAATTTAGAACTAGAGTGGGGGGTCTGTTGAGGGACAATCGAGATGTGGTGGCCCAGTCAGACAAGGAGCTAGGTCAGACCCACACAGTCGAAATGAAAATCGACACGAGACCACCCCTTGTGAAATTAAAACCCTACGAACACCTATACATAAAAGACCCCTTGTAGAAGAGGCAGTAGAGGAAATGTTGGAAGCTGGGATGATCGAAAGATCGATCTCTCCTTGGAGCTTCCCAATAGTAATAGTAGGTAAGAAAGATGGCGGCCACCGTTTCTGTGTAGATTTTAGAAAGCTGAATTCTATATCGAAGCCGTTGGCGTGCCATTGCCATTGATAGACGACATTTTGGCATTATTAGGGAAGGCAAAGTACTTCTCACGTTGGACTTGAGGTCCGGTATTGGCAAGTAGCCCTGGATGAGGCTGACAAGGAGAAGGCCGCATTCAAGGTGTCACCTGGGACTGTTTCAGTTCAGAGTGATGCCATTCGGTTTAGCTAATGCCCCGGAGTCTTCCAACAGCTAATGTCAATAGTGTTAGGAGGATACGAGAGCTTTGCCATGGCGTGTTTGGACGATATCTTGATATTTTCGGAGACAGTGGAACAACACTTTTTTCATTTAAGACAGGTGTTGGGAAGGTTGAGGAAACACGGATTAAAATTGAAATTGTCAAAGTGTCAGTTTCTGAGGGAAGAAACTAGGTATTTAGGCTTCACATAAACGGAGACGGTATTAAACCCGACATGGATAAGGTAAAGGTCATAAGGGAAATGCCAGAGCCTAAAACAGTGAGGCAGGTAAGAGGTTTTATAGGAGCTATAGGTTACTACCGACGCTCAAATCCCGCATTTTCAAGAATTGCCATACCGCTAGTAGCCCTGACGTGAAGAAATACGCTAGGTTCAAGTGGACAGAGGACTGTCAACGAGCATTTGATTAAAAAGGAACAGTTGACAACCGTTCCACTGCTGACGTACCCAGACCTCAGCAAGCCCATGATATTATACACGGATGCCAGTGAGCAGTGTGTAGGGGCAGTACTTACCCAGCCGTGTCCTGATAAGGAAGGACCAGTGCCAGGCATACCAGAGGAAGTACCGATATACTTCCTCTCCCATAAGCTCTCAGAGACACAACAGAGGTGGCCAGTAATAGAGAGGGAAGCATATGCTATCATGTATGCTCTCCAAAACTGGACTACTATTTAAATGGTGCGGTCTTCACTATAAAAATAGACCACAAGCCTCTGCAGTACCTATTGCAGGCAGAGGGACAAATAATAAGAAATTCAACAGTGGGCACTTAAGTTAAGTGGCTACCACTGTAAGATAGAGTATTTGGCAGGAAAGGAAAACACGTGCAGTAGATTTGCTCTCAAGAATACCGAAACAACTGGAAGAAAGATCTGTAAAGGTAGAACAGGGAGTAGATGATAAAGCCTATAGAATAGGAGTAATTAACTCTAATAAGCTAAAAGATCGCCCTATGTTAGAATCGGACCAAGAAGGGGACGCCCAGATAATAACCGATCCCTACTGGACAGAGGGACTTGAAAAGGAGCAAGCAGACAGTGAAATAGCTGCTCTGAGAGAGAAGGTGAAGGCAGGAGAGACCACCAAGTATGCCATAATAGAGGAAAGGCTGTATTATCTCTCAGGAAGGGATGAAGAAGTCAAGCCCAAGTTGTATGTGCCCAAAAGTTTAAGACCAGAGATATTGGAGCAGTGCCACGAGAGGTTGGGTCACATGGGAATTGATAGGACATGTGATCTCATAGGAAGAAAGTACTATTGGCCCAAACTGTAATGGAGAAGTCACTAACTATGTTCGAAGTTGTGTAGTGTGCCAGTCGCAGAGCAGAAGGCAGGAAATGGCACCCTTGGAGGAAACAGATGTACCAAACTTCCCCTTCGAGAAAGTGAGTATGGATGTATCAGGACCATATGGGGAAACTGCACAAGGAAACAACTATATAGTGAGTTTTGTCGACACTAACAAATTGGCCTGAAGCATTTGCAGTACCCGACAAGAAGGCCAGAACTGTGGCCGGGTTGATAATAAGTGAAATCTTCCCTAGGTATGGTGCCCCTGTGCAATTGGTAACAGATAATGGCACGGAGAATGTGAACAGCATCATGAGAGAAGTTTTGACAGGTTTGAATGTAGAGCATATAAAAACATCCCCATATCACCCCCAGGGAAATGCTAAAGTGGAAAGGTTTCATAGAACCATGGGAGATGTATTGGCCAAGTTGGTCAGAGAAAACACTGGAAATTGGGACTTGTATTTGACGCAGGCTCTGGCGGCCGTGGAGGTTTACGATAAAACGAAACCTCCAGATTTTCTCCTTATTTTTTGTTGTTTGGCAGAGACGTGGTCCTGCCTGTAGATAACCTACTGAAGCCCCAAGAAGGTATATGGGAGAAGATCATCATCAACTATTGCTGGAACAGCAACATAAGATATTCGTACAGGCCAGAAGAAGAATAAAGAGGGCCCAGAAGAAAAGAAATGAGAGGGTGAATGCTGAAAGAAAGGTGGTAGAATTGAAGGTTGGAGACCCTGTCTACTATAAAATCCACCAGAGAGAAGGAAAACTGGACCAGAGATGGGAACCGTACTACCGGATAGTAGAGCAGACAGGCCCAGTATCATATGTAATATGGGATCAAGTGGCAGGACGAAAGCGAGGAGGGTTCATGCCAATGATCAGAAGAAGGCTGAAATAGCTAACCTGGAAATGAGCGAGCCGAGGCCTAAGAAGACAAGGAAAAGGAAGGTAACTCTGGTTGAACCGAAGGAATGGAGACGGAGGAAGACTCCGAAGAAGATGAGGAGATAGGTCAACTTGACCAGATAAACGAAGCAGTCCGAGTGACAGAGTTGGAACCCTCAACGGGATTAGCGATGTTCAGTCGTCGACTGAATCAGTGCAGAGAAGACCCTGTGGAGATCGCCATCACACCCCCATGTCCGAAGAAAAGGAAGAAAAAGACGAAGAGGTCCAATCAAGCAGTCGAGGCTCTAAAAAGAGACACCCTGAACAGGACGAAGGACCCAGCGAGTGGGAGGAGGAGGATCGAATACCCCTTTCCCAGCTTAAGGAAAGGATAAGGAACAGGAGAAGTTTAGACATAGAGTCGAGAGGTATTGAAGACATTCAAGGCGAAGACTCTAAACAGAAAGAAGAATCAGGGGATGAAGAAGAGGACAAAAAACCTCCAGGACGGGAGTTAAACACAGAAAGAAGGTTAGAGGTTGAACAGGAATCACCTCAGAAGATGAGATCAGGGAGGAGAAGAACCCCAAATCTCAGTAGAACAAAAAGGGCTGTGCAGAATAGAAGCATTTAGTGTCGACAGATAACACACTGGCTCATCCAAAATCCTATTGGCTGACTATGGTAGATGTGAGTGGAGGGATGGAGTCGCTGGCTGCACCTCACAAGGGACGGAAGAAGATCATTGGCATTATTGATTGGCCACCAGTGGTGTCATGAAGTACGACCTTAGAGTGGGCGCCACGCACACCTGACCGGACCATTCTGTCTGCTAGAGGTTAGTTAGGGAGGAAGAGCCGAACTAAGAAAAAAAGTTATGAAATGATTGAGTGATGAGTCGAAATGAGACTAAGTGATTGTGAAGAATAACAACAAGAGAATTTGTTACCTTTCAGGAATGATCAAGATGAAAGGGTTGGTGATGACGATGATGGTGATAGCCACGCTGGTGGTGACGATGGCGGAAGCCGGAAACGCAGCCTAAAACACCATTTTTAAAAAACGAGCCAAGTAATAATAACCAGGTCTATGGGTTGGTCACATTCGTGATAGATTTGAACCCGTATGAGTCGCTATTAGATAAGTTAGAAACGAGCTGACGCAGCTGGATGCAGCCCGATTGAAAGTAGGACAAGATTATCCCAAGCACAAAGGGTATCTTAGTTTATTGCACTCCCTAGAATCAGAAGCCACTATGATAGAGGCTCAATGGAAAGACATGCAAAACTACCTGCAGGGAATAGAGTTACTGCAGACGCGGGAACGGAGATCCGTATTTCCGATTGTGGGAAAGGCATTGAGTGTCTTGTTTGGAACAGTAACTGAAGATGACGTTAAATTCATAAGAAGGAAACTGGGACAAGTGGAAGTAAACTAGAGGACGCTTGCCCAGGTGGCAAGAGAGAGTGTGACAATATTAAATGTGACAAGGTTAGAAGTATCCAAAAATAGAGCCAGAATCAATTGGTTAATAGACAACCTGGCGAAATTGAGACAAGAGGTAATTAATAATACAGAAACTGTAATGGTTGAATTACAGGAAATAAGCGGATTCATGCAAAAAAATACTTCCAGCTAATGACGATTACGAATAAAGCACGACAAACTAGTCAGTCGTTGACGACCTTGCTGGAACACGTGAGAGCACAATTAGACATGCTGTCATTAGGACACCTCTCCCAAGTATAGTAAACTTCGGGTCACCTAAAGGAAGCACTACTTGGCATACAGGCCGAATTACCCGCCATTTAAGGCTACCAGTGGACCCCACTAAAGAATTGTGGAAGTACTATAATGCCCTTGGATGTGTGACCTTGTTAGAAAATAGGCGATTATTGGTAGTGATATCTGTCCCGTTACTAGATAGCGAGAGTATATTCGAGATATACCAGGTTATAAACTTACCCATTCCCTACCCCAGAAGAGATCAAGGTTTAGGAATGATAGCAAGGTACAAGGTGGAAGCAGACTACATAGCATTAAATTAAGGAGAACGAAAATTCATGTTGCTATCAGCTGAAGAAGCTAGAAGGTGTAGAGATGATACCCTGGGGACTTGTACCTCGTTGAGCCCTATCTATAAAACTGGTAACTGCAGACTGTGCATACTAGAATTGTTTGAAGGGAGGGGGGAAGGAATCAAAAGAATCTGCCAAGTAGAGGTATTAACAAACTCGGCATTACCACAAGCTATCAGTGTTTCAGACGGGGTGTGGGCAGTAGCCACACAGAAACATATCAGCCTGTCTAGGGTATGTGGGGGAGAGTCCACAAGGACATTAAGAATAAGACCACCGTTATCCCTGGTGACGCTACCCATGGGATGTTCGGGCGGTTGGGGTGTCCATCTCCTTGCCCCCCCTATTACCAGATGGAAGAAAGGTATGAAGAAAAGATTCACTCATAGAGATGATTGGTAGAGGCTTAGTCAATTGTACAGAATTATGGGAGCCGATAGTGAAGAGATTCTCTAATGTTACCTTAAATAAGATGCCAGTATTAATGAAGCCAATAGAAAAGATCGATATGGATCACTTAAGAGATAAGTTAAGTGCGTTGGGAGACGAAGGTGTAGCTTGGGAAGACGATGAGCAGATCGCGATAAGTTGGTCAATAGTAATGGGTACATTCCTAGTTATAGCCATCGGGGGTGTATTAATATGGAAGATTAGGAGTAAGAGAAGATTAACGAACGACAGTCTAGTGAGCATGCAACAACTCGAGAGGGAGATGCCGAGCGGTGTTCCTTACTCAGACAGGACTGGCGAAGAAATTGCTGAGAGACCAATGGAGGAGGTTGGCATGAGACCACCACGTGCGGCGGTAAAACCTCCCACAGCGGAGAGGAAAACATTGACCAAGAAGAACAAACCACAGTGAACATATCTGCACCTACAGACACACGCACACATTACATTGCATGTAGAACAGAAGAAAATGAAAAGAACATTTCATTGCATGTAGAACAGAAGAAAATGAAAAGAACATTTCATTGCATGTAGAACAGAAGAAAATGAAAAGAGCATTACATTGCATGTAGAACAAAAGAAAATGGAAAGAACATTACCCTTGCATGTTAGAAAGTAGAATAGAATTGCATGAGACAAATGCATGGTGCATGTTAAATGATGTAATTGGTTTAGGTGTCATTTACGGGTAAATGACAAATCGGTTAGGGAGGATTGTGGCACCTTGAATTATTAGAAATATTCATAGAAATATGATTTAATTTTTTTTTACTCGGTTTATTAAACAGGTTGTTAATTTTTCTTAGACGAAGAATAATTGAGTTGAAAATAATTCACTAAGTTGTACTTAGACGATCCTAAAAGAAAAAGAAAAGAAAGAGGAAGAAAAAAGAAAAAAGGAAAGAAAGAAAGAGAGAGGTCGAGAAATACAAAAAGCGGTCATTAACAAAAACACGTATCAGAAAGGTATTTAGGCCAACATCTTGGCCGATTTTCGAAAAGACAATGGGATTTGTTATTTAGAAGGAAAAGTCATTTAGAGAGAGAAAGGACCAGGCTTGATGACAGTGTATTGGCGATTGATAAGAATGTCGGTCAAAGCATCTGACCGACTTTTGCGTAGAAAGACTCATTATCAATTTGGAGAAAGGGAAATTTTTTTTAGAACAATGGGAACGAAATTTTTAATCAGAGGAAAGGTGTCTTTTGGGTTGAGGGGGTGACCGGTGGAACTGTATACAGATTCTGACCGGTTAAGAATTGGAAACCCACGATAATAAAGTGGAGACATTTTCAATGTAGATAATTAAGATTTTTGACTATCAGGTCTGACCGAAAAAAAACAAAGAGGTGAAGAAGGCGAATGTCTCGGCTCACAGATAGCGCCAATATTCTTTCCTGAAGTCACATCTAATTAGCGGCAGGCTGTTTTGACAGAACCCAGGTGAGAAAAAGCCAAGATTATCATTTTTTGTACGTCAAAAAAAAAAGGCCAAATTAGATTTTGTTTTTTTAGAACAAGAACGATATAAGCCCCGCCCGATTGGAGACAGGAGAACGCCCAACCAGAATCTCATTAGCCAAAACGGTCACGTGGCTGCGGAAAAAGAAAAGAAAGAAATGCTCGATCAGGAACCATTGGTCGAAAGCGGTCACCTGACATGCGGGGGGACCGAGGGATGGATATCGCCTCCCCACCAAAGGCACTATGAGGAAGTAGGGGTGAAAATAATAGCGATAATGGGAAATCAGAAGTAATGCGACTTTTGAAATTATCGAGAGAGCCCTGACGCCGACAGACCCACCCCGGTCTGCTGCGGCGTCAATAAAAGCAGGGCCCCAATCGACAAAAAATCAGTTCAGCCCCGGACGGCAGCGTTTCGAGACCACCTTGGACGACAGAGAGTTGCGGCTGAGTTGCGGCAAGAAATCCTTCCAGCCCAAGTCGAAGACAAGAGAAGTTCCATCTAAGTCGATTTAAGAAGAAGATTACTCGAAAGCCGCAGAGAAGTTGCAGCCGAAGTCAAAGACAGGCCAAGAGTTGCAGGCCAGACAAGAAGTAAAGTTGCAGACCAAACAAGCAAATCAGTTCCACCTCAGTTGACAGAAAAGAGTTGCTGGACGGAAGAAGAAGAAGTTGAAATCAAGCCAAGCCCGAGATCAGAATTCACCAAACCAGATCAAGTGAAGAAATACAACTCAAGTCAAGAGAAGAATCAACTGCGAATGATTGACAGAAATTAGCCCCAGTGTCGAACTAGACCACACTCCGACATACATAATTCTAAAGAGTAGGCAATTCAAATCTTTAAGTTGTATGATAGAAGCTTGGTGCCATAGTCCACAGAGCGGGTCGGGAAATAAGAACAATTTTTCTTTATGTAACGGACATTAGATATAAAAAGGTTGTCACCCTTTTTTTTTATCAGTAATTTTTGTCTCGTGAGTTTTTTTTTTCTTTTACTTGTGTTTTGCCACCCCGTCGGACTCAACTTGTATCGGCCCCAATCCCTGCTGGTCCCGCCTGTCTAAGATCTAAACACAACGTGGGTAGACAGACCGGAGATCAGTACAGTTGCTTTAGCAACCAGGTATTGGAAGCGGGTTGGGAAAGGCGAGGCTGGTGATCATCTAACCAAGGGGTTGGAGCGGCGCGCTTGGAACCAGGAGGAGCGACCAGGAGGAGCGACGTCACAGTTGGCGCCGTAACCAAAGGATTCGACCCTGGGCCAGGTGTAGACCCGTCACACTACTATGAAATATGAAAAGATCTCAAGATGAGACACAAATTGGATTATTTCTTAGGTGTTCCACAATTGCAGATTTAGAATAATTAACATGTAAATTTCTGTCTCTATTTCTGAGATGTTGTATTGTAACTATTTACATTGTTGTCCTCATTTTTATTGCCATATTCACAATGTTATCCAACAAATATCACCTGAAGAAGGCCGGAGTGTACAACACCCAAAATATTGTGAATGTCATGCTGTCAGTCCAAAAAATGTAAATAGCATATGTAAATGATTATTATTTTTTTCTTATTTTTGCTCTCCATCCACCTTCATTTTAATATATTTGTATATATTACCTATATAATACTAAAACACTTACTCTTGTATGTATGTGTGTTTTTCCAAGATACAGCTTAAATGATACATAATACGCAGCCAATTTAGGAGCATATTGTACCTTGAACTTCTATAGAGGGCAAAGTCAAATTTCATTAAAATTAGACAAGAGGTTCTTCAGCTAGGGCCATTTTTACAGCATTTTTAATAGGAAATGCAGTATTTGTTCTTGATACACATTCTTATATCAATCAAAGTATATAAATATATTATTGCATATCATATTCCAATTATTATGTGTGTGAAAAATAATAAAAATTCATAATACATTATAACACCATTACTAAATAAATTTAAATATAGATAATAGAATATCAATTTATACAATTCACTACACTACATTAGAACTTGTTTTTTTTTTATCTTCGATGCTTGGTGCTACTTGAGAGATGAAGAGGCTATGTGGGTGTGTCATTGTAAAACAATGTGTATGTCTGGAAAATTGTCACATGATTTGATGGTAAATAAATAAATGCATGCAGATTTGCAGTTGCTACACATTTTTAAACAAATTCAAGGCAGAAACAGGTATATATAAAATAATTATTATTTTGAAAAATTTACCTAGAAAAAAATGAAACCGAGTGCACAAAAAGGAGACATCTATACTTTGTTATTTCAATAAATATAAATCTCCCTAAGTAGATGATTGCTGTTTTATTTTTAATAACTTTCACCTTTGAATATGTAATCAGTTCATAGTAATTAACCATTACCACACTTTCTAGAATTGTTCCCCTGCCACTGCATTTTTTTGAGGCCCCAAAAACACTGTTTTAAAATTGTTATAATTTTTTTTGTATTGTGTGTACAGATTTTATTTTTTGTATACTAATAAAAGAATGGATGAGTAATATTTCAATGTAATATTCAACTACTTCACCGTCAATATCCACTTGAGTAAGCCTTCAGAATCATCATCAGAGTCTGAATCAAAGAAAAACTCCTGAATAAAGGCTTTATCAGATGTTGATGCAGACATTTTTGTTTACAAAATATTGTGAAAAAATGAATGTGGGTTTAATTGATGTTACACGTCGTGTAGAGTCAAGAAGAATTCAAAATAGTGCTGGAAAACAGAAGTTTAGCCTTGTTCCAAAGCAGTAGTAAGTAATTTCCAGCTTAAAATACTGGAAATAACAGGTGACAAGTGTTTATTTATAGCAACTGTCTTAAGGTGACATAATGTGCCTAGAGCAGCGAAGGGAGAGAATTCTATGGTGACTATTGTCACCTGCAGCGTGGTAAAGGTTAACTATATTATTTATGGAATCAATATATGAATTGTTAAAACTATTAAATTTATTCCAATGATATATTAATAATTTTAATATGTTGAAAGTTTTGTCATTTTTTTTTTGTTCTCTGTTTTAGGGACTGCAGTTTTTCAAAAAATATGAAAACTCTTTCCATTCATTTATTTCTTATTGCGTTTGATCTAAGTAATATTGTGTAATATGAGTAATAATAATTATTACAATAACTTAAAATATGTGTAATTAATAATAAATTGATAATATTGTTACCTCATCATTTTGCATCATGAAATGCTTTTGAGAGGAACCTAACCTGTTTATGTGTGGTCTAGTGTGAATATAAACTTAAATAAATGCCATTTTTAAATCTTTGTAAAAGATGTTTAAATAGAAAAAGAGACAAGTGTAAAAGATATTCAATTTTATTGTTTAGAAAAAATATATCAATGGAGATAAATAACAATTGACCTGTAAAAAGGAGGAGTTGTTCTAGTGAAGCAGAACACATATGCAAATTCCTTTTATTCAACAACACAATGTTCAGGTGTTTTTCATAGGTGACTTAGTTTTACATAGCCAATTATGTCTTAATAAAGACTCATCATGGCTATGACTAAATGATGTTCACACCCCTGCCTTGTCAACTTTGTTAACTTAAAAAAAAAAAAAATGTTTTCATTAAATTGCATTTACCATTTTTTTTTTTTTTTGCTTAACTGTTACTCAGAGATATTGAGAAAGTTTTCATCACTTATGAGCAATTACATCCATTAATATATTGAGACTTTTCTTAGAAACCTTGTTTTTTTTTTTTTTTGTTTTTCTAAAATAATTCCAGAAACTGAAATTGGTGAGGCTTTCTTGCCCAATAACAATAGTTGTAGTTATGTGGTTTGTAAAAGTGTTCACTTCTATTAACCATCAAGACGTTTTTTAATTCAGACATTCAAGGCCAGATTAAAGTAAATATCAGATTTTCTTTTGTATGATACGACCCTGTTTTTCTGAAGCTAAAAACAAGGAATAAATTACATCCTTCAGTATAATAAATAGTACAGCTATCTCTATGTAAATTTTCTCTTGAAAAATTGTACTCTTAAAATGTCAATGTTGTGCATAGATTTTTTTAAAGTTGTATCATTAAAATGTCAATGTCATATAATACATATATATATATATATATATATTGTCAATCCAGAAAAGACCTATTGAAAGATTTAGAAAATGTTTGCAGCAAATTGACTATTAATATTGTGAAAATTGTTCAATGTTTTTCTATTTTTCATACTGCATAAATAATTTTGCCTTTTCCTATTTTGCATAATTTGCCTGTCAAATTTGTTGTATTCAATCTGTTGTTCTGAAAATTGAGTTTTATATTCCTTATTTTGTGCTTAGTAACATAAAAAACCTGACATCATATGGGCATTAGATTCTGAGAAATGGATAAAAATATTAAAAATTGATGGGTGTACAAATAATTTTGTCATTGACTGTATATATTGTTGTATAAATGTGTAGAGGAACTAAGAAAACGACTCATATGGTCAACTCAGTTAAACAGCGACTATTATCAGACAGAAACCATGCCAATGAATAACACAACACCACCCGCCCATTTTCAGTTTTGATAAAAAAAGAAACTAGTCATAAGCAAAGGGCTCACTGATTGGCCGAGAGAAGACATGTGATGGGTGAATGCTTCTTGTGTGCCAAAAATACAAAATTATAAATGATTCAGTTATTGGAACTCATGAGAGATGGACGCATATCATTACCCAGGACATACAAAGATGCAAAATGCCATCCAGTATAATAGGAATATTTCTTATAAAACAAGGAAAGATGAAGATGTATGGAGGTCAGCCAATCATCACAGAGAGGAATATGGGAGAAGAAATGAAAAAGAAAAAGGAAGAAGCTTTCATTGAAATATGCTCGTTATTTTGTGGACAGTAGCATTGTCTGTGATAAAAATGAAGTGTAGAATGTTGTTCCCCAATGTTATTAAGAAAAGAGAAAAGAAATGAAAGAAGAGATAGCTCTTGTTATGATCACTGTTTACTGCTATGAAGGAAATGACCATGAACTGTCACGATGATACCACTACTATAAATAAGTGAACATTAATTAACCTCTCACTATTACCCATTCCTTTTTATTCTTTTGAATGCACATATGAAACTGAAACATATTTTGCACACATCTTGTCACAGATAAATGTTAACCTAAATTGTTTTCTTTTCATGATAAACACTTTGTTTCATCCATGTTTGATTTTGCAGTTAAGTGAATAAATATTATTTCATCGTCTTTTGGGCCATTTGTGATTCTTTTCGCTTCCAGGGTCTCAGCCTAAACAATTTTTTTTAATGTGTTCAAGCAGATCTCTCAGAATTCATTTTTATGTGAAAAGTAATTCACAGGTTTCAAAGTGCTCCTGGCTTGACAATATATATATATATATATATATATATATATATATATATATATATATATATATATAAGGTGTTTAAAAATGGACAATCTGGTAATGACAACCATGAGCGCTAACGGGAATGTGATGGCTGTAAAACAGTCTGCAAGTCAGCAAAGAGTTGCAAGATACACCAGACCAAGATGAAATGTGGTGGTGATTCAGTGACAAAGAAATGCATAGCAGTAGTTGATAAGTTGTTGGAGTGTTGAAACCAGGATAAACACCACAGTGTCCTGCAGGATCCTTTTTTTGGAAGCTGAATCCAATTGCTGAATTATCAAATGGATAGGGCATGGTCAGAGATGGATGAAGACTTGTCAGCAGCCATCTATACACTCAAGGGTGGTCCAGGAAGGAAAGTGTGCCAGCTTGGAGATATGATCAGTGACTATGGGGTAATAAAGTTTGAATTGAAGGAAATGAAAGCTAAGTCCTTAGCGCCAATGCAGGAAAGTTGGCATTGCAGAAACTTCCAGTTACTGAGGAAAGAGATGCAAAAATCATGAGCAGGAATGTGTGCTGATGAGCAGAGTGAAGAGGAAATCAAGCCAATCCTGGAAGGCATAAAGAAGTGCATTGGCAAACTGAGTAAAGCAGAATGGCTTACTGAAAAGAGGCAGAAAAGGCTTGGAAGTCCTTTATGGAAAGTCCTTTCTGCTTCACAAAGCAGTTATTTAGGGAAAAGACTAGCAGAATGTTGAGTGGGAGGAGCACGTACTCTGAAGCCAACAGGAATGTCCCAGTAGAGGTGATGACAGGTTCATTCAGGCCTGGCACCCCTGAAGTAGCTCTTGAGTCCGCAGTGACTTAGAAGGAAGTACAAGGAATTATACAGAAGTCAAGAGCATGTTTTGGAGGTGGTCCTAATGGTGTGACATAATCAGTCTACAAGAGATGTCCCAGGCTGCTGAGGTGTTTGTGGAGGCTTCTTGTGAAGATGGTGATGTTTCAGAGTGTTGGTGTTGAGCTGATGGTATGTATATACTGAAGGAGGAGAATTCGTTCACTCTTAGTTTTGTCCAATCTCTCTCATGAACGTTGAGGGAAAGGTGTTCTTTAAGGTGTTTGCTGACAGGCTACCTGCTCGGGAATAACTACATAGACACTAGTATCAAAAGGCTAGAAGTTCCATGCTTTCTGGGGTGCTTGGAGTATGTGTCAATAATCTGCAAGGCTAAGACTGCAAGGAAGAATATTATTCATGTCATTTGGCTGGATTTTGCTAATGCCTACAGTTCAGTTCCTCATAACATGATACAGTTAGTGGTGGTGTTCTTCTGTGTCCCATAGAGACTCAGAGATTCCCTGGGTATGAATTTCAATCCATGCTGCGTTTTTCAATGGTGAAGTACACCACAAGGTATGTGGAGCTGCAGAGGGTAATTGCTATGGGATGTGCCATCTCTCCAGTACTGTTTGTGATGGTGATAGAAGGGATCCTGAGAGGTCTGAAACCAGAGTACTGCTTCCTGCAGAATGAGGTCAAAATCTGGGCATTTATGGATGACTTAACAGTAATTCAAGACAATAGGAAAGTAGCACAATTGGTTCTGGAGAGACTTGTAGAGTTGGTAAAGTGGGGTCAGAAGGCCTCCAAATCAAGGAGGAGCAGGTCATTGTCTATGAAAGGAGGTTCTGTCATTAATGAAGTGTTTTCCATTGCAGGTGAAAAGATACCAACAGCAAGGTGTGAAGAGTCTTGGGAGGTGGTATAACTTCCCTGTGACAGATCATCACTGCGGAGTTGAAATCCAGCAACAAGTGGAGATGGGTCTGTGAAGCATAGACCAATGCGGGCTTCCTTGGAAATTTAAAGTCTGATGTATGCATTTTGGTTTGATGCCAAGACTAATGTGGCTTCTAACTATATATGAGATGGCACTGTCACAAGTTGAGATAATTGAGAGGAAAATCAGTAAATGCGTATGGAAGTGGCTTGGTGTTGCAAGGATTCTGTTGCTGGTCACTTTGTATGGCAACATTGGGGAGGGGGGGGTACTTCTTTGGTGGAAGATTACATGCTGTGTGAATCTAAAGATGCTGTAATCTGGGATAATGAGCTGGAGATGAAGACAGGAAGAAGGTGGAAAGTGGCAGATGCGATGTCAGCAGTGGAAGGGATGGTAAAGCAGAGAGAGGTTCAGGGTGTTACAAGGGAGGGACCTGCTGGACTTTGTCTAGTTGAGGAGTAATGGTTCTGGTTGGAGGCCAGTGGACAAGAGCAATGCAAGTTACATGAACAGGATGTTTGGAAGCTTGAGGAGGAGTGATGATTGCTGCAGTCTGATCAACAGGCTCAGCAGGGTAGGTGGCTCAACTGGGAGAGTATTGACAGTGTTCAGATCTGATTAATGGCGTTTAAAGTTCATCATTCAGGCAGCATATGATGTTGCAGCATCACCAGCAAATTTGAAGAGATGGGGAGTGCAAGTTGTGTGGCGCATACAGAAACCTGCATCATATATTGTCATCCTGACCGAAGGCGCGACAGAATGGCTGGTACACCTTTAGACATAACTTAGTCCTAGAGGTTGTTGCAGCAGCTTCAAGAAATGCTAATATGCCCTTGTTGGACCTGTGAAGAATTGCCTTCCTGAAGCAAGGCAGAAGACCAGGTCAGATAACTCAAGGAAGTGGACAGTGTTGGTTGATGCTACACTGCCAGGGGAGGTTGTGTCTAGACAGAGGTCAGATTTAGTGTTGATTGATAGCAAGAAGAAACATCTGTTGCTTGGTAAACTGATGGTGGCATGAGAGGAAGGGATTGAAGAGGCTCATGAAAGAAAGCTCTTCGGTATGAGGAACAGGTGGCTGAAATCTGTGAGATGGGATATGGCTGCACCTTGGTGCTGTTTAAAGTTGGCTGTAGAGGATTTCCTGCTGCTTCCTTAAAGAGATTCCCCAAGTGTGCTAGTATACAAAAGCCGAATAAGGCAATAAAGACCTGTGGCGGAAAGCAGTGGAAGGCACTGCATGGATTACCAAGAAATTGAGTTGCGTCCAACTAACAACATAGACTGGTTGCCGCTTAACATCATCCAGCTGTTGTGGGCCCACTGTGTGGAGAGGTGCTGATCTTAATGGGCCGAAACTTTTTGAAGCATAGCACTCAGCTGAGTCTGGAGCACTTGATGTATACGTATTTTTAAAAATTGTACCATTAAAATCTCAATGTCAAATATATATCATGAAAATATTTACAATATTAAAGAACAGAAATAAATCAGATGTTTAGCCATTGCATGTTTCTTCTAATTTCTGTTTCATAATTATTTTCAAATTTTCAGAAAAAGGTGCTAACTAAACATAACCAGTAACACATTTTAAGTTGTTAATTAATCTGTCATAATTTTCTGTTTGATCTATTATATTTCTATACATTAATAAAGTATGAAAATAAAAATAAGGTCTTTCATTAAGAATAAAGTGAGAAACAAATATTGCTGACATATTAAATACCTTTTGTAAACAATTGTTATTAACACCTGCCTACTCTGTGTTTTATTATCTATTGTGCAGAGTGTATTTGCAATGTCACTGTTTCAAATAGGTGGGTTTTGAAGACGAGTAAAAACTTCTGAAAAATGTATACACCTCTATAGGATATTTAATGTTGAAATCTAAATATTTTGATTGATTTTGTTTGCCAGTATATCAACACCTCTATGGGTTATTTAATGCCGAAATCTAAATATTTTGTACGTAATTTTATACTTTGAAATTAAAGGTAAGTTTTTTTTAGATGTTTCATAGATCATAAAATGTATTGTTGGTAATTTTACTATAAAAATGTATTTTTATAGTGTTGCATTCATCAATATTTTCCTATAAAAATATATTGTTGCTCATTATATTATAAAAGATTACTGTTGATTTTTGCTTGGGGGTTCATTATTTGCCCATGGCTGGGAACCTAACAGGTGCTACCACCCTGGGTCATGATGGACCTGGGAACAACAACAGTTCAGAAGTGGGTCCACACTCCCCAAAACCTCTGGAGGCCTTACTGCTGGATGATGTTTATTGTCATACCTAGGACAACACTAACAGATTGCTACATTGGAAACTATTCAAAGAATATATGGGGGTAGGAAAAGAAAATTGTAAAAGTTTTAACTAGTTCACAACATCCTGGAACATCTCAAGTTAGGGAAGCAGAATGAAAGTTTTGAAGACACACACACACAGACAACCAATAGTCATATCTGAGACAATATAGAAAGCAACATGCAAATATGAGAAGTTTGTGGATATTGTCTGAAGAGAGAGAGAGAGAGAGAGAAAAAAAAGAAAGACAGCAATAGAGAGAGAGAGAGAGAGTATATCAGGTACTAGATGGGGATAGAAATAAGGAAAGCACTAGTGGATATATTCTACCTCACAATTTATCAGATACTAGAGAATGCTTAACACAAATGACCAGCAATGGATGATAAAATTGTATGAAACAAAACCCCAAAAATACTTGATGTCTATCCTAAAAGTTAAGAATATATGAATGACATGGCAATAAATACAAAAGGGGAAATTGTAAAGAAAATAGAGGATATTGAAGAGAGATTGACACTTGTATAAAAATTTAATTTTTATTACTTTAAAAATGTTATAATCGTCTAAATGAATAATGTCTAGGTTGTTTTTTTTTTTATACACATTCTTTTGAGAGAAGTGTATTTTTTTAATGTAGGCCAGATGGTTTGTGTAAAAATTGTTAGGCTTGTGTATTTTTTTTGGTTCAGCAGTTAAAACCTGCCAAAATTTTAAGGATCCATTTCCAGTTTATGGAAAATGATTTTTTTGAAATTATTAACCAATGGGAGATGTGGTCTCAAGCTCTAATAACATAGTATTGCAGAGGAGAGCCTAAATTTTAGAATAAATAGAGGTCAATGTCAGTGGATAACTGAATAGAGGTCAATGTCAGTGGATAACTGAATAGAGGTCAATGTCAGTGGATAACTGAATAGAGGTCAATGTCAGTGGATAACTGAATAGAGGTCAATGTCAGTGGATAACTGAATAGAGGTCAATGTCAGTGGATAACTGAATAGAGGTCAATGTCAGTGGATAACTGAATAGAGGTCAATGTCAGTGGATAACTGAATAGAGGTCAATGTCAGTGGATAACTGAATAGAGGTCAATGTCAGTGGATAACTGAATAGAGGTCAGGTCAATAACTGAATAGAGGTCAATGTCAGTGGATAACTGAATAGAGGTCAATGTCAGTGGATAACTGAATAGAGGTCAATGTCAGTGGATAACTGAATAGAGGTCAATGTCAGTGGATAACTGAATAGAGGTCAATGTCAGTGGATAACTGAATAGAGGTCAATGTCAGTGGATAACTGAATAGAGGTCAATGTCAGTGGATAACTGAATAGAGGTCAATGTCAGTGGATAACTGAATAGAGGTCAATGTCAGTGGATAACTGAATAGAGGTCAATGTCAGTGGATAACTGAATAGAGGTCAATGTCAGTGGATAACTGAATAGAGGTCAATGTCAGTGGATAACTGAATAGAGGTCAATGTCAGTGGATAACTTAAATGAAAAGATTTCAAAGAAATTTTCACGGGCATAAACTGTGTGAAGTTAAAAAGGGCTTTTTATTCAAAAAATTACTGTGTCCCAGAAAATCACATGGGGAAAGTGAAAATAGGTCTTTTCATTTTTTTTTTTTTTTTTTTTTTTTTTTTTTCTACAGCCTTCTTGTATTGTTTTCTCTTTTTGTCATTTACAAAATCTTTGTTTTTCCCCTCGCTGTAATTTTCCACTTTTCTTTGGTAATTCTTGAAAATGTTATCCTGCCTTAATAGGCACACAAAATGAAATTTTTGTGCAAACTCGTACCTTTTTTCATAATTGTGTAAACTTTAAATAAATGAATTTTTCCTTTTTAAGTTTTATGCAGTGGTTATTATATTGTATTATTTTGTGCCTACTATGTTTTGCTATTCCTATTAACTAAGTTTTTGTGTCTGGCACAAGAACTTGGATTTGGTAGGGAATAAATTTTTTATACTTGTTCATGATAGAGGAATAAAGTGGCACCTCATCTTAATCAACAAATGAAATAGAAAAGATGATAATCTACAACGAAAATCCCTTTGGTTTCATATCATTTTTCTACAGGAACCAAAACAAGAAAAAGACGATTATATTCTTAGATCTGATATAAAATTTATATAACATAAAAGAAATGTAAAATTATATAAAATTAATTAAAGGGTAAATAAAAAAAGAAATAATACAATAGATGAGGTTTGTTTATTATGTTTTCTTTTGAGGAGAGTGTTAAAAAATGATTTATTAAAAAAAGAAAGTTATTGTTTTAATGTCTTTGGTCAAAATAGCTGAGAATTAGGAAGGCTGTAGTAAGACCGAGTATCGAAGGAACAGAAGACTAAATAAGAGAAACAAAGAAGAAGAGGTTTATTAAATACTTGTACATAGAATAGAAAAACAGTAAATATGTATATGTAAATTCCTCCTGAATTATTCAGAGATAACAACGCCATTGCATCAACTCTTACAGAAGGACATAACATGGTCATTCGAAACATTGCAGATTGAAACGATAAACAATCTAAAAAAATGATAGTCAACCAATACTACAATTCTACAACCTTCAGTTACCAACTAGAATTATTACAGATGCCAGCAAATATGGACTAGAAGCTGTAATGGAACAGATGCATAATGGGAAATAGTTACCTATATCATTTGCATCAAGGGCAAAAAATCCTACAGAACAGAATTACTGTCCTATTAAAAGTGATTCTTTGAGCCTTGTATTTGTTTGCAAAAAATGCCATCAATTTATATATGGTACCCATTTTGTAACTGAAAATGATCACAAACCACTCAAGCACATATTCCTAAAATTTCTAATAAAATCTCCAAGAATCCAAAAATTTTTATTAGCTTTGCAACCATTATGACTTCTGACTCAACTACATACCAGGTTGTAACACAGTTGTTGCACACACTTTATCTTGTGCGTATCTTGAACATACAAGCTCGGAAATGGCTGAGACAGATATGGCAACTTATATACATTCAGTAATAAATAAATATCCAATATCTGACGACAAAAACTCACTGCAAGTGAGTCAACACTACAAGCACTTATCAGATACACAAAAGATGAATGGCCCTCTAAAGAGGAAGTACCATCTAACATCCAATCTTTTGGTTTTATCCAGGATAAAGTATCAGTTGTCAAAGGACTTGTCTTAAATGGCACAGACATTGTAGTCCCCAGTTTACTCTGCAGGGAGGTACTACAAAAAATAGATAAATGACATTTAGGTAATGAAAAGTGCATTGAGCAAATCATAGAATGTGTGTACTGGCCAGGCATAAGTGCCCAAATCAAAGACAGGGTAAATACATATTTGGCATGCATCAATCACAGGAATCAACAACCAGCTGAAACTCATATTAATCATGAAATACCAGTAACTCCATGGATAAAAGTGGGAACAGACATCTCCCATTTTTATGGAAAATCTTACCTAAATATTATAGACTATACAATGAAGTACTTTGACATACACAAAATAAATGACAGTCATCAAAAAACAAGAAGCCACATTCTTGAAATTTGGTATACCTCATATAGTTATTAGTGACAATGGACCCGAATTCACATCAATAGACTTTGAGGCATTTGCCAAAGGATGTGATTTCAGCCACATAACTACCAGCCCTAAACTACCCTCAAGTCAATGACATGGTAGAAAGAAACATACAGACTATTAAAAGAACCCTTAAAAAAGCCAAAAAACTAACTAAGATCCCTACATGGCATTCCTAGCATTATGTACAACATCTCTAAAAGATGGTTCTTCTCCTCAGGCTAAACAAGTTATGAACAGAATCCTACAAACAAATCTCTCCAACATCGCAAACAACAAATGCTGCCAAAAATCACAAATAAAAACTTCCCAGACATTCATGAACTGCCCATATTCAGACCAAATGACATGGGAATCAAATTCAACAATAATTGGTTTAGAAAAGGAAACATAATCAAAAAACTAGCCCAACCTGTTCTTATCTAGTAGTTACTGAAGAAGGAAATCAAATAAAACACAACAGGTGTCACTTACTCAAAACAAAGAAACCAACAAATATTGATACTATGACAACATAATGCCAGAAAACCCCAAACCCAACAGCCAGAATTAACCCACCCAAGTACCATCATCCTCAATAATAACAACACAAAACATGAACACCATCTAAAGTGGAAGAACAATAAAACTTCCACTAAGATGGAGAGAATAATAATATTAAAAAAATTCAAAAGAGGAGCATGTTATATATATATCATAAATTTTCAGTTATCTGTTTTGGATAAGACTTGTTTTTTATGTCCATCGTCTTTGTCAAATTGAACTGAATTGTATTTTAATGAATATTGTCTTGAAAAAGGTTTATTAAACCGAAACGTCAGACGTCGACATTTCATTCATTTTAAACAACATAATTGCATTTAAGGATTTTTGTTTGTTTTTTCTAAATTTTTCTTCATATATATCATAAGAACATTCACTGTTATACTGCTTTACATCACAGCTGCTGCTGGTGATTTAAGCCTTAAGGGGTAGAAAATAAAAACCTTGGATATGAATACATGTCTGTGCTATCTTTCTTCAGTTTACTCAAGTGTTTTCATACAGCATCATCACAACATATATAAGGGAAGAATAGCATGTATACTGATTTCTATTCTACAACACTAACATCTGTGACGGAGAGAGAGTCTGTAAAACAAACACACACACACACACACACACACACACACACATATATATAAATTTTTTTTTTTTTTTAGTGAAATTGGACTGGATTTGAACAGCAAAATTAGATCAGAGCATTTCCTTTACTGATAGGAAATCTGATCTAGGGCACAAGATGTACCCATTGGGTCATTAGCAGACAATGGAAATGTCAAAATAATTTTTATTGATTAAAACTTGGAATAGATTTGAATAGTGAAATTAAACCAGAGCATTTAGTTTACTGATGTGGAAATTTGATCTAGGCCAGAAGTTGTACCCATTGAATCTGAGTCATCAGCAGACAATGGAAATGGCCAAAATAATTTTTATCAATTAAATATTGAAATAGGGCTGAGTAAGCTAGAAGGACCTTTTGAATTCACATGATTTTGGTTGAAACAGCCAAAACCCCATGATAATCATGTGCGACCAAAGTTCAGTTGTAACCAGCTGAATTTTTCTATATAAATGCGTAGTTATACTGCAAAAGGCAGATGCGAGAAATTTCTTAAAGAGAGAATAGAGAGTTGGCCCAGGCGAGCGTGCAGACGGGAGAAATTTCTTGAAGAGAGAAGAGAGAATTAGTCTGGGTGAGCATAGAGACGGGCGAGCATTGAGACGGAAGAGAGAGACTCAAGAAAGAGAGAACGTAACATCAGAGATCGGAATGAAGCGTCCGCTAACATCTGCTGTTGATATAAGTACCGCTGCTCTGCTACCATAAATATTACTACTACTGTTACTACTGCTAAGGAGAAACATCACTATGAGCTTTAAGCCACGCACAGAGATCTTATTTCCCCATTGCAAGAGTCCTATATCGTTCTGAGACAATTTAACAACAAGTTAATCATAACAAACTCTCTGTCCAGAATCCAGTGTATGCGTTTCTACATCAATTACTTTTCTTTTTTGTAACCCGTTTCTTTTCTATACTGTTATATAAAAGACATTAACAATTCAATCATTGAATAGTTGGTTGTCCAGCTTTCTGCAGATATTTTTTTTTTTGCTGCATTCTAAATTTCTTACTGCAGACTCTCCAGCCGTGTCTACATCTTCAGTCGACCATGAATGGATGAACATCCCTTCCACTTTTTGGATCAAACCAAACAACATGGGCAGGAAGCAGGATTAAACCAGTGGACTGGTCGAATAGTCTACGAATGCTCAGGGAACCTATGGCCACTCCCTTAAGTTCGGTTAGGACAGAGTAGACACCCAACCCAGAGAGTAAGATGTCGGAAGTTGAGGGGCTGGGGAGAAAGTGTTAGACTAGTGCCGTGTTGACCAGGATAGACCTGGTGGGAATTACCACAGCTGTCTGAAAGAGGAGGAAGGTTGCATTTATTTTGTCCAGTCGGGACCAAGTAAGACCAGAAAGGACTCTAGTCTTCGGACTATATTGGTCTAAAAGGGACATAACGAGCAAAAGAGAAGGAAGCAAAAGGAGGAGAAAAAAGAAACAAAAACACGAGCAGCAGACCTCAGGTAAGTCACTTTTTGGTTTCCTTTTTTTTTGCTCATTGCACTTAGGTCTACCAGTAATATTGTTGATCTTGTTTTGACTTTGTACGCAGTTGAAGCGCCACCACCGTGTTAAGTATTTTTCCTTTTGTTTTGTCATCAGTCTCTCTTCTCATAGGAAAGTGGTAGTTGACAAGATGCTAAGATGAGCGTAGCAGGATTAGACACCACAGATGACCTTGTGGACGTGGGAGTCCCCGAAATATCGATGGGTTTCAGGAGGCTGATAAGTAGCATAAAGCTACCTACTTATAAAGAAAACCCTGTGGACCTGCACGAATGGATTCTGTCCATTCAGAAGAAGCAGGTGATCTATGGCCTTTCGGACCAAGAAATGGTGCTCCTAGCTTACAATGCCACAGTGGGGCAGGTGTCCAAGTTCATAGGTGGGTGGTACAAAGAAAACCCGGCCCTGACATGAATCGAGCTTAAATCTGCTCTGATGCGGCAATACGCAAGTGAGCGTATGGCCATTGAGGCAGTCAGGAAATTATTCCGGCTGCAGCAACAAGGAGAGACTAATGAGGAATTGGGGGAAAGAATCGTGGGGCTAGTGGTGTTAGCTTTTCTGGAGTTGGCAACTCGGGACAGTGGTCCTATTCAGGTCTTGTTGGCCGATGTGTATGTGGATGCGCTGAGTGACAGGGACATCAGAGGCAATGTTCTGAAGTTGGGACCGGTCAGCCTGGCCGCAGCCATAGAGGCGGCTCGGACCAGCGAATGACTTTGGGATAGAATAAGAGGGGGTGTAGGTAGTGTTACATTAGCCCAATATTTGTACCCTCACCTCAGATTTTATAAGTATGTTTTAAGTACATTGTGTATTTGCGACGAAACATAGGAATATTAATAATTTTTTTATTTCCATGAAAACGCAGATTGTAAGATATATTTTTTATTATTGCCAGTTAATTCATGGTCAATTCTCGCAAGAGAACCTCCCCTTTCCCCATCATTTCCTGTCTGGTCTCTAATCGTAGGCCAGACGAACACTGTGTGCCGAATAGGTGCAAGTGACCCTGTCAGTATTAAATGAATGACGCCTACGCATTTTTCGTAGGCTGACACGTGACGGTTTTGATTTGCGCGTGTCGGGGTAACGATTCTACACTCAGTTGCTTGCCCTCGGAAGAAGCGGACGTCATCAAGTACCAGTCCTAGCTGTTTGCTGCCCATAGAAGTGGACATTACCAAGTATCAGATTCCGCTGTTTGCTGCCTGAGGAAGCAGATATCGCCAAAATCAGATTTCACTGTTTGCTGCCCGAAGAATTAAGAACATCATCACCCAAGTCGGCTATGCTTTTATGATTCACATGTGTATACTAGAACATTGATAATCCCCCACTTTTATGTTCAAAAGAAAAACAAAAGAGTGTATGAACATCCTTTTTGTTCAACTGTGTTATTGATAAAAACCCGATCAACCTTGATCTCCATCTCCTGTAAGTGTTGCATGCTTTTATATATCTTATTGTCTGCTTGCTCTATATTTCTATGTTATTTGTCGCAGTAATATTTGTCTAATTGATTACTTATCTCCCCATCCCTTGTGTTATTAAGTTTCGTCTTTTTTTCTTGTCTTACTTTCGGACATTGTACATTTGTAAATAAATTGTTTGTATTATAAATTCTCGTATTGTCTCCTGTCGTTCTGTGTCTGCACATTGTTTATTTCTTACTGTGTTTACCGGTGTCTGGATTTGGAGAATTCCCCTCCCACTGTTCTTTTCTTTGTTTTTGCATTGAACTTTGGGATCTTTTCTTTCTTTTTTTTTTATTTTCTCGTTGCGTTTCGGGCTATTGTAGTCCCAATGAAACCCTGGGTGTAACAGAATTGGGGGTTCGTGTCCGGGATTCATTTTTCCTTTTCCACACGACTTCACAGTGAGGAACAGTGCAGTCATGGAATTGCAGAAGGTACATAAATGGAAATGTCTGTAATAGATACCTTTCTAAACTCTCTCATGTTTGACGCTTTATTAAAAATGAAAAAGAACCGTATTTTAGAGATAAGGTTGAAATTGGAGTTGGATGCAAGACAGTCTATGTGAAAGGTGCAGTTGGTGAGAGTGGTCTCAGAAGATATGGTCGATAATGAAGTTTTCGACAAGAGTGTTCTTGACAGCCTTGTGTCAGAAGCGTCGGAACTCTCAAAAGCCCAGATTGAACTGGCAAAGCTTATGGTCGAAGTTGAAGTGGAGAAGCTTAAGGTCGAAGCCAAAACAGAGAGACTTAAGATCGAAGTCGAGACCCAGATTAAGCTGGTGAGAATTAATCAGGAAACCCGTGTCCGGGAAATACAAGAAAAACGAATGAGACGCGAGGAGGAACGAAACAACTTTGACCTCACTAAGCAAATCCGACTTGTACCTAAATTTAACGAAGAAGACGTGGATAATTATTTCCAGCACTTTGAGAAAATTGCTTCAAGCCTGGAATGGCCCATCGAAGCCTGGCCGACATTACTATAGACAGCCCTGAAAGGCAAAGCACAAGAAACGTATGCCTCCCTTTCAGTTGCAGACAGCGCTGACTACAACATTGTAAAAACATTGATCATGAGAAACTACGAAATGTTACCAGAAGCGTATAGACAGAGATTTAGAGATCACAGAATGGACAAAAAGCAAACATATGTAGAGTTCTTCAGGCAGAAAGAAACGTATTTCGATTGACGGATTTTGTCGAAAGAAATAGGAGCAGATTACGATAAGCTAAGACAGTTAATCCTAATAGAAGAATTCAAATGGTGCATACCCGATAACATCAAAACATTCCTCAATGAAAGACAGGTCGACACAGCCTACGAGATGGCTACCCTCGCGGACGAATACGCACTAACACATAAGCGAGGCAGGAATAAATCAGAGGACCCATCTGAATATGGGAGAAGCACAAAGCCTCGAGTATTGGCTAGTGCTGGTCCGAGGACAAGACTTGGTCAAGCAAACTACACACATCGACCAAATAGCCCAAAAAGTAAGCGGTTTGATTCTCATTCTTTTACCCCCCCAATAAACGGAAGATGGGAAAAATTTAACGTGTTACTACTGTGGGAAGGTAGGACACATGGCGGTAAATTGTTTCAAGAAGAAAAGTGCTGAACACAGAAAGCAGTCTCGAATAAATCACAAGGGTTTATATCATTGCATAAGAAGATCAAAGGTCAAATCAGAAAGGAATACAAACCATTTGTGCTGAACAGCTCTGTATGTCCAGTGGATGACCCCACAGAGAGGGTTAAAATCAAAATCCTAAGAGACATGGGAGCGACCCATTCTCTTATAGTTGAGGAAGACATGCCACGTGGATCAGAGACAGCCACGGGCAAACCAGTAGTTATAAAAGAGGTAGGAAGTAGTTTTGTTAGTGTCCCACTTCACCGGATCTCCCTTGACTCAGACATAGTATGTGGACCTATAGTCATTGGAGTGGTTGATAGTCTGCCTATGAAAGGCATATCAATGCTACTTGGCAATGACCTGGCTGGAGAAAGAGTTCTACCCCATCCAAGAGTGGTGGAAAAACCGAGTGTCTCGGAGGAGACTGAGAAGATAGAGGAAACGCATCCTGGAACATTCCCAGCATGTGTGGTGACCCGAGCGAATGTGAGGAAGAGGGCTGAGGAGACAAGTGCCAGAATGGAAAGCAAGGATGAAGAGAATGAGGTAGTTGACCTCTCCCAAACTTGTTTAAGACACAAGATAGGTTCGAACCCTATGCTTGAACAGACCCCAACATTAAACCTTCGCCCGTGGGAGGAAACAGCAGACGTCATGCCCATTACAGAAAGATCTATGGCAATCGAACAGAGAGAGAATAGCTAAATCGCCCCCTCCCCCCGTTCGAAGAATCGTTACCTGAGGAAGAATTAAATAAAGCACCCTCAGGATACTATGTCGAGAACGACATCTTAATGCGGAAGTGGAGGCCCACACATACCCGCTCAGGAAGATTGGTTGAGTGTACATCAGTTGGTATTCGGACACACAGTGTGTGACCTTTATCTATGTTAAAGGAAAGATGGTTACAAAAAACCCCCATGGATGAATTGATATTAGAGTATGTATCTCGTTTTTGAACCTGATTGCACAAGGCTTGTGAATTGGCACAAGGGAAAACAGCCCAGAACAAGATGAAGAGACAGTACGATCGAAACACTATTCGAAGAAGTTTCAATGTCGGAGATAAAATACTGGTACTGTTGCCCTTGTCCGGTCACCCCCTGAAGGCCTGCTTTCATGGTCCATACAAGATTTCTTGGAAGGTTAGCGACCTCAACTACATCGTGAGCACTCCGGACTGAAGGAGAGAAACACAAATGTGCCACATTAATATCACCAAACCATATTATGAGAGAGGGAAACCAAGACCCATCCTAGCCGTAGATGCCTCTAGTCATGCAGATGTAGACCCAGAAGTCCTGAAGAAAACGGATCATCCCCTGAGGTTACCGAATTCAGAAATACTGTCAAATCTCGCATCTAAGTTAAATCACTTAACCCACGATGAAAAGAAGGAATTAACCCATCTCATTCGAAACTTCCACGACTTATTCCCTGATGTACCTAAACGGACTGATATTGCTCAACACGACGTAGATGTTGGAAATGCCAGAACCATTAAGCAACACCCATACTGTGTCAACCCGCAGAAGGCGGAAGTAATACGGCAAGAAGTAGAGTATATGCTTCACCATGGGATAATTGAATCCAGCCAGAGTAGCTGGTCATCTCCATGTGTACTGGTCAAGAAACCTGATGGCACGATACGGTTTTGCACAGACTACCGTAAGGTGAATACCCTTACCCGCACCGATTCCCATCCCATTCCCCGAATGGATGACTGTATAGACCAAATCGGTAAAGCAATGTATATCACTAAGTTGGATCTATTGAAGGGCTATTGGTGCGTGTCTCTTACTGAGCGCGCCAAAGGAATATCAGCTTTCGTGACGCCTTATGGTCTATACCAATATCACGTCATGCCTTTTGGCATGAAAAACTCTCAGGCCACGTTCCAACGGATGATGAATTACTGTATGCGAGACCTACCTAATGTCGCGACGTATATCGATGACATTGTAGTCTACAACACGAACTGGGCAGACCATGTGACAACATTACAGAATGTTTTCGATAGGCTCCGACAAGCGAATCTTACTGTCCACCTACCGAAGAGTGAGTTTGGAAAAGCCAAAGTGACATATTTGGGTCATACAGTGGGATATGGCAAAATCTCCCCCATTAACGCTAAGATTCAAGAGATCTTGAATGTTCCAGCCCCACAGAACATTTCATTGTTTTTTGGTTTGTAAGTAACATAAAAAGGTAAATAATTTTAAATTAAGTTTTATTAAAGCAAAAAACTATAGCAAGGCTTAATTTCTTTGAAAATTAATTTAAATAGAGTTAAATATTCAACATAACTAATGTTGGCTGTCACTCATGTTTGTCCCTCCTGATTTTTATTTAACTAAAATTTTTATTTTATTTTCAAATACAAATATAATTTGAAATTTAAACATAATTGATTTTCAAAACTAAATTCTCACTGTATACTACATCTAGACTCTTTCAAAATAGTAATTAAATCAATTTATGGAGAAATGTTTGCTTCTTTCATTTTCTTTAAAAAGAAAATAATCATTAATGGAATCTTTATTTACTTTAAAAAAATCTAAATTCCCCTCCAAAATAAATAGTAAATAATTATTTTTCAAAGCAGTAAGGCTCGCTATAGTTTTTGCTTGAAAAAAAAAAAAAAAAATGATTGAATGAAATATGTTTAATTATATCTTAATTTAAGTTTATTTATTTATTTTTTTAATTATAATTTGAAAAAAGGTTAATGAACTGAGCATGGTATCAGTAGTGAATTTTCTTAAATTCAGTTATTTTGTAACAAACCAAAAAAAAAACCAAAAACAATTAAGTTTACTTTTTAAAGATTGAATAAAAAAAAAAATTATTTTTCATAAAATGGCTGAAAAATATCAATAAATTGTCAATAATAAACTATTCAGAGACTTTCCAAACAACAACAGGTATCCCTGCTAGTATATATATAACTTTGTATTTGTGAGACTCAAATTGATGTTGTAAAAGAACTACCAAAATGAAGCTGGATGGTTTATAAAAGATATACATGTAGAAAATTTGGTTTTCAAAATTTATAAAGAAAGAGAGACTCAAGTCTGATGGTTTCAAAACTTGCCAAGATAAAGTTTGTAAACAGATGTAAAGAGATACATTTTGTGATTTTTTTAACCAATGAGGAAAGTAAGTTATGCCTCCTTTGTTTTCAAATTTTGATTGAATTCGGAGCTAATTCATGGTTATGTAAGAAGTCTGACTTGTCAAACAGTAGAAGGGTTCCAGCATTCACAAAGAAAATGTTGCCTGGTCCTAGGAGCTGAACTGAAGAAAAAAGGAAAGTAGAAGGGTTTCAACATTCACAAGGAAGACATAGGCTGGTTCTGGGATTTGAACAAAGGAAAAGCTAAAAAGCATTGACTACGACAATGTTGATGAAAAGAAAGAACGTAAAAGATAAGGAAGTAAGAGAAGAAAAAGAAATAACAGCAGAAAGGAGAAAATTCTACAAATTTAAAGATATACGATTACTTTTTATACAGCTATTTGTGAAAATTTGTCACTAAAATTAAAGGTATTAATGTTGATTTTGAAATTTTTATGAAAATATGAGATTTATCTCAATTCAGTTTGTAAAACTGAACAATTGTCTAAAGAAACCAGATACCTAGACACCTGTAAATCACATTTCGTTGATAATAATTATAAATGTTTTTATGAGCTCAACAGAACTGTAATTAGAACTTATCTTGCTTAAGTGTTAGGTGTACAAAGGAAAATGTAAATTTTGTATTCTGTGCTATTATTATTTTTTTATGTCATTTAATAAATGTAAATTTCTTTCAAATTTCACACTTGAGTTAAGGTCTTGTATTTATTTTTCATTTATGCCTTTCACAAAAGATTAATGTTCTAATTTTCTTACTGAAGAACTGCCATATTTCTGGAGAGAAAAGGAATCCCAAAATCAACAGAAATGTAGGAGTCTTTTGAACTATTGGATCTATGGTGGCAGGAGATGTAAGAATGAGGCATGCCCTGTGACTAAAATAGGTTTTGTACAAGGTATATAAGAAATACCCCAGAATAAGGCTTTGTTAAATGGTTTCTCCCAGAAACCAAAGACCAAGAGGAAAACTTATTTCTTTACAAAGTGTATGCTGTGATATGCAATAATGAATGATTTCAACAACACATCTACACAGTAGAGAAAGTGTCAGTAGTTTAATTTTGAAAATGCATTCAGATCAGCACCCTAGCATCTGTCAATCTCCAGACCATGGATCTGTCCCTGGGGAGTTTGTTCACTATCTCTTTACTATTTCAATGCAAGCTTATAACCAGTATAACCAAGAACAACTTTAGGTCTAAATCAATGGAAAAATAAATCAGTAATAGACTGTTTTCAATTAAAAAAAAAAAAAAAAAAAAAAAAAATCACTTATCACTTGGCTCTATCAATTTAAAAAAAATTCTGTCATAATTCTCCAAAAAAAATATAGTGTCTTAATTGAACTGTGATTAAGAGTAAATAACTGTTTTGTTTTAAATTTATTGATTTAATAAAAACAAAAATTTGTTCTGCCAACTAAAAAACAACTTTGTCCTGTCAATTTAAGTTATTTGGGATGATTAAAATTGCTTTTTGGAACGATGGCAAAAAAAAAAAAAACTTTGTCTGGAGCCCTGCAGTTTAACACTACAATTTATTAAACACTGTTTTAAATCTTCGGCAAAAATCTTAAATTCCAATAGCTTGGATTTATGGATCTTTTTATAGTTCCCATATTTCTTTTGACTATACAGATTATAAAAAGAGACATAAATAACAATGAAGATACCAACTTGGAACTTTTAGTATTATGTACTAAATTACTAAAAAATGGAACACCTTCTCCAGCTAAACAATTAATGAATAGAATAATAAGAATAAACCTCCCCAACATAAAACATGCCAAAAATTCATATAAGCTTCAAACAATAAAAAAATCACATCCTGCAAGTGGACTATACCAGCTATATCAGTGTCAGAATTAAATTCGATGATAACTGGCTCAAAAAAGGTAGATTCAAAATTACCACAGACTTGTACTCGTTGAAGGAGGAAATTAAACAAGATGAACAGATTTCATTTGCAAAGCAACAAATACAAATGGACTCTGACATTGATATCAATTATAACATTATTAACAACCTCACAAATAAATACAATCAGTCAACCAAAAGTCCTCCCCCAACAAAGCAATATAAAGCCAGAAGTGGATGAAATATAAAACCCGTCATGATACATTGAAAAAAAATAAATACATGTGTATAAAAGCTATCAAAAATGGAACATTATATATATATATAAAAAATATATATATATATATATATATATATATCCCCATATATATATATATAACCACCATTGGTCAGTCAATAAAAGTAATTCAATTCAAATACACGTTTTCTCTTTGTCTTCTTTCTCAGTGATATTCTTAAACATTCCATCAGCCAGTTCACCCAGGGTTTATATTGGAGGAAAATGGATGGAAAACTCTGGACCCCCCCCAAAAAAAAAACAAGGGACCAGAACACCACTTGACTGTCACAAAGGAGATGACATATAAAAGTGAATATCTGAACATAGGGTTCTTCCTAATATTGGTGCAACTGGTTTGTTCTTGCCGTCAAGTTGATGTTTTGAACAAATTCAACAGTGTGAGTACTATCAAGGCTATCCTTGTTGAAAACATTCCAATACAGGCTGTGAAGGTTTTGTTGCACCTTAACAGAAATTTATATTGGTTGGCAAAAAATAAATGGAAAACATGTAGATAGTACCACAAAAAAAAAGCCCCAAAAAAACATTACGGAAATGATTATCATAATTTACCCCAAATATCATTTTCAGTTGTTCGCAGTCCTCTGGATTCTATTTTAAAATTGAAAATGCAGATGCCCTTAGTTGTGACCAAAGGAGATGAATATACAGTGGGTATTTCTAGAGGTAAATACTCTAGATTTTCATCATGGAAAATTGATCTACTAAATCAGGCAATGTGGCTAACTTTAGCCATCAGTCTGATGTGTTTATGGACTCATGGTGCATACCCACAAAATCTTTCAAACAAACTCCACAGTTTAATAAATTTTATTGTGAATGTGTATGCCATTTGCTGGTTCGAAATTAAAAGAAATAACAAATTCCACAATCATCAAATGTATATTTTCAATATGATCCAAAGGATTATGAAGAAACCATATGAAATCTAACAGAACACACTGAAAAATATACAATACAATGCTTTCGCCTTACTGCCTGAAAATATCTTATAATCAATGGTCAAATCTGATGAACTGGATCTATAAAAAGAATTTTGTCCATTAGGTAAGTAAATATTTATTCATATAAAACTGACTAAATTAGTTATGCCAATTTATGGAATCATTTTAAGGATTTTATCTAATTTCACCATAAATATTAAAGCTGTACAGAGTGAATTTTTTTTTTAAAAAACTCAAATTAATTTTTATATTCTTTCAGGAATGGGGATCCAGCTAAGAAAAGATTAAAAAGAATGACAACTATCAATTTTAAACCTATGCACTGGACACAGTTAATAGATCTGTCATTAAGTGGAGTTTGTGAACCACCACTCACAGAAGAATTTTCTGAAAATAAACTCTGGGAATCATTATTAAATGGTATGAAGCTTGACTTGCCAGATTTGCCCTCACATTCTCAAGGCATGGAACGGGCAGTCAAGTTAATGACAGAAGCTTCCCAATCTGTGTATGGCTTTAAAGCAAGGCACCAGCACATAATAGCAAAAGTTTTGTCAGAAATTGAGACCATCAATTTTGTCTAAGGGCTCTTATATGGAGCTATTTGACTCTATATATTAAGCCCTATTAAACTATTATTTATTTTTCCATATTTGTTTGTTGCATTTTCATTCATAAAAGAAAAAAATCAATGTTTGTAATGTATTCAACTATTACTGCTTAATTCACGTGGATAAAAAAAAATGGCATTTTGAAATTGTCACTAATAATGGGGGGAGGGACAGATTTTCAATTTGAAGTTTAGTTATAATTTCTTCATTTTATTTCATTTTGATAAAATAAAATAACAATATTCCCTGATTTAAATACTGAAATTGTTTGGTTTTCTCATCAATATTTAGGCCAAATCTTGCAAAATCGTGGATTTTCCAGTGCATTTTTGTCTACGATCTTTGATGCCAAATGCTCAAAAAACCGTTGAAATGTCAGATCTATTTTTTGTATCACTACTTAATAGGTCCATACACAACTTTAGGTACATTATTCTTTTTGATATTTTAAAAAGAGTGAAAAATCAACCTACCCTAATATACATATATACTGCGATGCATTCTTGACCCTGGCCCCCATATTAGATGTAATAAGGGAAAAAGAGACTCACATTTGCAAGACATTGCTGGAGAAGCAAAAGGAGAAGTTATTTTGTGATGCAATTCTCTGGAAAGCATCTTATGGACATGACAGCCCATTAAAGTCATACGCTGACCAACTCAATTAAGATGCAGCATGCTATATGAACTATCATGGCAGGAATATTTTTCTTTTTTTAATAATTTCATCCCAAGACACAAGAGGTTACTGAATGTCAGAGAATATGAAAAAAAAAACCACTATTAAGAGAGAACAATAAAAGAACTGGAATTAATTAAAACAGAAGATAACAATTGACATTGCATTTAATTTTTTTATGATCAGGAGTTGACTAAGAAGCAAGAAGTCAGAAGAAAGTTCTGCATGCAAGAAATATGATAGAAGAAACTGTTAGCATAGATCTAGCCATGTCAACTCTAAAATGATGATTCCTTGCTGCCAATCTTATATTGTGTTTAAATTCATAAAGTACAATAGAGGGAAGAACAATTACCATGAAAGTATTTATAGAAAAGGTGCAGGGAGCTATGTTAGAGTGATGGGAAAGTGACTGAAGCTGAGATGTCAGGACAATAACAAAAGAAGTGATGGTGTTATGAAGTCAAGTTTGGTATGAAATAAAACACAAAAACGATGCTGTTATCAATAAAAAGGTATGGGGTTATCATTATATTTAAATCTTATAGAAGACAAAAATTTTATCAAAGTACAGGAAGGTAAAAAATATAAATTTGGAAATGGAGAAGTGTTACCATTACTAAATCAGGTTACAATGTTGCATTATATTGAAAGCATTAGAATTAACATTTGATAAAAGGGAAGAGGTGATTTTATCTCAATCTCAAATGTTTCTATTTGATGGACAGTAGATGGCTCCTTTTGAAGTTCAGTCTTCTAAGTGGCATCCACTTTCACTGAAGAGGAACAGGGAAATAAAGAGGGTTTTTTGGAGATGACAAAAAAACAAAACAAAAAAAACAGAACAAACCCAGAAATAAGGTGTATCCAGGTGCTGGTCTATATTAACAGCCATGCAGATTGGAGGTAGTTCTGGCCCACCCTTGGTGGAAGATGAACTTGTCCATTCACTTCGGGATGTGTAGATGGGTGAGGAGTTAGTAGAGGTGGGGGGGGGAGAAGAGAACTGACATAACAGAAATCATTCCAAGTATCACCTACCCAAAGTGAAGCCCTGAATAAAACTTTTACATATAATATGGGAAACAGGGTTAGTATTCTCATTTGTCAATGTGACATTTGTCTTTCATCTTGTTATCTTGTGAGCATGCCCTTTCACAGCTTTCAGTGCACATTGACGAAATTGAGAACTGAAATGCAAGGTAATCATTGGCTGGTTGGTGGAAAATTTGGGTGATGTTCATGTTGTATATTTACACATTGTTACTAATGTTAAGGTAGATGTCCACCTTTTGCTTAGCAATGTTTCTCTGAAGAGAGCAAAACAAATCTTTGAAGATGATACAGAATTTTATACTTAGAAGAAAGATGGACATTACTGTTGTGATATACTAGTTGCCCCCCACTCTTGAACTGTTAAAGATACCTCCCAGATCACTTACATCCACTTATCTATTTGTTACCAGTCTCCTGATGAGGCTTTAGACCTTGAGTTAACAGAGGGACTTCATTGGTATTTGGCAGTCAGGAATAAATGATTTTAAATAACACTGATCTTGGTCATCATTATTTACTTTGACCATTCTTCAAATGTTATTTATGGCAGTCACTGGCAACCTCAACATAAAATAACAATTACTATGGGTCTATGGTGCAGCAAATTTCTCACTTGCTCATTTCAAGCAAGACAATATGCTTCATGTGCTTTGCATGCTAGTAGCCATTTGCAATGTGAGAAGAGCACATGTGTAAGTGAAATTTTTATAATACTATCACTTGATAAATATGAGCAGGTTCACTCAAACTGGCAGTCAGAATGGTTGTCTACTATGTTAAGAAAGGACTGGTTCCATGTCAATGGTTGTAATCTATGGTGGACACATGGGTGTGATGTCCGCATGAGTATAAACAGAACCCGCTCGGTTGAGGGGGGGAAACTCTTCAGTATACAGCAAACCTGGCGACAAGGATGTAACAATTTAACAAGCTTTGAATTAATGAAACACTACCCCCTTAACAGCAAAGGAAAAATACACGAATTCAACAACAGCACGAGTAAAACTTCGAATTAACAGCAAAGAAAAAAAAAAGTACTCAAATTCAACAACACGAATAAAACCTCGAATTAACGCAACATTACCTCCTCAACTGCAAAGGGAAAAAAGTACTCGAATTCAACAACAACGCGAGTAACAAACTTTGAAAATAACAAATTATTTTGAAAGAAATGGCTCTCTCTATGCCAACAATAGAGCCCCTAGACTGGGAAGTCTCCAACCAGGAGCAAGCATGGAGAAAATGGAGTGAACATATTGAAGATGCATTTACAGCATTTGACATAACAAAGGATAAACGACAACTATCACTCTTTCGATTTTATGGGGGAAAGAAACTGAAAGATATCCTCAAAACCTTAACACCGGAGATACCACCAGGCCAAGTAGAGCCTACGTACAAAACAACAAAAATAGCACTGGACGAATATTTCATCCAGAAAACAAATAAAGTTTTTGAAAGACATAAATTCAGGATGCTTAGTCAAGAAAACAGGGAGTTAACATATGACTATGTCACCCGTCTACGCATACAAGGAGCAAAATGCAACTTTGGCGAATACAACCTGGACATGGCTATAGTGGACCAATTAATAGAAAAATGCTCGTCAAGCAAATTACGCTGTGCGTATTTGAAAGAAACTGATTTAACAGTAGCGGAAGCACTTCAAAGAGCATTCATATTTGAATCCACTGAAATACAAGCTAAGCAAGTAAAAGAGAATGAAAGAGAGCACTCAGATATCCACAAAATTACAACCAATTACAAGCAACAAAAACGAGATAACAGTGGGTATAGGAAACTATCCATGGACAACAACCCATTAAAAACAGTTACAAAATGTTATGTGTGTAATGGCTCCGACCACGTACACGGTCAAACAAAATGGCCAGCATTTTGAAAAAAATGTAACTACTGTGGAGTAATAAATCACTTGGAAAAAATATGCTTAAAAAAAGGAACAGTGGTAAAGGGAAAACAAAGATGTCAGACGGGCACAATTACGTCCAACCAGTATCGACGAATCCGAATAATGCAGACAGCCAGACATTCATTTTTCAGGTGAAACCTATTCATTCAGCAGATAGCAAAATTGTCCATATTGACGACATACCAGTCGGAATATTGATAGATTCGGGAGCAGACATCAACCTTATCGACGACAAAACGTTTAAAGAAATCCTTAAAGTAGGACCAATCTTAACATTAAAAGAAACAAATTGTAAACCAAAATCCTATGGGAATATTCCAATACCACTAAGATCGAGAATTTTTCGCAACGCTGACAAATGGTCCCAGAAGAAAAGCCTATAAAGTATTTGTTACAAAGGCATATCAAGGTGGTAACATATTAAGTAAGCGGGCCAGCATCGAATTAGGGTTTATCACCATCCCACAAGTGAAATTGATTACAACAAAAAGTATCCTGAAATCAACAAAAGAAATTCTAGATCGACACCTACCCTCGTTGGAAGGATTAGGAAGAATGAAAAATTTCCAACTCAAAATTAGACTAGACAACAACGTTATACCTGTTGCACAACCTCCAAGATGGACACCATATCCAACAAGCAGTAGAGGAAAAAAATCAATGAAATGCTAGAAAATGATATCATCGAAAGAGTGGAAGGACCCACTCTGTGGGTCTCGTCATTAGTAGCAGTACCGAAACCAAACGGAGAAATTAGAATATGTGCCGACTTATGCGTGGCAAATAAAGCAGTGAAACGCACTCTCTATCAAATACCAACAGTTGAACAGTTGCTGAGTGAAATTAGCAATGCAAACGTTTTCTCAAAAATCAACCTAAACTCTTATTACCACCAAATAGAACTGGATCCTGAATCTAGGAACATCACTAACTTTTCATGCAAATCTGGAATCTACCGATATAAGGTACTGGTTATGGGCATTGCATCTGCAGCTGAAGAAGGGCAACAATTGCTTCAACAAATCCTTCAGAAAATCCCTAACTGTTGCAATGGGGCAGACGACATTCTAATCTGGGGCAAAGACACAAGAGAACATAACAGAACCCTAGATATGGTATTAGGCACATTGAAAGAAAACAACCTCACAATTGCAGACCACAAAAGCATATTCCATAGTGAAGAAATCGAATTCTATGGTTTTATAGTGTCCAATACAGGCATCAGACTGACTGACTCGAAAATAAAAGTAATCAGAAATTTCAAAAACCCTGAATACGTCTAGGATATACGTAGTTTCTTAGGTCTAATTAATTACCTCGCAAAGTTTATTCCATGACTGGCAACACTCAGCAAACTATTAAAAAAGTTAACGCGAGCAAACATGGAATGGTGGTGGACAGAGGAAAAAGAATCTTGTTTTCTCATGCTGAAGAATGCAGTCATTCAGAACAAATCGCTCATGCACTTTGATCCAAAACTGCAAACATCAGTTATAGTAGATGCCAGTCCCGTGGGACTAGGAGCAATACTTTGCCAAAACAAACAAGGGATACTCATCCCCCATCAGCTACGCATCCAGGACTCTAACCAAAGGCAAACGCCAGTACTGTCAATTAGAAAAAGAAGCCCTAGCAATTGTATGGGCTTGCGAAAAATTCCATTTTTACCTTTATGGAAAGAACTTTCTGATAATGACCGACCATCAAGCATTAACAACTATCTTCAATCCTAAAGGTAACCCCTCCGCGCGAATTTTGCAATGGATTTTACGTCTACAACAATATGATTATACAATAAAACACATTAATGGTAAAGATAACCCAGTGGACATACTCTCTCGGCAACCTATGGAGTACCAAAAAGTAGTCTCACCCAAAGAAGATATTGCTGAAGACACATATGGGGATAATGAAAACAAAAGCCCTGCTCAGAATTAAGGTATGGTGGCCCAATATAGACAAAGACATAGAGGCTGCCATAAGCTGATGTATCCCATGCACAATATTAGACCCAAAGGGAAACTACTATCCGGTGCATATGGCCGAAATGAAAGGCCCCTGGGAAATACTCCATGTAGACATCTGTGAGCCTTTCCCTAGCAGGGATTATGTAATTGGAATAATCGATGCGGGATCAAAATGGCCTGAAGCATTTGTTACCAAATCCACCAGGGCTGATACAATCATATCGACAATCCAAAGGTATTTCTATACACATGGTATTCCAGTGATTATTGTTTCAGATAATGGGCTCCAGTTCATATCCTCAGAGTTTAAGCACTTCTGCAAAGAATGGGGTATCCAACACCGAAAGGTAACCCCTTATCATCCCCAAGATAATGGAGAGATCGAGCGGTTCTTTGCAACCATGATGAAAGACATTCGGGCGATGAACACAGAAGGAAAGAACTGGAGAAAACATCTAGGAAAATTCCTAATATATTACTGAAATAGTCCACATGCCATAACGGGAGAAACTCCAGCTAAGCTACTCATGGGTAGGGAAGTAAACATCAACATACCAGGATTACAAAAGAGGCCTAAAAACCAAGCTTGAAGAACAGCATGGGAAAAAGACAAAAAAAAAAAAAGACAGATTAAAAATCACACAGATCAAAACAAATAAAGCTAAACATAGAACCTGGAGATGTCATACTACTTAAACAAAGGAAACACAACAAGCTAACGCCAGTTTACCACCCAACACCATGGAGAGTAAAAGAACGCAGAGGCGAATCTGCAATTATAACGCGAGGTGACAAACTCATCACAAATGAAAAGAATCCCCGAAGACAGGACTCACCAACAACCAAGGGATGACGACCTTGGGGAGCAGAAAGATATGGAACATGAGAGAGAAAGTGAGGAGGAGGAGGAGGAGAAGGAAGAAGCAGATATCCCTATAGCACTAAGACGAACAAAATGCCATATAAGAAAACCCCGAAGGTATGCAGGCAGCAGTTCGGAAGAAGAGAGAAACAATCTGAATACAAAGGAGGGAGAAGATGTGATGTCTGCGTGAGTATAAATCGAATCCGCTCGGTTGAGGGGGGAAACTCTTCAGTATACAGCAAAATGGGTTCCATAATTGACTGTTTTTCTCAGTTTGAGGTACCATATTTGACGACATATAAGGTGCACCTTTTTTTTTTTTTTTTTTTTTTTTTAAAATATCTTTCAAAATTCCCCTGCATCTTATATGCCATATGTAAGTTTAAAATTTGCTGTAGTTGGCCAAAATTAGCTACCTGGCAACACCTATTAGCTTAGACTTTAGTGTAATTTTCATATACCTATTGTCATTATTTAAAAGATTATTATGCAGATTAAAAGTGTTATCATTGATAATATTTATTATATTAATTTCATCTGTTTAATATTAATACTTTGTTTCACTAAAATTATATGCAATAAATTCAAATTATATATTTGTAAAATATATTTGTTTCATTAATATTTTTCTTGTAATAACTTCTGGTTGCATTGGTATAAATACAATCAGAATTTTTATATCTTAATTATTCCAATAAGACATTGAGAAGACGCAGGTTGTACAGATCATATAAAGGAAAATTGTTGACTGAATTTTAATGGTAACTGTACTTTTGGGGAAAAGTGCAAACAGGTAAAGAGGATAAGTACAATTCATGCACCAACCTTTTAGTAGTAAGTCATTCAGTTATGTCTTCATTGTCATGTTCATTAATTTCTTTGTTCACCAAGTCTCTTTAAGATGTCTATAATTTCAATCGGTACAATATTGCCCAACAGGCATTTTTAGGTTGAATTTATGGTAAACAATATTTTTTAAGAGAATTTATTTTTTTCCTTTTTAACAGTGAAGAATAAATTCTTAGGGTTTCTTACTCTTGAGCATGCAACATACAATTGATCATGTGTAAATATTTCTTTCTAGAGTCAAATTCCAACTTTTTGAAGCATTTGGAATTAAAGAAAAGATATACAAATAACAATATTGCATTTTTATTAAATAAGTAAATAGAGGGAGTATTCTATATGTTAAATATTTAAACTTAATTTAAAAAAAAAAAAATGATTGAAAATTTATTGTACTAAGCTACGCAGCCTACTACAACCAACAGTATTTTGCACCCTGTAGTGAAGTGCCCCTGATGTTTGATCTAGTCGGTCACAATTTGTAATTCCGTCATGGCGCATGCACAGGACAAAGACTTTTAAAACTGTTGGTGATTTGCATGTGTGTTATGTACCTATTCTATTGTAATGGACTCTCCCATAGATAATAAGTAGGAGTAGCAGTGGCAAGTCTGGCAGAATGGTGTTGAGCGCGTCAGTCGAGATTCGGACATTTGAAGTACCAACCATCACAACCAGATTGCTGCGCCATTGACTCTTATTTTCCAAGTTCCTAACGTTTTGTACGTCGGACCTAATTTAGGACAACTTATTAGAAATTCAAGCCTCCACTGTGAAAATACTCCACAACATTTTGGCGAACGAGGATTCGAGACTCACGTGGGAAAAGAAAAACTTTTCATTCACCTAACCACAACATTTTGGCGAACGAGAATTCAAGACTCACACAGGAAAAGAAAAACTTTTCGTACACCTAACAACATTTTGGGCGACGGACTCGTAATCCACATGGGAAAAGAAAAATTTTTTTGTTTACTTTACTACAACATTGACGACGAAGGATTCGTTTCTCAGACGGACAAAGAAAGAAAAAACTTTTCGTATGGCTAACAACAACAACATTGGCGACAAGGAATTTGTAATTCATACGTAAGAAAAAATTTTTCGTTCACTCTATAACAATTTTATACAAAGAATTGAAATTCATACGAAAAAAAAATTAGTTTCGCCATATAAAACACTTTGCTTTGCGAACGTATTTTGGTTTCATACGGAAAAAAAAAAAATTTATGTTCCCTCTACAACACTTGTCAACGTGGATTCGTAACTCATACAGAGGTGGAAAAAAAAAAAAAATTTCACCCGCCATAATACACGTAACGTACGTGGGATTGCGTTTCATATTTTGAAAAATAAAATAAAATTCGCTCACATTATTTAGTGACGAAATTTGTGTTTCACACAGAAAAAAAAAAAAATTTGCTCGTCAAATTTTTCGGCGACAACAACTTGGATTCACATAAAAAAAAAAAAAAAAACAAAACTTGGCAAAGTTTTTTCGAAAGACAAAACGTCAGCTTAGTGACGGAAAAATCAGTCATATTCTCAACTGAGAAAAGAATTTTATTTTTTCTTGATAAGACAGTTTGCTCAAATAGGTCACGAATTACAAATTTGTTTTGGACCCCCTGTACAATATTTAAGTATTGTGTAAACTTTTTGCGAAGATGGAGGAATGCAAAAATATATTCCAGGAATTTTTTAAGTTCCAGACAGAACAGCAAAAGACTTTATTAGAGCAACAGCAAACATTCCAGATACAACTTCAGGAGGATACCTTTAATAGACAAATGCAGTTTCAATGAGAAATGGAACAGATGCATAAGGAGTTTCAAAACAAAATTCTGGAAATAACTGAGAAGAGGAAAGAGAAAAATCTACGAAATGATTCTTTCCCAGAGAATACAATATGGAATTCGATTGAAAGATTCACGTACAGTCCAGACGAAGAAATAACTTTTGAAGAGTATTTTAAAAAATATACGGACGTGTATAATGAGGAATGCCACACATGGTCTGAAGGAAAGAAGATTAGATTTCTTTTAAGCAAGTTAGGAACTGCTGAGCATAATAAATTGGTAAACTACATTTTACCGAAAAAAACTAGCGAGTTAACTTTTACCGAGGCGGTAAATATATTAAGTGAATTATTTAGTAAAAAGACATCTTTGTTTCACAAAAGGTGGAAATGTTTGAATCTGATAAAAGAGGATGAACAAGACTTCATAACGTATGCAGCTAATGTGAACAAGCATTGTGAAGAATTCAAACTAGCTCTGACATTTTCAAGTGTTTGATATTTGTCCAGGGTTTGGTACTTTCAAAATTGGAAAAAGAACCGAAGATTTCGGTACAGAGTTTGTCAGAAGACTGCACAAGATATTTTAAGCGTAAAGAAAGACTCAAAAAAAAATAGAACAGTTTGGCGTTTAGCATGTAAGGAAAAATACGCTACAAAAAAAGAAAGTCAGTCTACCAAAAAAGAATTCTAAAATTATGGATTATCAAACAAATAGTGAAATACCAGAAAAAATAAACAAAACTCCCGAAGCCATGTTTTGCTTATGGTGAACTTCACTGGTATAGATATTGCAATTTTAGGAATAAAAATGTTTCAACTGTGAAAGAGTGGGGCATAAAAAGCTCACACTGCAGGTCAAAAAATAAAAGCAAAATAAGAAAATTAAAGTCCGACGAAGTGAACGACGGAATAACCAGAAAATTTGTTACCGTCGAAATATGTAATAAAAAAATAAAAATGCAACTCGACACTGGTTCTGACCTATCTATCATAAATTTCAATACGTAGAAGAAGTTGGGGAAACCAACTTTAATAATGTCAAATAAAATCGCGAGGTCCGTGACAGGAGAAAAAATACAATTTATTGGAGAATTTGTTACAAACGTCACGTTAAATAAAAAAACGCGAAAAGCTAAACTATTTGTCATAGAAAATACCACGAACTTACTTGGTACGGATTGGATAACAGAATTTCAATTATGGGATTTACCAATAAATTCTTTCTGTTACAAGGTTGAAAATTTAAACTGTGAAGCCCAGAAATTAGTACTAAAAACTTCCTGCTGGAATTGTTCGCAAGGTTTGGTGTAGTAGACACAATTGTGACGGACAACGGAAGTCAATTTATGTCCAAACAATTTAAAGATTTCTGCATGGAATACAATGTCGAACATGTCACGACAGCCCCATATCACCCAAGATCAAACGGGTTAGCTGAAAAATTTGTGGACACTCTGAAAAGAGCTCTAAATAAAGCTAGGGAAATACCTGCAGATGAAGCCCTACAGAAGTTTCTACAGGTATACAGGAGCGCGTCAGTCGAGATTCGGACATTTGAAGTACCAACCATCACAACCAGATTGCTGAGCCATTGACTCTTATTTTCCAAGTTCCTAATGTTTTGTACGTCGGATCTAATTTAGGACGACTTATTAGAAATACAAGCCTTCACTGTGAAAATACTCCACAACAATGATATAAATGAAGAGCATGCTTTTCAGAGGGCAGTTTGAATCTGACTGTTGAACAGTGCCGGTCAATGTATGCTGGGATTTATTGATATTGGATGTATGATTCTTGATTGCAGCATTTCTTCAGAGCTCCCCTCCCACCCCATTTTGAGTGTTTGTACTATCAAATATTTTGTCTTACTTTGAACCTGAGATACTACTTCAAATTATCTACAAGCCAAGCTATTAATACTAGCATTGCGTCTGTGACACGGTGCTCTCAACATATACCAGCAAATAAACAAAGGAGAAAGCAAGTTTTCAACACATCAAATGGGCCCTCATAGCTGCCTACGCTCCCGATTTGTTCAATGCATACAATCAATTTGTAGTGCAGTGATTTTGTCTAAAGGAGACAGTGAACGAATATCTGGCGGATTTGCAATGACTTGATCTGCTTGTCAGAGATCGTTTCAGGACTGCCATAGCATGTAAGATGGCAACTACGGGCGTCATCACAAATGGATGCCATGGCATTGGAACAACTAGTGACCCAAGTATGGGTCATCATAGCCAACACTGAGGAGATCAAAGAGATCAATGTTGCTGCTCAACTAGCCCGCGTGCAGACTGGGACATTAAGGCATGAGATCATCTGTTCTGGACCCAATTGTTAAGAAACTGCTTGCAGGGACGCTCAGTGGTGGCTACTGATTGATCACAACAGTCACATTGAACAATGTGACTGTTTTCAATGTAATAAGAATGGGCATGTTGTATCAGCATCAGAGAAATGCCCTGTGGAAGGTGGGGGGAAACCATCAGTGTTAGCTTGCTCCCCAAGGAAGTGAAGAACAAAGCACTACCAACAAATGACATATTTGTAATTTGAAGAAAATGTACAGCCTTAGTAGACACTGGATGTATGCAAATGCTGGTGAGGAAATTTGTGTGTCTCTCTTGGAGGCCTGGAGAGGTGTGAAAAACATTAGAATGCTGTGGGTGAGGTTGGATCCAGTTGGGTATAAACGGCACATAGATCCATTAAACGTTGAGGCCCTTGTTGTGAATACATGGGTGTTGGGGTTTAACCTCATACTTGAGACTGATGCTATAAGGGCAGTGGGTGGTGTTACCATCATGTCAGCAGGAGTAGTTAGCGGGAAAAAGGTGACAGTGTGCACAGCAATCCATCTTGATGAGCCAGATTTTCATGCGGAGTCTGACCAAACAAAGAATCATTGGTTTGCTGAGTGGAATAGTCTGGGAGATGGGCGCCAGAGCTTCTGTGCAATAAGATACCCGAGTACCAAGTTTTCAAATGTATGAGAAGGAGCTATGAAGCTGAACTTCAGAGTTGGATATGGAATGGCTGGCTGTTGCACTATCCTGAAAAAATGCTTGAACCACCTAAAGAACTGGTTCCCTTAATGGCTGTGATCCAACACAACAAGCACAAAGTGCGTCCAGTTATGGACTATAGGGAGCTCAATGAGCATGTTGACACATTTACTGCTAATACTGATGTTTGTGCAGTCAAGTTGAGGAAATGGCTCAAGGAAGGCATGAATGTATCAATACTGAATTTGAGGAAAGCATATCTTCAGATTTGCACTGACGAATCATTGTGGCCATAGCAGACTAAGGTATTTAAAGGCCAAAGGTATTGACTCATGTGGTTAGGTTTCGGTCTGAATGTGGCCACTCATCCTGAAATCTATTGTTGACACAGTGATATCCCAAAACCAGACAATCAAGAGTGCCACGACAGTATATGTTGATGACATTTACGTCAATGAAAATTTAATCTTGTCAACACAAGTAAGATAGCATTTATCTGATTACAGATTTGTTTGTAAGGATCCAGAACTATTGAAAGACAGCACCAGGGTCCTTGGCCTGCATGTCTGGGGGGAGAATGGGACCCACCGATGGAAGCAGGGAAATGAAATCCCAGATGTTCCCCATGTTGTTACACATTGACGTGTGTTCTGCCAGTGCAGTAAACTTGTAGGTCATTTTCCAGTCTGTAGCTGGCTTAGTGTGGTGATTTGAATTCATCAAGCACTGAGCAAATGCAATATCCAACAGCTGGGATGCGACACTCAATGACACCCCTTTAGAGACGACGATGTGAGAGACAGTCGCCCAAGTGAAATGGAGCAATCCTGTGAAGGGAGAGTGGTGCACTACAGGTTGGGAGATGGATTTATGAGCCTATGCAGTAATCGCTATTGGGGTGTTGTTGGAAGATAACAGAGCAGTGATTGAGGATTCATGCTGGTTGCATCCAGATAACAACGCCCAGTACATCAATTTGGCTGAGCCCAATGCAGTAGTGAAGGGTGTCAAGCTTGCTCTCCAATGGCAAGCCAAGCTGCTATATCTGAAAACTGACTTCTTGCGAACATATCATTGGCTCAAAAACAGTTTGACAGGAAGGGCAAAGGTACACACAAAGGCAGCGGCAGAGATGCTGGAGGAGGCTTCAAACACTCTTACAGTTAATTGAAGAATATAGGCTACCCATTGATATAGTGAGGTCAGAACAGAGCTGACAAGAATACCACAAAAATGGTTCAAGACTATAAAACTGGGAAGAGGGATGACACCAGATATTTGCGCTAGTTATTGGACATTCACTGGCATAGTGGGAACCCTGGGGTGAGATGAACAGTCTACTTTGCATGATGAGTTAGTCCATCCATGACCAAGGCAGCTGTAAATAAGTGGTAAGATTGTGTGTGATGTATCAATCAATCGATCTAGGACTAGTGCACTGGAGGAAGAAGACTAAATGTGGACACAAATTAGAGACGGTTGGGAATGGACATTACCCACTACAGTAATGGACACATCTTAACTCTCATCAACAGCAGACCCTCCCAATTTGCTATATGGCAACACATTCAATACCAGGGCTTGTGGCCCTGTCGGCTGGGGCTGTAGAATACGCCAACTGCACCTCTGCAGAGGGGTAAGACCTGCAAGGTGTTAGGATGGAATCCTGGTGGTTGAACAGTCATTGATCCGGTGACAGAGTGGTCAATGGCTAACAACACACCACTTTGGCCCTTACTTAGTCTGATGGGTGGTTGGATAGGCCCAATCCAATCAATTGGCTGGCCCCGTCAAGCACATGCATTTTTCTTTTCTCTTGAATGTACTATTCAATCTGCTCTTGAGAAACAACCCCCCCAACCCTTTATCTTATATGTGTTAGAAGGCGGGGGTTGAAGGTCAATTGTGTTAAGAGGAAAAAGACTTTTTGACCCTGTTAGATTGTTGTGTAATAAAAATCAGAATTTGGCAGAGGCTCAGAATCTTGCTCTTGACATGAGTATAGTGGTATTGTATCCCCATCTCAGCCAACGGTGAATGGGTTTCCCCCCTTGGTTCATTCCCAACACAAGTTGAACCCCATGGCAGGTGGTGGAGCATAGGACCAATGAAAAATATATACTTATCATGGCATCTTCCTTTAAAAAATCCAAAAGATATTTATCAGATTCTGACTCGGAGATTGAAACAGATTATTCAAGATTCATTATTATTGAATCATTAGAGGAAATCAAATTGGATAAGTTATCACCATTCCTGATAGAGAAAATCATATCAAGTGGGTCGAATCCAAAAAACATAAAAAAACTTTGAAATGGTAACTTGCTAGTGGAAGTTGAAACAAAAAAACACGTGGAAAATTTATTCAAAATGGATAAATTTCACAACATCAAATGTAGAGCGTATCCACATGAAAAATTAAACACTTCAAAAGGTGTTATAAGAAGCTGAGAACTTCTGTTAGCAACACAAGAAGAAACTGAAGATGCATCAAAAAAACAGTGTAAAGGAATATAAGAGAATATCTATTTGAAGAAACAATGATATTATAGAGACCCATACATATATACTAACGTTTGAAAAACCTGTGATACCAAAAGAAATCAGGATTGGCTATACTATAGAAAGGGGAGAGCAATTTATACCAGCTCCCCTGTAGTGCTTCAAATGTCAAAAATTTGGACATCACAAAGACATTTGCAGAGAATGCCAAGTGTGTGGTGAATGTGATCAAAATCACACAGAGAATGAATGCAGTAATGTGAAATGCGCTAAATGTCACAAAGAACACACTGCCTTTTCAAGGACCTGTGATATCTACAAGAGAGAAAAGGAAATAATGTATGTAAAGCACACAAAAAATATAACTTTCCTAGAAGCCAGAAAAATTGTTGAAAGCTATATGGGAACAAAAACTTATGCTAATACAAAAGGCAAATGAAAAACCCCAGGACATCACTCCAATAGATAAGTATAAAAAACTTATAGAAAAATTAATATATCTGAATACAAATGAATGGCTAACATTCCAAGAAAATCTTAAAATAGAAATAAAACAAACTGAGTCTTGTACGAAAACAAAATTAAATAATGATACCAATGTAGAAATGCCCATAGAAAATTCTAAGATGACTGAATCCAAAAACGAAAAGCGACAAAGATCACCAATCCAACCTCCGGATATTAACAAAGAAATAATTGAAACTAAAATCAAAGATATTTCTATTAAAAAACAAAATGCTATTAAAAAAAATTATACAGCCTACTGTGATAAGCACATCATACAAATTTGAGGAAATGAAGATTGAAAATAAAACTCCACAAACAAGCAAACCTTAAAATCTGCAAGCAGTTGCTATATCAGCAACTCTCCACAAAACAATAACAGTGTGTTCATCATATATTCCTCCAAGTGAACACCTTAGAGAATCAGAGCTAAATAATTTGATAGAACAATTACCAAGACCCTTCATTATAATGGGAGACTTCAATAGCCACAATGAGATATGGGAAAGGAAGCAAACAAGTAATTTGAAGAAACTCATTATGGAAATAACACCATTTAAGATACTAGATTTTATAAAAGCAATTGGAATATACTCAAAAATATGAGCATTAACTAGAGTGAGGAAGGTCGATTACCAGCTCCTGCTGATAATATCACCAGCCTAACAGATTTAAAATTACCGTTTTTTCCCGCGTTTTTCTCTGACGTCATGGACAAACGACTCTTTTGAAGTTAGTCGAAGTTTGAACTTAGAAGTAACAAGTTGACTCATTTATCCCTCATCAGTTAACCATAATACAGACATGGATATCTTATCGGGCCATAATTTTTTCGTCCCTTTTTGCTCGTCAGATGTAATTCTACCAAGATGATGCAACTAACTGAAAATAATTTTTCATCCCTTTGGCTTGTCATATGTAATTCCACCAAGATGATGCAACTAACTGCAAATAATTTCTTTGTCCCCTTTGGCTCGACGTATATAATCACATCAAATCGATGTAAATTTTCAGCAATTAATTCAGAGTCCTTAAGTCAACAACTTGTTACATTTCCCTATGTTTTCGATCTGAAAAAAACTCCGAGACGACTGAACCTTCGCCACTGCACCTTTTTCGACAACTATTCTCTAGTCGTAATGCGAACGTCTTGTTTGAGCCTGCCTCCGTCCATGACCAGGGAACTTTAAAACTTTCAACAGTTAAGAATGAGACTTCTCGTATCCGTGAACATTCTAACTACTTTGAATCAGTAGCTAAAAAAATATTACATACACTCACACTATCAAAGTTCACAGTGAGTACTTTTCCTATTTGTGTACACATACACCTTTGGTTTAACAAGACATTTTTCCAGAACTTTCTTTCTGATGAAACTTTTTCCCGCCTTAACCATCTTGGTTTTCTGTTTTGGCGCGGAACACTTTTACGCATGGTCTCAACTGTCAAGGCAATTACTTGTTTAAATTTAATAAAATTTCATATATGTTTTTCAACCAGACGCCTTTTGTCATTTAATTCCAGGCTATCTGCACGTATTATTATTTATGCACTTGTTGAATGACCCCTTTTCCTCACAATGTTCACTCACATTTCTACTTTGCTTGTGGATTCAGTAGTTTTGTGTAGTGTCTGGCACAAGGCCACTTTTTAATAAACCAGCACTGCATGCTACTGGGTCCGCAACAAAATTGGTGACTGCCCGACGTGATATGAACACGCAATAAGATTGGCGACCTTGCTGACATAATTTTGAGCAATAAGATTGGTAACCTTACCCAACGTGAATTTTGAGGAACACTTATTTCATATATAAAAGACAAGCCATTTTCCTTCGGGTCAATTTTTAAACCTAAATGTGCATAAATTTGATAGCCAGGATGACGTCTGGTGAAGTTGATGAGTTGGCGAACATGACTGCCACCGTCGCTCCATTTCCCCCCTTTTACGAAGGGAATATTAAGAACTGGTTCCTTCAAATGGAGGCTATTTTTATTGTTAGGAAAATCACGTACCAAAAAACAAAGTTTGGCCACGTGGTGTTGGTTTTGCCACCCACCATTGTGGATAAAGTATCTGATTTTCTAGAAGCCGTCCCAGAGGTGGAACCGTAGGCCCGATTAAAGGAGGCTATCCTAAGAAGAATGGGCCATACGGAGGAAACATTAATCCGTGAGTTATTTAGTAACTTGACTTGCGATGGCAGGACCCCCTCACAACTCCTTCGTTTTATGAAAAGTTGACTCCGTAAAAACACTATGGCTGACTCAATTTTAAAAAACCTGTGGCTGGACCGCCTCCCCACCACCATTACCCAAATTTTGGCGCCCATGTCAGAGACTACCTCACTTTTGGCGCCCATGTCAGAGACTACCTCACTTGACCAGTTAGCGGACGCTGCTGATTGTATTTTCTCCCAACTGGATCACCAAACGACACTACTACACAGTGCTGAAGCAGCTAGTGACCACAGGTCCTTGGAAAAAGCTGTGGAAGACTTACAGTGGCAAGTTAGAGACTTGACATTAGCCCTAAAAGGCCGTGGTCGAAATCGGTTTCCTTCCCGCCGTCGTTTCAGGAGTCGACCACGTTCGTCCAGTCAAAACAAGGATGTCCCTTCTTCTACTATGTGTTATTATCACCGCAGATTTGGTTCTGCAGCACATTACTGCACTAAGCCGTGCACCTATACAGTGGTTGAGGAAAACAAGACCGCCAGTGAGTGAAAGCGACTAATCTCGCTGGCAAGGCACCTTCACTGAAGCTTAGTGGCCTTTTCTACGTGACAGATACACGTAATAATTTACGTTTTTTGGTTGACACCGGCGCTGGTATCAGTGTGTTACCTGTTTGTGATAAAGCACGTCAACAACCTTTTCAGCTCCGCTTACAAGCAGCAAATGGTTCCAGCATTAATACCTACGGTATAAAGTCCCTTACCTTAAACATAGGAATGCGTCGAGACTTTACCTGGGATTTTACTATTGCTGATGTTCAGATGCCAATATTGGGTGCCGATTTCCTGGCACACTATGATCTAGCCGTTCGAATGAACAACCATTCCTTAACAGATAACTTGACAAGACTGTGTGTTCTTGGTACCTACTCCAAACTTACAGCCACTGGCATCACCGTGGCAACGTGCCACAGTAAGGAGTACTTAGACTTATTGAATCAGTACCAGGACCTCCTGCGTCCTGCTGGGTCTATTGATTCAACCAAACATCAAACGCAGCATTTTATTAAGACCACTGGTCAACCTGTTTTTGCCCGTCCTCGTCGTTTAGCATCTAAGAAATTAAAATTATTCAAAGCTTTTGACGACATGCTACGAGAGGGTGTTATTTGTCCGTCCGGACACCCCTACACTTCCCTCTTCATTTGCGCCCTAAACCAGGAAAGGAAGATTATAAATTTAAATGGATTACAGAAAGCTGAATTCCATTACCCGTTAAGGATCGCTATCCAGTTCCCCATCACCACGATTTTGCTTCCGGTTTACAGGGCGCGAAGATTTTTACTAAAATAGATCTCGCAAAAGCATATTATCAGGTACCAGTAGCTGCTGCTGATGTCCCAAAAATTGCTGTTACTACGCCCTTTGGTTTGTTCGAAATTTTAAAAATGCCTCTCGGCCTATGCAACGCAGCAAAGTCCTGCGTGGACTCCCCTTCGTTTTCGATTACATCGACGATATTTTGATAGCTAGTGAGGACGCTGCCTGTCATAAGCGACATCTACACGAAGTTCTTCAACGTTTGTCTCACTATGGATTCCGTCTAAACCTTGACAAATGTTTATTTGGATCAGACCACATGGAGTTTTTAGGACATCATGTTGATGCTAATGGAATTGCTCCTATAACTGATAAGATTAAAGCTATCGCTGAGTTTCCCGTCCCTGTTTCCATAAAAAAGTTGAGATGTTTTATAGGAATGATTAACTTCTACCGAAGATTTATACCCAATTGTTCGAACATTCTGACTCCTCTTACCAATCTGTTACAAAAGAAGAATAAAGCTATAACACTGAAGAATGAAGCTGTGGTGGTACTGAGCAAGCGAAGGACCGGATGTTAACCCTCAGAGGTCTAGATAGCAAATGACCAATACTGGTCTTTCATTCCAAACTCGACGCATAAGTTCCCGTGGAAAATCAAAAGAAATAAAAAGAATATAATAAGCAATTTCCACCAATTAAACGGCTCCGCGCCATATCCAACAGTTTGTTTCAGCATACTGACTCAGATCCGATGGACACACATAAATAGAACGATGAATTCACTTCTGGTCAGAAAGCCTTGAAGTTACCGTCATAGAATGTCGCTTCGCTTTTCTCACCCATCAACCCGACGCCTCCAGTTTCCCTTCACCAACGGAGATATCAAATGACACCTACCAACCCATTGACCTCACCTTTCATCTCCTGGGACCTGCGCCTAAAACTTAAGTATTCACAAAATGACACTTTAATTCCTTTCATAATCTGATTTCTTTTCTTTGAATGAACATTTTTAATAACGGACTTTGTGCGTGTTAATCAAGAAACATTATACTTATCATTGATGTGTATTTAAATATAAAGTGTTTCTGATATACCCTTCTCTTTCATATTTTGTTTGTTTATGTTATGGTGACCTCAATTTGATTGCTTGTTGAACCTTTAGGCCAAACTAGCAGCTGTCCATAAGTGACTGCTACTGCTTACCTACCTTCTTATACAAGCAACAATTACCAACGAATATACACTTCCCATAAACGCCACAAGTGTTGACCGCCGACGTGATTTTAACACATATATATACACACACATGCACAACAACAAAAAAAAAAAAAAATTGAACTGTCACAAAATTAGAATTTTTATTCAACACAAACCAAAAACATGGCAGCTGACGCTGAAGAAACTACAATTAATCAAACCAACCAATCCAAGCTGTTGCTTGATAAAACCACCAAACTTCATTGAATCAAACGTAATAGCTTGGTTTGTGATAATGGGCGCAATTTAATATTGCAAATATAAGACAGACCAGTCAAAAATTTTTAACACTTTGGCAGCTCTCCCTGTGGACATAGTAGAAATATACAGCCAACTATACTGCAATCAAAAGATTATGGCCTTGCTAAAAAGAAGCAGTGACGGTAGCCACGAGAAAAACAAAACCAGAGATGCTGGACAAATTAATGTCGTCATCGACTGTAACAGGTCGTCCTCAGTATACCTGAATGAACTTATGTCATTAGCAAGCGAATTGGCGTAGGGGCGATATCGTCGTCACAAATTTATTCAAGCCTACCTCACTCCATTAAACCAGTGGTAGCTGCATAAGTCGATTTAGACACAGATCGTCTTGGAAAAATGGCGGACGACTTATTATTATATTTTAACAAACAAGACACCGCACATATTCGACAGATTTCTGGGAAGCAAAAGGATGAACAGCAAAATAAAAATGAAACTAAAAGGATACATGGCTGTTCCACAGTGAAAATAAATTCCCTACCAGTGTTCACCCTTTTAACAAGGACCAAAAACCTCAAATTTGCGAAACATTTTATACTTTCTGGAACATTGCAAATTTTTTGTAAGTCGTGGTGCAGATGGCCAAATAAACGGAATGTTCAAATGCAACCCAACTCTCGCCCAAATTCACCAGTTCCTCGTGAGACTTGGGAAAACTAACTAGGCGAGAGGTGTTAGCTTCCATTTCCTCGCCGCTTCTCATTGTAGCCGCATCATGTACTTTTCAGAGAATGATGGACAATATCTTTCGTGATACTGATTATACCTTTGTATATATCGACGATATCCTTATATTCTCAGAAGATGAAGAATCTCATTCCAAGCATATCGACCTAGTACTACAAAAACTGAGTGAGTACGATTTTAAAATTTGTCTCTCCAAATGCATATTTAGTGCTAATGAATTAGACTTTTTAGGATTTCACATTTCTGCTAGTGGTCTCAAACCCAGTGCTAAAAAGTTGAATGAATTAAGTGAATTTCCTCAACCAAACGATTCTAAATCACTACGCGATTCCTCGAATGGCAAATTTTACAGAAAACTTGTGCCAAATTTCAGCGATATCATACTACCTCTCAGGGAAAAAATACGTTTAAACCAAAATTCCAAGTCATTAACCCTAACAAAGGAAGAAATTGAATCTTTTCAAAATATGAAAAAGTCTTTAGCAAATGTAACTGTTTTGTCTTTCCCCAGCTCGAAAGCTAACAACTATCAACTTGTAACAGACAGTTCGAATTATGCGGTGGGTGCAGCACTTCATCAAATGATTGATAATCAACCCATCCCCATAGGTTTCTTTTTCAAAGAAATTATCCCAAACCCAACAAAAAATATTCTACTTTTGACAGAGAACTACTAGCTGCCTATCTAGCAGTACTCCATTTTAAACATTTAATAGAAGGCAGAAATGTAATGTTACTGATTTGATCACAAACCACTTTGCAGTGCTTTTAAAAGCCAGTCTTCCTTAAAATCAGATAGACAACAGCGTCACCTCTGTTTTATCAGCGAATATGTGAATGACATTTCACATATAAGAGGTTCAAAAATATAGTAGCTGATTGTTTATCACGACCTATCAACGCGATCGCTATTGATGTATGTGACTTACAAAAATAATGAAGCATCAAGCTACTGACAATGAAATTCAGGCATTCAAAGATCAACTGAAACCATACACAATAAATCAAAATGAAACCATATTATGTGACACAACATTTACCTTTTCCACGACCTTTTGTGACTGAGAAGCTCAGAAAATCGGTATTTGACAGTCTGTATAATCTATCACATCCAGGAATAACATCTTCAAGAAAAATAATAAAATCCAGATACTATTGGCGAAGATGGACAAGTCAATAAAAACCTGGTGCACAGAATGCCAGCATTGCCAACAAGCGAAAATAATAAAACACACAAAAAGCAAAAAGTAAATCCATTTGAATTACCTTCCAGTTGTTTTGAAACGGTGCATGTGGATATTGTCGGTCCCTTACCACCAGTAAAGAACCAAACTGACCCTTATTTTTCACCATATCGATATTTATTAACATGCGTTGATAGAAATACGAGATGGATAGAAGCATGCCCAATAACAGAAATTATGGCAAAATCAATATCAACGGCTTTTTGTCAATCTGTGGATCTCCCATTCGGGGTTCCTCTTCATGTCGTTACGGACAGAGGAAGCCAATTTGAATCGAATTATTCTCAGAACTATCAAAATAATAGGCTTCCACAGATTACGAACAACGGGCGCACCATCCGCAAATGGAATGGATTAGTTGAGCGAGCACACAGAACTTTAAAAACGGCTATTATAGCCAGGAAAGAATCGTGGTTATCAGCTCTTCCTATCATCCTTTTTGGAATGAGGATAACACCTAACGAATCAAACTATTCTTCATTTACTGCAGTAACAGGGAGTCATGCACAAGTCCCCGATTATTAATTGACTCTATCAAGAACGAGAATAGTGAAATGACAAACTTCAGACGTTAAAAATTCTAGCTGATTTAGATGCAAAAATTTGACATGGACAAATTATCCAGGGGACACCTGCATACAATACCTAATTCTTACATTCCAAAAGATTTACAAACATGTAAAAGTATCTGGCTAAGAACAGAGAGAGTAAGAAAGCCATTGGAAGCTCCATACACAGGTCCATTCCAAGTATTAAGTCGTCATGAAAATATTTTACTATTAAAAGATCAGATGACGTACATAGTAATGTTTCAATAGATAGACTAAAACCTGCATATATTTCTGAAAATATAAAATCAAAAGATTCCATTGGATCAAGACCGATTTGATAACTCCCTATCTTGTTCAAGAAACTAATGATAACAAACCAGAAACTAGAACGAAGTCCGTAGAACGGTTAAATGGAAGAAAGAAAACACATATTTTTATTACTGATAAAAAAAAAAAAAAAAAAAAAAAAAACAACTCCGTTTACTGGGGCGAAAGTTATGTGGTGGTACTGAGCAAGCGAAGGACCGGATGTTAACCCTCAGAGGTCTAGATAGCAAATGACCAATACTGGTCTTTAGCACCAGGCTCGAACGCATAAGTTCCGTGGAAAATCAAAAAGAAATAAAAAGAATATAATAAGCAATTTCCACCAATTAAACGGCCCCGCGCCATATCCAACAGTTTGTTTCAGCATACTGACTCAGATCCGATGGACACACATAAATAGAACGATGAATTCACTTCTGGTCAGAAAGCCTTGAAGTTACCGTCATAGAATGTCGCTACGCTTTTCTCACCCATCAACCAGACGCCTCCAGTTTCCCTTCACCAACGGAGATATCAAATGACACCTACCAACCCATTGACCTCACCTTTCATCTCCTGGGACCTGCATGCCTAAACTTAAGTATTCACAAAATGACACTTTAATTCCTTTCATAATCTGATTTCTTTTCTTTGAATGAACATTTTAATAACGGACTTTGAGCGTGTTAATCAAGAAACATTATACTTATCATTGATGTGTATTTAAATATAAAGTGTTTCTGATATACCCTTCTCTTTCATATTTTGTTTGTTTATGTTATGGTGACCTCAATTTGATTGCTTGTTGAACCTTTAGGCCAAACTAGCAGCTGTCCATAAGTGACTTCTACTGCTTACCTACCTTCTTATACAAGCAACAATTACCAACGAATATACACTTCCCATAAACGCCACAAAGCCTTGGATGCCTTTTGAGCAGCTAAAACCACTCTAGGCAACTTTTCTAAGCTTAGTTTCTTAGAGGACGACCCTCAGTCGAACATTTACCTAACCACCGACGCCAGTGAATCCGCAATAGGCGCATTCATTGAACAAGTTCGTGCTTCTCAACGTAAACCCATAGCATTCTTTTCTGCTAAACTTTCTCCTGCCCAGTCACGCTACAGTACCTTTTCTCATGAACTGTTAGCTATTTTTCGTGCTGTCAAGCATTTCAGACACCTCCTCGAAGGTAGGTCATTCGTTATCTTTACGAACCACAAACCTTTGACATCCATTATGTCCATCAATTCTGACAAATACACTTTGAGGGAAATCAGATATCTGGACTACATATCTCAATTTACTACTGATATTAGGTACATTAAGGGTTCGGTTAACACTGTTGCCGATACCCTATCTCATACTGAGATGTTCGTCGTGCACACTGATGCACTCAGTTAGAACTTGATCGCCGACGAACAGGAAGCGGACATAACTCTGGAGCATGTGTTATCCGACACTTCTTTTGAACTTTAAAAATGTTCAGCTCCTTTTAGTAACAAGGTCCTATACTGTGATGTTAAATCCAACTCCCCAAGACCTTATGTCCCGCCGTCTCTTCGTAGATAGGTTTTTGACCACTTACACGGACTCCCACACCCTAGTAAGAGAGCCACTGTTAAATTGATTTCGGACCGTTTTGTGTGGCTGAATATGAACGTTGAGATTCGCGAATGGGTCACTACGTGTTTACAGTACCAAAAATGTAAGGTACATAGACACACAAAATCTCCTGTGGGCACCTTCAGCGAGCTTGATGCTCGTTTTACTAATATTCATCTGGACTTAGTTGGGCCTCTACCAACTTGCCATGGTTATCCTTACCTTTTAACTATAGTCGACCGTTTTTCTCGATGGCCTGCTGCCATCCCTATTAAAGATACCACTGCTGTAACCGTTGCAAAAGCTATTCTGCGTGATTGAATTTCGATCTTTGGGACTCCCAAAGTAGTTACTACTGACAGAGGGGCACAGTTCCAGTCGTGTCTTTTCAAGGAATTCACTGAACTCCTTGGTGCTAAGCATATACGTACCACAGCGTATCACCCCTGTGCTAACGGTCTAGTGGAACGGTTCCATCGCACTCTTAAGGCTTCCCTATCTACAAAGCATGAAAATAATAATTGGGTCGATGAATTACCCTCATCCTTCTTTCCCTAAGAAACATTCTTAAGGATGATCTAAAATGCTCATGCAGAACTTGTCTTTGGTGCGTCGTTGTCATTACCAGTCAATATTTTCACCGGCTGTGGATGCATCTCCAGCTTCTTCTTCTTTTGTCCAAGACTTGCGCTTTAAAATGGCCAACTTATGTTATACACCACCGTGGCACTGCCCGAGTAATATATATTTACCGCACCAGCTCCAGGACTGCGATTTTGTGTTTGTTAAGTAATGACGCTGTTAAGCGGCCTATTACGCCCGACTTACATAAATACGTACCGCAGTCTTAAACGCGCAGAGAAATATTTCCAAATACAAAAAGGTATTCACACCGACAACATCTCGATAGATCGGTTGTGTTATATGTATGTAAACACGAGTTGCTTCCCCTTGACTGTGAGTACTCCCACTATCCCCAATTGCCTGCTACCTCCCACTACCACCACATGGTATATTCCAGTAATAGAAATTACTACTACAGCAATGTTAATAAAGTTTTGGTTACGTTAAGACCTATGTCTCTTTGCTCTCATTGCTTTTACTAATCCTTACTAATATACTTCAGTCACTCACCTGTATCAACATAATATAAAATGGTGTCAGAAAATAACTAAGAACCATAACACTCACAACGCCTACTTTAAAAAAAAAAAAAAAAAAAAAAATTGAATTTCTGTCGCACCCAAAAGAACTCAACTTTTCATCCGACAACCTTGGACAGGAATGGGAAACATGGAAAAACCAATTCCAGCTATTTCTGCAAGCTACAGAGTCAGATAGAAAACCGGAGAAGGTTAAAACATCGATACTATTGACCTGTGTAGGAAATGAAGGAAGAAAAATCTATAATACCTTCAATTTCGAAAACGAAGAGCAGAAATACGACTTGGAAAATGTGATAGAAAAATTCGACTCACACTGCCAACCGAGAAAGAACCTAACCTTTCTTACTTACCAATTTCTTACATGCAAACAGAAAGAAACACTGATGTTCGACGAATATGTCAACGAACTGCGGCAAAAGGCAAATAAATGTGAATTTGGAGAGTTCACAGAGAGACTTATTAAAGACATTCTCATATGTGGCATAAACGACATTATGCTTGAGAGAAATGCTGCGAAAAAACCGTCGTTGGACTTGGGAAAAGCTATCCAAGCAGGCCTCAGTGCAGAAGAAACAAAACGACACTCTAAAATAATGGCCACGTCGGACACTGAAAACATATCCCTTATTCGAGATATGAAGAAAAATAAAATAAAAAACAAGAAGTCTTCCCATGCAACGTTCAAGCAAGAAGATAGAAGGCCCGCCAGACAGCATTGGATTGAAAAATGCACCTACTGCTCTGGTGCCCACCAGAAAAACAACTGCCCCGCGTACAATAAAAACTGTACAAACTGCGGTAAAAAAGGCCATTACGCTCGAATGTGCTGAACAAAAAAGAAAAACTTATATAACGTCGGAAAACACAGCTCAGACCACGAGGAGTCAGTCCATTTTAACTTGGACGCCATATTGAGAAAAAATGTACACGTGGTTACTGACAAGTGGAAGATAAAGTTACCTTGTAAGGAAACTTTTATAAATTGTAAAATAGATACGGGTGCTGAAGTAAACGTTATACCTGTAAAAATATACAATATAATCAGGCCTAAACCAAAATTAGAAAAAACTTCAATTACATTAACAGCTTACAACTGCACAAAAATACCCATAATTGGTAGCTGCATGATATGTCTACAAAACAAAGACACGAAAATAAATACACACTTCATCGTTGCGGATACAAATGCAAACTCAGTAATTAGTGCAAACACAGCGGAAAATTTGGGTTTAATAAAAAGAATATATGAAGTGAATAAGACGGACATAGAAGCTATAATTGGAAAATATAAAGACTGCTTCGGTGAAATTGGAAAATTACCGGTCACTCACCACATAACAGTAAACCCAGAAATAAAACCCGTCGTAAATCCTCCAAGCAAAATATCCCATTTGGTATGAAACCAAAATTAAAAAAGGGACTGGAGAGAATGACGAAAATGGGGATAATAAAACCCATTGAAGAACCTACGGACTGGGTGAATTCTCTAGTAATAGTAGAGAAACACAATGGCAAACTAAGACTATGTTTAGACCCCAGAGATCTAAACAAGGCAATAAAAAGAGAACATTACAAGCTACCTACAGCAGAAGAAATTTTTGCGGAAATGAAAAACCCCAGATACTTCACAAAGCTAGATGCATCTAACGGATACTGGCAAATTCCCGTTGACGAAGAAAGCTCCAAGCTATTAACTTTCAACTCGCCATTTGGTCGTTACTCCTTCACACGCCTTCCATATGGAATACAAAGTGCCTCTGAAGTTTTTCAAGCACAAATTGCAAAAATAATAGAAGGAATAAAAGGGACCAAGAACTCACAGGACGATATCATAACATGGTCGGAAACCCTAGAGGAACACATGGAACTACTGGATAAAGTACTTAGCCAACTACACAAAGCCGGTCTGAGATTAAACAAAAGTAAATGTGAATTTGCAGCAAAACAACTGACTTACTTAGGTCATCTAATCACCCACGACGGACTAAAACCAGACCCTTCCAAAGTAAAGGCGATTACACACATGCCTCTCCCTGAAAATAAAAAAGACAGACAAGGATTTTTGAGAATTACCAACTATCTGTGCAAATTCATCCTAGAATACTCGGAAGTAACTACACCTCTAAGAAAACTCCTACACAATGAAACTCTTTGGTCGTTCGATAAACCCCAAATAGAGGCTGTAGAGAAACTTAAACAGATGATAACAAATTTACCAGTCCTGAAATTCTACGACCCTTGTAAAGAAATAAAGATAACCACTGATGCCAGTAAACACGGCTTAGGTGCTGTCCTACAGCAAAAGCACAATGAAACCTGGCTACCAATATCTTATGCATCAAGGTCGACAACTCCTGCAGAACAAAATTATTGTCCGATTGAATTGGAAACTCTTAGCATAGTGGTCGCGTGTAGCAAATTCCATCAATTTATCTATGGGAAAAATTTTCTAATAGAGAACGATCACAAACCATTCAGGCAAATCTTTAAAAAATCAATTACTAAAAGCCCTCCAAGAATACAAAGATTCCTAATGGCACTCCAAAAATATGAATTTGAAGTGATATATATCCCTGGTCGAGAATCTGTAATTGCTGACGCATTATCACGTGCATATATATCGGACAGCTCACAAGAGATATCGGATACGGAGATGGACAAACATATCCATACCATCTTAAAACAATACCCAATGAGCGATCAAAAACTCGACGTCTACAGAGAAGAAACTGGGAAAGACCCAACCGTACAAATGCTAATGAAATATGCAACGTCAACTTGGCCAGAAAATAAAGACATGCCACCCACAGTAGCGCCATACATGCCAGTTCGAGATGAAATATCAGTCGTCAAAGGACTAGTACTGAAAGGTACGCGAATAGCAGTCCCAACCTCTCTACGAAAAGAAGCCCTACAAAAAATCCATACTGGACACTTAGGGATAGAGAAGTGCATTGCACGAGCAAAAGAAGTCATATATTGGCCCAACATAAACAGTCGGATAAAAGAAATGATAAGTACATGTACACACTGCTTAAGTCATAGAAACCAACAACCGTCTGAACACCTAATGCACCATGAAATATCAGTAACACCTTGGACGTGATATGAACACGCAATAAGATTGGCGACCTTGCTGACATAATTTTGAGCAATAAGATTGGTAACCTTACCCAACGTGAGTTTTGAGTAACACTTATTTCGTATATAAAAGACAAGCCATTTTCCTTCGGGTCAATTTTTAAACCTAAACATGCATAAATTTGATGGCCAGGATGACGTCTGGTGAAGTTGATGAGTTGGCGAACATGACTGCCGCCGTCACTCCATTTCCCCCCTTTTACGAAGGGAATATTAAGAACTGGTTCCTTCAAATGGAGGCTATTTTTATTGTTAGGAAAATCACGGACCAAAAAAGAAAGTTTGGCCATGTGGTGTTGGTTTTGCCACCCACCATTGTGGATAAAGTATCTGATTTTCTAGAAGCCGTCTCGGAGGTGGAACCATACGCCCGATTAAAGGAGGCTATCCTAAGAAGAATGGGCCATACGGAGGAAACATTAATCCGTGAGTTATTTAGTAACTTGACTTGCGATGGCAGGACCCCCTCACAACTCCTTCGTTTTATGAAAAGTTGACTCGGTAAAAATACTATGGCTGACTCAATTTTAAAAAGCCTGTGGCTGGACCGCCTCCCCACCATCATTACTCAAATTTTGGCGCCCATGTCAGCGACTACCTCACTTGACCAGTTAGCGGACGCCGCTGATTGTATTTTCTCCCAACTGGATCACCAAACGACACCACTACACAGTGCTGAAGCAGCTAGTGACCACAGGTCCTTGGAAAAAGCTGTGGAAGACTTACAGTGGCAAGTTAGAGACTTGACATTAGCTCTAAAAGGCCGTGGTCGAAATCGGTTTCCTTCCCGCCGTCGTTTCAGGAATTGACCACGTTCGTCCAGTCGAAACAAGGATGTCCCTTCTACTATGTGTTATTATCCCCGCAGATTTGGTTCGGCAGCACATTACTGCACTAAGCCGTGCACCTATACTGTGGTCGTCTCAAAACAAGACTGCCAGTGCACCTTCTCGCTGAAAGGCATCTTCGCCTTTTGGCCTTTTCTACGTGACAGATACAATTTAATAATTTATGTTTTTGGTTGACACCGCGCTGCCATCAGTGTGTTACCTGTTTGTGATAAAGCACGTCAACAACCTTTTCAGCTCTGCTTACAAGCAGCAAATGGTTCCAGCATTAATACCTCACGGTACAAAGTCCCTTACCTTAAACATAGGAATGCGCCGAGACTTTACGTTGATTTTACTATTGCTGATGTTCAGATGCCAATATTGGGTGCCGATTTCCTGGCACACTATGATCTAGCCGTTCGAATGAACAACCATTCCTTAACAGATAACCGACAAGACTGTGTATTCTTGGTACCTACTCCAAACTTACCACCACTGGCATCACCATGGCAACGTGCCACAGTAAGGAGTACTTAGACTTATTGAATCAGTACCAGGACCTCCTGCGTCCTGCTGGGTCTATTGATTCAACCAAACATCAAACGCAGCATTTTATTAAGACCACTGGTCAACCTGTTTTTGCCCGTCCTCGTCGTTTAGCATCTAATAAATTAAAATTCGCCAGGAAAGCTTTTGACGACATGCTACGAGAGGGTGTTATTTGTCCGTCCGACAGCCCCTACGCTTCCCCTCTTCATTTGGTACCTAAACCAGGAAAAGAAGATTATAGAATTTGTGTGGATTACAGAAAGCTGAATTCCATTACCGTTCGGGATCGCTATCCAGTTCCCCATCACCACGATTTTGCTTCTGGTTTAAAGGCGCGAAGATTTTTACTAAAATAGATCTCGCAAAAGCATATTATCAGGTACCAGTAGCTGCTGCTGATGTCCCAAAAATTGCCGTTACTACGCCCTTTGGTTTGTTTGAATTTTTAAAAATGCCTTTAGGCCTATGCAACGCAGTACAGATCTTTCAGCGTCTTATGGACAAAGTCCTGCGTGGACACCCTTCGTTTTTCGATTACATCGGCGATATTTTGATAGCTAGTGAGACACTGCCTCTCATAAGCGACATCTACACGTTCTTCAACGTTTGTCTCACTACAGATTCCGTCTAAACCTTGACAAATGTTTATTCAGGATCAGACCACATGGAGTTTTTAGGACATAATGTTGATGCTAATGGAATTGCTCCTATAACTGATAAGCTTAAAGCTATCGCCGAGTTTCCCGTCCCTGTTTCCATTAAACAGTTGAGACGTTTTGTAGGAATGATTAACTTCTACTGAAGATTTATACCCAATTGTTCGAACATTCTGAATCCTCTTACCAATCTGTTACAAAAGAGGAATAAAGCTATAACACTGGAGAATGAAGCCTTGGATGCCTTTTGAGCAGCTAAAACCGCTCTAGACAACTTTTCTAAGCTTAGTTTCTTAGAGGATGACCCTCAGTCGAACATTTACCTAACCACCGACGCCAGTGAATCCGCAATAGGCGCAGTAATTGAACAAGTTTGTGCTTCTCAACGTAAACTCATAGCATTCTTTTCTGCTAAACTTTCTCCTGCCCAGTCACGCTACAGTACCTTTTCTTGTGAAGTTAGCTATTTTTCGTGCTGTCAAGCATTTCAGACACCTCCTCGAAGGTAGGTCTTTTGTTATCTTTACGGACCACAAACCTTTGACGTCCATTATGTCCACCAATTCTGACAAATACACTTTGAGGGAAATCAGATATCTGGACTACATATCTCAATTTACTACTGATATTAGGTACATTAAGGGTTCGGATAACACTGTCGCCGATACCCCATCTCGGACTGCGATGTTCGTCGTGCACACTGATGCACTCAGTCAGGACTTGATCGCCGACGAACAGGAACCGGACATAACTCTGAAGCATGTGTTATCCGACACTTCTTTGAAACTTCAGAAATGTCCAGCTCCTTTTAGTAACAAGGTCCTATACTGTGATGTTAAATCCAACTCCCCAAGACCTTATGTCCCGCCGTCTCTTCGTAGACAGGTTTTTGACCACTTACATGGACTCTCACACCCTAGTAAGAGAGCCACTGTTAAATTGATTTCGGACCGTTTTGTGTGGCTGAATATGAACGTTGAGATTCGCGAATGGGTCACTACGTGTTTACAGTGCCAAAAATGTAAGGTACATAGACACACAAAATCTCCTCTGGGCAACTTCAGCGAGCCTGATGCTCGTTTTACTAATATTCACCTGGACTTAGTTGGGCCTCTACCAACTTGCCATGGTTATCCTTACCTTTTAACTATAGTCGACCGTTTTTCTCGATGGCCTGCTGCCATCCCTATTAAAGATACCACTGCTGTAACCGTCGCAAAAGCTATTCTGCGTGATTGGATTTCGATCTTTGGGACTCCCAAAGTAGTTACTACCGACAGAGGGGCACAGTTCCAGTCGTGTCTTTTCAAGGAAATCACTGAACTCCTTGGTGCTAAGCATATACGTACCACAGCGTATCACCCCTGTGCTAACGGTCTAGTGGAACGGTTCCATCGCACTCTTAAGGCTTCCCTATCTACAAAGCATGAAAATAATAATTGGGTCGATGAATTACCCCTCATCCTTCTTTCCCTAAGAAACATTCTTAAGGATGATCTAAAATGCTCGCCAGCAGAACTTGTCTTTGGTGCGTCGTTGTCATTACCCGGTCAATATTTTTCACCGGCTGTGGATGCATCTCCAGCTTCTTCTTCTTTTGTCCAAGACTTGCGCTTTAAAATGGCCAACTTATGTTATACACCACTGCAGCACTGCCCGAGTAATATATATTTACCGCACCAGCTCCAGGACTGCGATTTTGTGTTTGTTCGTAATGACACTGTTAAGCGGCCTATTACGCCGGCTTACATAGGCCTGTACCGCAGTCTTAAACGCGCAGAGAAATATTTCCAAATACAAAAAGGTATTCACACCGACAACATGTCGATAGATCAGTTGTGTTATATGTATGTAAACACGAGTTGCTTCCCCTTGACTGTGAGTACTCCCACTATCCCCAATTGCCTGCTACCTCCCACTACCACCACATGGTATATTCCAGTAATAGAAATTACTACTACAGCAATGTTAATAAAGTTTTAGTTACGTTAAGACCTATGTCTCTTTGCTCTCATTACTTTTCATCCTTACTAATATACTTCAGTCACGCACCTGTATCAACATAATATAAAATGGTGTCAGGAAATAACTAAGAACCATAACACTCACAACGCCTACTAAAAAAAAAGAAAAAAAAAGAAGGAAAAATGGAATTTGTGTCACACCCAAAAGAACTCAACTTTTCATCCGACAACCTTGGACAGGAATGGGAAACATGGAAAAACCAATTCCAGCTATTTCTGCAAGCTACAGAGTCAGATAGAAAACCGGAGAAGGTTAAAACATCGATACTATTGACCTGTGTAGGAAATGAAGGAAGAAAAATCTATAATACCTTCAATTTCGAAAACGAAGAGCAGAAATACGACTTGGAAAATGTGATAGAAAAATTCGACTCACACTGCCAACCGAGAAAGAACCTAACCTTTCTCACTTACCAATTTCTTACATGCAAACAGAAAGAAACACAGATGTTCGACGAATATGTCACCGAACTGCGGCAAAAGGCAAATAAATGTGAATTTGGAGAGTTCACAGAGAGACTTATTAAAGACATTCTCATATGTGGCATAAACGACATTATGCTTCGAGAGAGAATGCTGCGAAAACCGTCGTTGGACTTGGGAAAAGCTATCCAAGCAGGCCTCAGTGCAGAAGAAACAAAACGACACTCTAAAATAATGGCCATGTCGGACACTAAAAACATATCCCTTATTCGGGACATGAAGAAAAATAAAATAAAAAACAAGACGTCTTCCCATGCAACATTCAAGCAAGAAGATAGAAGGCCCGCCAGACAGCATTGGATTGAAAAATGCACCTACTGCTCTGGTGCCCACCAGAAAAACAACTGCCCCGCGTACAATAAAAACTGTACAAACTGCGGTAAAAAAAAGGCCATTACGCTCGAATGTGCTGAACAAAAAAGAAAAACTTATATAACGTCGGACAACACAGCTCAGACCACGAGGAGTCAGTCCATTTTAACTTGGACGCCATATTGAGAAAAAATGTACACGTGGTTACTGACAAGTGGAAGATAAAGTTACCTTGTAACGAAACCTTTATAAATTTTAAAATAGATACGGGTGCTGAAGTAAACGTTATACCTGTAAAAATATACAATATAATCAGGCCTAAACCAAAATTAGAAAAAACTTCAATTACATTAACAGCTTACAACTGCACAAAAATACCCATAATTGGTAGCTGCATGATATGTCTACAAAAACAAAGACACGAAAATAAATACACACTTCATCGCTATGGATACAAATGCAAACTCAGTAATTAGTGCAAACACAGCGGAAAATTTGGGTTTAATAAAAGAATATATGAAGTGAATAAGACGGACATAGAAGCTATAATTGGAAAATATAAAGACTGCTTCGTGAAATTGAAAATTACCGGTCACTCACCACATAACAGTAAACCCAGAAATAAAACCCGTCATAAATCCTCCAAGCAAAATATCCCATTTGGTATGAAACCAAAATTAAAAAGGGACTGGAGAGAATGACGAAAATGGGGATAATAAAACCCATTGAAGAACCTACGGACTGGGTGAATTCTCTAGTAATAGTAGAGAAACACAATAGCAAACTAAGACTATGTTTAGACCCCAGAGATCTAAACAAGGCAATAAAAAGAGAATATTACAAGCTACCTACAGCAGAAGAAATTTTTTATGAAAATGAAAACCCCAGATACTTCACAAAGCTAGATGCATCTAACGGATACTGGCAAATTCTCATTGACGAAGAAAGCTCCAAGAAACTTTCAACTCGCCATTTGGTTGTTACTCCTTCACACGCCTTCCATATGGAATACAAAGTGCCTCTAAAGTTTTTCAAGCACAAATTGCAAAAATAATAGAAGGAATAAAAAGGGACCAAGAACTCACAGGACGATATCATAATATGGTTGGAAACCCTAGAGGAACACATGGAACTACTGGATAAAGTACTTAGCCAACTACACAAAGCCGGTCTGAGATTAAACAAAAGTAAATGTGAATTTGCAGAAAAACAACTGACTTACTTAGGTCATCTAATCACCCACGACGGACTAAAAACCAGACCCTTTAAAAGTAAAGGCGACACACACATGCCTCTCCCTGAAAAAAAAAAAAAAGACATACAAGGATTTTGAGAATTACCAACTATCTGTGCAAATTCATCCCTATAAAAAGGTTGAAGCTACACCTCTAAGAAAACTCCTACGTCCCATACTCTTTTCTCAATAAACCCCAAATAGAGGCTGTAGAAAACTTAAACAGATGATAACAAATTTACCAGTCCTGAAATTCAAGCCTAAAGAAATAAAGATAACCACTCTGCCAGTAAACATTTACTTAGGTGCTGTCCGACAGAAAAGCACAATGAAACCTTACCAATATCTTATGCATCAATGTCTCCCGACATTTCCTGCAGGACAAAATTATTGTCCGATTCCATTGGAAACTCTTAGCATAGTGGTCGTTTTCCCCTTCCATCAATTTATCTATGGGAAAAATTTTCTAATAGAGATTGCATCACAAACCATTCAGGCAAATTGCTTAAAAATCAATTACTAAAAAGCCTCCAAGAAGATAGAGGAAGGTTGATTACTAATGGCCTGCTGAAATATGAATTTGAAGTGATTTATATCCCGTTTTTCCCCGCGAATTCTGTACCTCATGGACAAACATTATCACGTGCATATATATCGGACAGTTTGAACTTAGATAAGAAGTTGACTCATTTATCCATCCATTTGTCATTTAATACCCAATGGCTATCTGCACGTATTATTATTTATGGACTTGTTGACCCAACCCCTTTGCTAATTATCACTATGTTCACTCATAAAATACATTTCTACTTTGCTTGCCAGTTCGGATTATCAGTCGTCAAAGTTTGAAAGGGTAGTAGCAGTCCCAACCTCTCTCAAAAAAGCCCTACAAAAAAATCCATACTTTTAATAAATTGCCAGCAACATAAACAGTCGGATAAAAGAAATGATAAGTACATGTACACACTGGTCTGCCAACAACCGTCTGAACACCTAATGCACCATGAAATATCAGTAACACCTTAGACGTGATATGAACACGTAATAAGATTGGCGACCTTTGCTGACATAATTTTGAGCAATAAGATTGGTAACCTTACCCAACGTGAGTTTTGAGTAACACTTATTTCGTATATAAAAGACAAGCCATTTTCCTTCGGGTCAATTTTTAAACCTAAACATGCATAAATTTGATAGCCAGGATGACGTCTGGTGAAGTTGATGAGTTGGCGAACATGACTGCCGCCGTCACTCCATTTCCCCCCTTTTACGAAGGGAATATTAAGAACTGGTTCCTTCAAATGGAGGCTATTTTTATTGTTAGGAAAATCACGGACCAAAAAAGAAAGTTTGGCCATGTGGTGTTGGTTTTGCCACCCACCATTGTGGATAAAGTATCTGATTTTCTAGAAGCCGTCCCAGAGGTGGAACCATACGCCCGATTAAAGGAGGCTATCCTAAGAAGAATGGGCCATACGGAGGAAACATTAATCCGTGAGTTATTTAGTAACTTGACTTGCGATGGCAGGACCCCCTCACAACTCCTTCGTTTTATGAAAAAGTTGACTCGGTAAAAAATACTATGACTGACTCAATTTTAAAAAGCCTGTGGCTGGACCGCCTCCCCACCACCATTACTCAAATTTTGGCGCCCATGTCAGAAACTACCTCACTTGACCAGTTAGCGGACGCCGCTGATTGTATTTTCTCCCAACTGGATCACCAAACGACACCACTACACAGTGCTGAAGCAGCTAGTGACCACAGGTCCTTGGAAAAAGCTGTGGAAGACTTACAGTGGCAAGTTAGAGACTTGACATTAGCTCTAAAAGGCCGTGGTTGAAATCGGTTTCCTTCCCGCCGTCGTTTCAGGAATTGACCACGTTCGTCCAGTCGAAACAAGGATGTCCCTTCTACTATGTGTTATTATCCCCGCAGATTTGGTTCTGCAGCACATTACTGCACTAAACCGTGCACCTATACTGTGGTCGAGGAAAACAAGACTGCCAGTGAGTGAAAGCGACTAATCTCGCTGGCAAGGCATCTTCGCCGAAGCTTAGTGGCCTTTTCTACGTGACAGATACACGTAATAATTTACGTTTTTTGGTTGACACCGGCGCTGCCATCAGTGTGTTACCTGTTTGTGATAAAGCACGTCAACAACCTTTTCAGCTCTGCTTACAAGCAGCAAATGGTTCCAGCATTAATACCTACGGTACAAAGTCCCTTACCTTAAACATAGGAATGCGTCGAGACTTTACGTGGGATTTTACTATTGCTGATGTTCAGATGCCAATATTGGGTGCCGATTTCCTGGCACACTATGATCTAGCCGTTCGAATGAACAACCATTCCTTAACAGATAACTTGACAAGACTGTGTGTTCTTGGTACCTACTCCAAACTTACCACCACTGGCATCACCATGGCAACGTGCCACAGTAAGGAGTACTTAGACTTATTGAATCAGTACCAGGACCTCCTGCGTCCTGCTGGGTCTATTGATTCAACCAAACATCAAACGCAGCATTTTATTAAGACCACTGGTCAACCTGTTTTTGCCCGTCCTCGCTGCTTTAGCATCTAATAAATTAAAATTAAGCCAGGAAAGCTTTTTGATGACATGCTACGAGAGGGTGTTATTTGTCCATCCGACAGCCCCTACGCTTCCCCTATTCATTTGGTACCTAAACCAGGAAAGGAAGATTATAGAATTTGCGTGGATTACAGAAAGCTGAATTCCATTACCGTTCGGGATCGCTATCCAGTTCCCAATCGCCACGATTTTGCTTCCGGTTTACAAGGCGCGAAGATTTTTACTAAAATAGATCTCGCAAAAGCATATTATCAGGTACCAGTAGCTGCTGCTGATGTCCCAAAAATTGCCGTTACTACGCCCTTTGGTTTGTTTGAATTTTTAAAAATGCCTTTAGGCCTATGCAACGCAGTACAGATCTTTCAGCGTCTTATGGACAAAGTCCTGCGTGGACACCCCTTCGTTTTCGATTACATCGACGATATTTTGATAGCTAGTGAGGACACTGCCTCTCATAAGCGACATCTACACGAAGTTCTTCAACGTTTGTCTCACTACAGATTCCGTCTAAACCTTGACAAATGTTTATTCGGATCAGACCACATGGAGTTTTTAGGACATAATGTTGATGCTAATGGAATTGCTCCTATAACTGATAAGATTAAAGCTATCCCGTCCCTGTTTCCATTAAACAGTTGAGACGTTTTATAGGAATGATTAACTTCTACCGAAGATTTATACCCAATTGTTCGAACATTCTGACTCCTCTTACCAATCTGTTACAAAAGGAGAATAAAGCTATAACACTGGAGAATGAAGCCTTGGATGCCTTTTGAGCAGCTAAAACCGCTCTAGACAACTTTTCTAAGCTTAGTTTCTTAGAAGATGACCCTCAATCGAACATTTACCTAACCACCGACGCCAGTGAATCCGCAATAGGCGCAGTCATTGAACAAGTTGGTGCTTCTCAACGTAAACTCATAGCATTCTTTTCTGCTAAACTTTCTCCTGCCCAATCACGCTACAGTACCTTTTCTCGTGAACTGTTAGCTATTTTTCGTGCTGTCAAGCATTTCAGACACCTCCTCGAAGGTAGGTCTTTCGTTATCTTTACGGTCCACAAACCTTTGACGTCCATTATGTCCACCAATTCTGACAAATACACTTTGAGGGAAATCAGATATCTGGACTACATATCTCAATTTACTACTGATATTAGGTACATTAAGGGTTCGGATAACACTGTCGCCGATACCCTATCTCGTACTGCGATGTTCGTCGTGCACACTGATGCACTCAGTCAGGACTTGATCGCCGACGAACAGGAACCGGACATAACTCTGAAGCATGTGTTATCCGACACTTCTTTGAAACTTCAGAAATGTCCAGCTCCTTTTAGTAACAAGGTCCTATACTGTGATGTTAAATCCAACTCCCCAAGACCTTATGTCCCGCCGTCTCTTCAGAGACAGGTTTTTTGACCACTTACATGGACTCTCACACCCCTAGTAAGAGAGCCACTGTTAAATTGATTTCGGACCGTTTTGTGTGGCTGAATATGAGCGTTGAGATTCATGAATGGGTCACTACGTGTTTACAGTGCCAAAAAATGTAAGGTACATAGACACAAAAAAATCCCTCTGGGCAACTTCAGCGAGCCTGATGCTCGTTTTTACTAATATTCACCTGGACTTAGTTGGGCCTTTACCAACTTGCCATTGTTATCCTTACCTTTTAACTATAGTCGACCCGTTTTTTCTCGATGGCCTGCTGCCATCCCTATTAAAGATACCACTGCTGTAACCGTCAAAAAAGCTATTCTGCGTGATTGGATTTCGATCTTTGGGACTCCCCAAAGTAGTTACTACCGACAGAGGGCACAGTTCCAGTCGTGTCTTTTCAAGGAAATCACTGAACTCCTTGGTGCTAAGCATATACGTACCACAGCGTATCATCCCTGTGCTAACGGTCTAGTGGAACGGTTCCATCGCACTCTTAAGGCTTCCCTATCTACAAAGCATGAAAATAATAATTGGGTCGATGAATTACCCCTCATCCTTCTTTCCCTAAGAAACATTCTTAAGGATGTTCTAAAATGCTCGCCAGCAGAACTTGTCTTTGGTGCGTCGTTGTCATTACCCGGTCAATATTTTTCACCGGCTGTGGATGCATCTCCAGCTTCTTCTTCTTTTGTCCAAGACTTGCGCTTTAAAATGGCCAACTTATGTTATACACCACCGCAGCACTGCCCGAGTAATATATATTTACCGCACCAGCTCCAGGACTGCGATTTTGTGTTTGTTCGTAATGACGCTGTTAAGCGGCCTATTACGCCGGCTTACATAGGCCCATACCGCGTTCTTAAACGCGCAGAGAAATATTTCCAAATACAAAAAGGTATTCACACCGACAACGTCTCGATAGATCGGTTGAAGCCTGCATTTATAGAGAAACCGACGTCCCATAATACTTCTCAATCAACTCCGCAAGTTCAGGAGAATTTGAAGACACCCGCTTCTCTTGACAAGCCTATGTCTAAGTATACCAGCTCTAGTCGGAAAGTCACTTTCCTGAAGAAGTTTGAGACTTTTTACTATTATTACTTAAATGTCTCCCGACATTTAATCCAGGGAGTTTTCCTCCCTTCCTTCCACACTTGTGCATGTGTGTATGCGTGCGTGCCCACAGATTGCATCCCTTCCTCTCTAGTTAAGCTAAACATAGCAGTAAACAGCCTTTTAACTAGAGTGAGGAAGGTCAATTACCAGCTCCTGCAGATAATATCATCAGCCTAACAGATTTAAAATTACCGTTTTTTCCCACGTTTTTCTCTGATGTCATGGACAAACAACTGTTTCGAAGTTAGTCGCAGTTTGAACTTAGAAGTAACAAGTTGACTCATTTATCCCTCATCAGTTAACCATAATACAGACATGGATATCTTATCGGCGAATAATTTTTTCGTCCCTTTTGGCTCGTCAGATGTAATTCTACCAAGATGATGCAACTAACTGAAAATAATTTTTTCATCCCTTTTGGCTTGTCATATGTAATTCCACCAAGATGATGCAACTAACTGCAAATAATTTCTTTGTCCCCTTTGGCTCGACGTATATAATCACATCAAATTGATGTAAATTTTTCAGCAATTAATTCCGAGTCCTTAAGTCAACAACTTGTTACATTTCCCTATGTTTTTGATCTGAAAAAAACTCCGGGACGACTGAACCTTCGCCACTGCACCTTTTTCGACAACTATTCTCTAGTCGTAATGTGAACGTCTTGTTTGAGCCTGCCTCCGTCCATGACCAGGGAACTTTAAAACTTTCAACAGTTAAGAATGAGACTTCTCGTATCCGTGAACATTCTAACTACTTTGAATCAGTAGCTAAAAAAATATTACATACATTCACACTATCAAAGTTCACAGTGAGTACTTTTCCTATTTGTGTACACATACACCTTTGGTTTAACAAGACATTTTTCCAGAACTTTCTTTCTGATGAAACTTTTTCCCGCCTTAATCATCTTGGTTTTCTGTTTTGGCGCGGAACACTTTTACTCATGGTCTCAACTGTCAAGACAATTACTTGTTTAAATTTAATAAAATTTCATGTATGTTTTTCAACCAGACGTCTTTTGTCATTTAATTCCAGGCTATCTGCACGTATTATTATTTATGCACTTGTTGATTGACCCCTTTTCCTCACTATGTTCACTTACGCAATACATTTCTACTTTGCTTGTGGATTTGGTAGTTTTGTGTAGTGTCTGGCACAAGGCCACTTTTTAATAAACCAGCACTGCATGCTACTGGGTCTGCAACAGTAGCACCTGTTAGTGTCCCAGCTATGGGCATATAGTGTCTACCAGGGCTGATCTAGCTCTTTAGCGTTATAGAACACCATTGGTCTAGGAGATGGAAAACTCTTACACAAAAAGCCTGAGGTATATTGTCTGCTTCGTCTGTGGCATTTATTTGCATCGACTGTGTATCAATAGTTCCGAAAAGTGTGTATGGTTTTGCACAAGCCTTCACCACTTTAATTAAATCACTTGTGTGTCCACTGGCGAGAGAGTGAAGGTGACGGGGTAAGGTAAAGGATATTACTGGAAGGCTCTAGCTAGAGCTCTACACAGAGGCAGACTGATGGGTGATGGCCGTTCTTTCACAAACCCATGAGCAATTGTGATGTCCGTGTTCTCCATCGATGACAAAGCAGCCCTATTTAAGATTACACTGCTTTCCCTTTGCAAGAAAGATCAGAATAAATATAAGAAGAATTTCCATTTTGGATCCTGGAATGTTTGCACTCTCATGGACAATGATTCTGCACCAGAGCGTAAAACAGCTCATGTTTCTCTTGAGTTAAAAAAATATAACATTGACATAGCGGCCATTAGTGAAACACGTCTGGCTGGTAATTCTCAGCTAAGGGAAGAAAAAGGTGGAAACATATTTTTATGGGAAGGCAAGACTGAGAAAGATCCACGCCAGTCTGGTGTTGGCATTGCCATCAAGTCAGACCTTGCAAGCTCACTGCCTTCCTTACCTAAAGGTGTATCTGATCGCATAATGGCATTATCCCTCAATCTGGAATGCAACACCTGTATGACGTAGTTCAGATCATGAAAAAGATGATTTTTACAATCTCCTTCAGGATGTCATCTCCAAAGTCCAACATAAGGATAAATTAATCTTCAATGCTCATGTTGGCAATGATTATCATTCTTGGAAGGGCATTTTAGGTCACCATGGTATTGGTCATGTGAATTCTAATGGATTATGCCTTCTATCTGAAAGGAATTTGACCTTAGTATCACTAACACCTTCTTCTACCAGCAACCCAGCTATCGTAAGACCACGTGGATGCATCCTCGTTCGAAAGACTGGCATCTGATTGACTACGTCATCACCAAAAGATGGGACATAAAAGATTTTAAGATAACACGTTCATTCCACACAACATGCTATCTGTCAGATCATGCTCTACTTTGAAGTAAAGCTACACTGCATCTGCAAAAGTGAAGGATTATAAAATCTACAGTGCCCAGGCGCATTAACGTACTGCCTCTTAAATCAACTGAAACGAAAATTGAGCTCTCTGACAAACTTGATGCTGCACTTGATTCTGTAAACATTACCAATGATATCGAATCATCATGGAAGGCTCTGATGATGCAACATATTCTACATCCTTGGAGGTTCTTGGCCTACCCCATCGTATACATCAAGACTGGTTTGATGACAATAATACAGAAGTTCAGCAGCTTACAGATCAATTGCACTCTTCTCATAAAGCATGGATTGAGGATGAGAACTCGTCCGATAAGAAGATCACTTATAAGAAGTGCAAAAGTCAAGTTCAATGAGCTCTCGGGCCATGAAAGATTGTTGGTGGTCTGAAAAGGCTACTGAACTTCAAGAAGCTTCAGATAGAAAGGATCTAAAGGCTTTCTATGCTGGCCTCAAGAGCATTTTCGGTCCTCAGAAAAGTAGTGTTGCTCCAATCTCCACAGCAGATGGTGAAACTCTCTTGATGGATAAGTCAGACATTTTAAATCACTGGAAAGAGCATTTCGAAACTGTGTTAAACACCACTTTGGATACTGATGAGGAAGCCATCACATTAAGCATAATTGAGCAAAATCCAGAAATTCCAGAGTTGTCTTTTGAACCTACATATCAAGAGGTAAGTGACTCCATCAAGCAAATCTCATCTGGAAAATCACCTACTCCTAAGGATCCTATTCCACCCGAAGTGTATAAGCATGGTGGCCAAAAGTTGGTAAAAAAGTTACATCTCCTTTTCGTGGATATATGGAAGGCAGGCTGTATCCCACAGGATTACAAAGATGCCTCTATCAAACACCTCTACAAAAACAAGGGTTCCAGGTGTGTCTATGATAATCATCAGGGGATGCCACTACTTTCAATTGAAGGCAAAATCCTAGCTAGACCGATTCTAAACAGAATCAATATACACCTTGTTGACGACATCTATCCTGAATCGCAGTGTGGTTTTCGGTCGGGTCATGGCACCATTGACATGATATTTTCTCTTTGTCAAATTGCAGAGAAGGTTCACGAGAAAAACCAGGAGTTGTACATGGTGTTTGTGAACTTGTCGAAGACCTTTGACACTGTGAATCGAGAAGCTCTTTGGCAAGTCTTGAGGAAACTCGGCATCCCTGAAAATATGCTAAAGGTCATCATCTCCTTTCATGAAGGAATGAAAGCTAATATTGTGTCTGATGGTATGATGTCAGAATCCTTTGATGTCACTGTAGTGATATGCAAATTAGTATAATTTGCATATGAGCAGGTAGCTCATATATAATAAATGGACACCAACGAGAACGGAAGTGAATAAGAACTTAGTGGATACACGACATAACAATGGCGTCGCCGATAGGATACTCTTTGGTCCTTGAAGACCCAGAGCACGTGAACACGTGGATTCGTTGCTTTGCTGCTAATGCTAGATGTAAAAAGTTGAAAGACAACAAAAACAGAGGAGGGAAAATGAAATCACCGACTTGTTCATGGCTACCGCTGGTTGTGAAGCGATTATGAAGGTTGCTACAATGGTTTACCCTCGAGAACTAGAAGAAATGACTTTCAAGAAATAAGTCAGGTTATTAAAAAACATGAGGCCAAAGAAAAGACTGGTGATTGCAGAAAGGACCAAGTTTATGGCAATGAAGCAGGAAGTGGATGAACCGATAGTAAAATATTTACACCGGTTAAGAAGCGAGTAAATACTGTGAATTCAAAAAACTAGGAACAGGCGAGCAGACAACGGAAGAAGAATTAATCCAACTAAGATTAATTGAAGGTATGCATAATTCGGCACATAGATATAAGTTAATGGAACAGTTACAACTTACAAACATGCCTTTGAATATGTGTATAGAATTTATACAACAGCAGGAATTAATACATACCTACAAACAAAATAAAAATAAATCCTACGAAGAAATAATGGCTGAAACATATACAGTACAAACAAAAAAGAAAAAATTGTGCGTACTGTGGAAAAATTCATGAAATGAAAAAAAAAAATGCCCAGCCTTTGGAAAGACGTGTTCAAAGTGTTTAAAAAAAAAATCACTTCAAAGAAGTATGTAAAACGAAAAATGTGGAAAAGAGTAGAGGATGAAAATAGACAGATTTTTAATGTAAAAAAGGATAATATACAAAATACTGGATCTAAGAACGGAGATACAAAAAATAAAAGTGAAAATCAACGACTGTATTGTCGAAATGCAAATCGACACAGGTAGTGACGCCACGATAGTACCCAGAAATTTGTGGGAAAAAATGGGAAAACCGTTTTTAAAAAAAAACCAACGATAAACTCGTCAGTTTGATGGCTCGATTATAGCAATTATGGGTTACTTTGAAGGTTCAATAGAATTTAAAGAAAAATATGAAATAGTACCCATTATAGTTACAAATTGCCCGAAAAACGATGGACTACTGGGGAATGACGTGTTAAAAAATAAATTCAACGAAGTTGATTAATGAGATAGAAATAGAAAAACAGGAAAATTAAAAACTATGAAGCTAGCCTGAAATTAAAAGAAGATGTTTCCCCCTCCTACTACGAAGCGAGAAAAATACCAGTGCATTTATTACCATTGGTAATAGCTAAATTCTTAAAGCTAATAAAGGAAGACTTATTGAACCTGCCCCTCCAGGAGGAAGTAAATGGGCATCACCCATCGTGGTATTGAAAAAAAAAAAGATGGTGACCTGAGAATTTGTGGAGATTATAAAATAGGGTGAACCATAAAGTTTGTGCTGACTCGTACCCTATTCCAAATGTGGAAGTAGCTTTACATAAGCTTGCTGGAATGAAAGTATTTTTCAAGATAGACCTAAAATCAGCTTACCACCAAATACCGATAAATGAAAATTTTAAAGAAGTGACGACTATAAACACACCTATAGAGGCCTGTTAAGGTGGAAAAAGAATGCCGTATGGCATAAAAAATCGGCAACAAGTGCAATTTTTTCAAAAAGCTATTGAAAAAAGTAATAGGAAATGTTGAAAATACCATCTGTTATCAAGACGATATATGTGTTGGAGATTTAAATGAAGATGATTTAAAGAAAAAAACTGAAAATATACTGAACCGGGCTGAGAGACGCTGGTATGACAATAAATACAAAAAAGTGTGTAACCAACAGTAATGAAATATCATTTTTGGGTTACTCAATATCAAAGGAAGGATCTCTCAGATAAAGTACTAATAGAGAAAATTCTAAAAGTTGCTACACCAAAAAATAAAAAAAAAGAATTGAGTCCTTCTTAGGTTTGGTAAATTTTTATAGAAAATATGTACCAAAATATAATGAGTTGACAGAGCCATTTGCTAAGTTAAGAAAAAAAAAAATGGAAATTCATTTGGTTAGAACACCAACAGAAAGCTTTTGAAAACTTAAAACAGATTCTGGCAAAAAAGCCAATAGTACAAATTTTTGACCCTAAGGACATAACTCTAACTACTGACGCTAGTGAGCAGTCCATATCTGGTATTTTGTCACAAGATGGGCATCCCATAATGTATTTATCAAGGAGATTAACAACAACTGAACACAATTATTCGAATATAGAAAGGGAGGCACTAGCCATAGTGTGGACAACGCATAGAGCAAGACAGTTTTTGATGGGGAAAAAATTCTTGTTGAAAAGTGATCATAGACCACTGGAATTTATTTTCAACCCAAGAAAAGAGCTACCGAAAGTTACAACGTCCAGAATATTACGTTGGGATTAGACTGATGGCGTTCGACTTTGACATTGAATATGTTAAAGGGAATACGATACCGCATGTTGATGCCTTATCTAGATTGAGGTTTTATAGAGAGGAGGACAAAAACGACGAGGAATTTGAAGACACATTCTTGCACCTTGTAGAAACTGATGTAATATCTGTAGATAAAATGGCTACTGAAACTACAAATGACCCAGTGTTAAATAGAATAATGTCGAGGATAAAACAGAATCGCTGGGGAAATTGTTCAATGGCTGAAAGACCATTCAAAGAAATTAGACATAGAATGACTATAGAAAACGGGATAATATGTAATGGAGACTTGGTAGTTCCCCAGAAACACAGAGGAGACAGGTTATAAAAAAGTGTACACGATGACGTACATTGTGGAGTGGCAGCTATGCAAAGAAGATTAAAATTGGAAGCCTGGTGGCGGGGTACTCAAGAGACGTGAAGACTACGTAAAAAGATGCAAAAAATGCACAGAACTCAGGAATTTTAAGCAAAAGAAAATACATGTATGGCCCCGAGAAGTAGAACCATGGAGCAGAGTGCACATGGACCATGCCTATGTCAATGAGATAGGACTATTATTAATATTAGTAGACGATATTCAGGTTGGCCTGAAGTGGTGAGAGTACCTGATAAAAAAAGTACCACCGTAAAACAAATATTAAGAGTAATAATATTTTTGAGGAATGGGACACCGAGAACATTGGTGACTGATAACGCACCAGAATTTGTGGATGCTGATTTGCATGAATGGCTAAGAAAAATAGGATGCAGACCTTACAAGACCCCTCCCTACCACCCTCAAAGTAATGGGGCAGCGGAAAGGATGGTCCAGACGGTAAAGAAGGGCATAAAAGCATGCTTGCAACAGAAGGAGGAAATCGATGCTTTCCTACCAAGATTACTATTAAGTTACAGAACAATTCCACATGCAGGCAGGCGGAAAGTCCATCTGCCTTAATGGGCAGACAATTAAGGTCCCTTTGACTATGTCATATGCCACAAATCAAAAGATGTGGTACAAAAAGAAATAGGAATATGCAACCAGAGTCAGCCAATTTATTATGCAGAAAGGACATAATACTGCAATATTAAATAAAGAAAATGGGAACAGTGTTCTAGCTCATGCTGACCAAATAAGATCCCAAGGAGAAGAATCTGATGAGGAAATGCCTTCAGAGATGCCCATTATTGATGTATCAGAAGAGTTAATGCAGAATGAAACTGCGGAGGAAGAAGTAGAGAGAGATGAGTTAGAAGAGGAAGACCAGAGTATGCAAGAGGAACAATTCGATTATAGGGAAAGACGTGATAGATCTAGATCTCCAAGGGAAAGGAGAGAGATAAAGGAAGATGTTCAGGAGGGCACAAGAAGAAGTACAAAGAAGTACTTTCATGACATAAGGCCCCTCCGTTATAGGGAGATGTAGTGATATGCAAATTAGTATAATTTGCATATGAGCAGGTAGCTCATATATAATAAATGGACACCAACGAGAACGGAAGTGAATAAGAACTTAGTGGATACACGACATAACAGTCACAAATGGAACCAAGCAAGGTTGTGTCATGGCCCCTGTCCTTTTTAACCTTTTCTTCTTGGTGATGCTGAAATATGCATTTGCAGACACAGAGAGTGGTGTCAAGTTTCAGTTTCAAACAACTGGTGGTCTCTTCAATCATCAGCACTTCAAAACCAAGACCCACCTTCATACGCAAATTATTTGTGATTTGTTGTTTGCTCTTGTAGCGACAATCCTTTGAGGAGGCCTAACATCTAATAAATCATTTCCCTGCTCCATGTAAAGCTTTTGGTCTTACACTTAGCATAAAGAAAACTGAAGTAGTGCACAAGCCTTGTCCTACTCTGAAGCAATTCTGTGGGGAGAAACAAAAAACACCAGTCTACAAATTTCCAGAGAGACCATTGAAAGTAGAAGACAAAGTCCTGAACTATGTAAAGTCTTTCACCTATCTTGGTAGCAAAGTCAACTACAGTGGAACTTTAGATGATGAAATCATGCATCGGATTGCTAAGGCTACCAGTGCTTTTGGCAAACTTCGCCATCACTTGAGGAATGAGCGGGGTATTTGACTGGATACGAAAATTTGGGTTTACAGAGCTGTTGTAATTGCCATACTTTTGTATGGCTTAGAGTCGTGGACTCCATACAGCTACCATATACGCCAGCTGAATGTTTTCCATAAAAGCTGTCTGCATGCAATCTGTGGAGTTAACCTTCAAGATAGGACATCTAATGTAGATCTGTTTAATAGGTGTAATATTGGAGGAATCGAGACTTTTTGAATACAGTCTCAGTTATGGTGGACTGGTCATGTTTTGAGAATGTCTGATGACAGGATACCCAAAATCCTAATGTACAGCCAGTTAGATCAGGGCTACAGGAAAGTAGGACGCCCATGGCTAAGATACAAAGACAAGCTGAAAAGAAATTTGTCAGTGGTCAATAACATAACACCCTTGAGCGCTTTGCCTTGGAGTGAGTAGAATGGAGATGAATGTGTTTTAGCGGACTCAGCAGTTTTCAATCTGCTTATCTGAATCATCTTCAAGAAGTGAGAGCATGATCTAAAAGGTCAGCCAATCTAACAGTAATCTCATCTCACAATCCTCGTTCTTGCTCCATATGTGGCCTCCTTTGTAAGTCACTAGCGGGTCTTAAGTGCCACTTAAGATTATTGCATAAAATTTCATAACTGAATCAATTAAGCTGTCAGATGCTCATATGTCGAAACCGACGAGAGAGTCCATTATATATATATATGTGCATGTGTGTGTGTGTATTCTATGAAACTATACTAAAATCCATTCCAAAACAGTGTCGGCATTAAATGACTCACTGAAGTTGATATGCCGTAAAACAAAATAACCAACCAACCTGGACTTGGCTACTGTGGTCTGTCAATAAGAAGCTGTTTTTTTGCAAGTGGGGCCCACTAAACAAGATTCTAACTGATAGCAACACTGCCTTTCCTTGCAAGAGTTTCAAAAAGTTTTTGAAAGATTGGGGATGCAGCTATGCTTCCCATGTGCCCACACAAACTGCAGCAAGAACAAGGGATGTACAGAGTGGGGGAACATGTCTGAATCAGGTTTCCAAATGGCAAATGCACCACAAGAGTCAACAGTCAGTGGTAGTTGATGGAAATCCGCATCACGTGAAAGACTTGTGCCCCTTTCCAGAGCCACACTTATCTCAAAGTGAGAGCACCTGTGATGAAAGTGCAAGACTTATCCAGGTAGGATCAGCTGTGTCAGAATCAGCCGATGATGATGAGAATTTGTCTGATGATGCATTATCTGTAGACAAGCCAGCTTTGCCAAACAATCACTCTGTCACCAGCCATCAGGAGCCTGATAAAATAGTGTGTTGCGATTAACTGGATGACCAAGCTGGTGCTGCCCCCCTTAAGAATATGCCAGAATCATCTGATAATGATGAATCACTTGCAGATAAATTGGCTGTTCCCCATAGGAGAAGTACATGTCAGAAGCGAACTGCAGCTGGCTGTACTCTTTGTGATCATGAGATCAAGGACGAGTGTAGTGGGATCAAAACTTACTCAATGCTAAGCACTCCCAATGTGTGAACTGTTTGGTCATTGTTGTTTTTATAATAGTGGAAATATTTTGTATGTTAAATATTAAAACTTTTAATTTAAAATAAAAAAAAAATAAATTAATGAAAATTTATTGTACTAAGCTATGCAGCCTAGTACGACCAACTGTATTTTGTATCTTGTAGGGAAGTAGGACCAAGGGGCCCAAACTTACCCAAATGCTAAGTGCCCCCGATGTTTGATCTGTTCAGTCATGGTCACCATTTGTAATTCCATCATGGCGCATACACAGGACAAAAACTTAAGACTGTTGGTGATTTGCATGTGCGAGCATGTAACTGATATAAATGAAGAGCATGCTTTTCAGAGGGCAGTTTGAATCTGACTGTTGAACAGTTCTGGTCAATGTATGCCGGGATTTATTGATATTGAATGCATGATTCTTGATTGCAGCATTTCTTCTGAACCCACTGGATTTACAGTGTTTGTACTATCAAATATTTTGTATTGCTTTGAACTTGAGATACTACTTCAAATAATCTACATACCCCCTTTCCTGTTTGTACTTCTCCCCAAAATTTGGTTTTGATCGGTCAATGTATGGCTATTTTAGAGAAATGTGACATATGGAAAGACTAACAAAATTCACATTTATATATAGATTAGTATTATGTGACCTCTGTTGGTTCAGCAAATGAACAACTTAGTATAGTTTTGGGACAAATTTTTCTGGAAGATCAGTGTAGTTTTTTTTAGGGCATTGTTTCAAGTTTCTTTGTGCCACAGTAGTTTCTAAGATATCCTGGCCTCTGATTCTTGTTTTAGACAATTGTTAGGGAAACATTCTCCCTAGGATAAAAGGGAGATAACTCCCTATGACCCTAAAAGTGATCATTACCCTTGGCACAGCCAAGTGCATTATGGGATTCCAAAATGGTCACCTTAACATCACGGTGATAGCTAATCGATAAATATTATCTGCAGCAATCCATAATTGGCACCAAATTACATGTATTGAAATATAATACCTTTATTATGTTTTAATCAAAGAATTGCTGCATTTTCTTATTTCTCTATTTCCCATGACTTATGCTCTGCACTGGGCATCATAACAATGATTCTCTTGGAACTGTTTCTAGATCTTACATACTTTAATATGGTAGAAGGACTTGTGGAATCCAATGATTTCAAGATAAATGTTGTCTGGAACTTTGGCTCCTGGTGGGGTCACCCTTGGCAGTAAAGTTGAAAATGAGGGTCCAGATTTCAGATGGTAGACACAAAATGACTGAAGGTGAAGAATGAATAATTTCTTGCCATTCAGAATACCACATAAGGTGTCTTCCAAATGCAAAAATGATTCCTAACAGGAAATTTGACAGTTCTGAGGTAAATCTCTGGCTCCCACTGTCATCTCAGATCTCTGTGCCAGGCAAACAAACAGTGTACAGAAGTGCCAAGTATAGTGAGTGTATTTTTGTGAAAGAAAGAGAGGTGAATGGGTAGGTGAGAAGTAGGTTTGTAATGAAGGAGTTGCCAAGAGAAGGTGTTGTTCGCTTGCCACACAAGAATTTGTGTGGCAACAGGCTTTGTTTGTAGATGTAAACAGAATTGAAACCTGGGCCTTGCATTAACTGGTTGAGGTTGATTTATCCGAGTAGAATGAACGCACAATAGACAAGCCAGGATGTTGGGAGAGTGATGTGATTTTCATAGGCACATGCAAATTTAATCCAAACACCCGGATCAAGTACTTTGCGAGAGAATAAAAGAACAAATGAGATTGACACTGGGGAGTTAGTAGAAAAGCATCCTTAACAGTGTTTCTAAGGACAGTCAGGGTGAGCAAGAAACTGAGACGAGCAACTGTGTCTCTTTTTTTCTTTGTTTTGCTTTCTTTTTACTTTAACCTGCATATCAACTGTATGGGTCATTTAATGCTGAAATTCAGATTTTTATTTAATAATATTTTAGGAAGTTTTAAGTTTTATAATTCATGAAGTACAGCTGAAAACTGGTTGTATAATTCATCTATAGGCTCCTTAAGGCTATTCACCTTATAAAGACATTTACGGATATGGACAAATTCAGCACAGTCTATCATAAAATATTTTACGGTGTATGTCTCCTGGCATACAATGCATTTAGGTGGATCTTCATCTTTTAAAAGGAATGAATGAGTCCTGTTGGTATGACCAATTCTGAGTCTTGGTAAGACTACTTCTTAGATTGGTGTTTTATCACAAGTGTACGTTTGATTTTGTATAATTTTTTTATTTGGGTGAGTATTCTATAACTCTTGCAACTTATTTAAGATATATGTATTGATAGCCATTTTGAAATCTGTGTGACGGATTTTGATAAGGTTCATTTTTAGTGATTCTTTAGCTGCCATATCTGCCTTTCCATTTCCCTGGATTTGAAAAGTAGGAAGATATAAGAGGAAGGGCTTGTTGATCTAATCTGCTATAACTTCATCAGGCAAATAGATTGATCCCTCCCCAATGGAAAAACCATGTTTACATAGAACTCAATGGGCAGAAACCATTTCAACTGTAGATGGAACAGGTCAACTTGTTAAAGCACAAGTTTACATTAGATTTTTTTTTATGGTTTGTTTCTCTTATGTCCTCAGGCAATAATAGGCTGAGGGGAGTAAGCAGAGGAGAAACAATTGTCTGATGATGCATTAACTGTAGACAAGTGTAATGATCATTCATTGAATTAATAGGATGTTAGACATTTAGCCCTGCATCTGTGAGTAAGTAATCCTATTTTCAGATAGCACTGTTTATCCACAACTGGGAGGGACCTGGAAAAAACGAGGACAAAATATATGCTCATCTCACTGATATAAGAATTATTCTAAAATACAAAGAAAGCTTGTTCAATTTGGATTTGGGCAGAGGCGTGTTGACTCACATGTTTCATTTGGGGTTTTTACGTATTTATAAAAACGACCATTTAAATATAAATTGGACTGGACTTACCCTGAAACAATGAGAGTATTTCAACCTTGATTATATTTGACATAATTTACAATTTACTTCTTCTGACACTTTATTGATCTCCTTGTTGGTGTTTGGTATTATCACCTTTTCTGTTTTTGTACATTCCTTGGATAGCCTGATCAAGCTGGATGAGCATTCCATACTTTCTTTTTCTTCAAGCAATCTCAGAGCTTGTTCCTTGGGTCATGATCAAATGCTTGAGGATCATCTTAAGAGCAAAGATGTGGACCACAGTTCTCTTGTTTCGCTTGTACCTGTGCTGCTACTCACCAAGTTTTTCTTCAACAAATTCCTCTACTATCTTAATTATTTCATATATAATGCTAGATATAGAATTCATTGGATTCAAAGATTTAGAGAAGTAAATAATAGTCTTGATAAAAATAGACATATAATACAATCTACCAACACCTTAATATCTACAATTGAAAAGAATTTATCAAAACAGTACTGACAATGATCTGAAATTAAAAATATTTTGAAAATCTACCAATAAAAATAATCTCATAAACTCCTGTTTGCACCACAACAAAATCAAACCCAAGTAATTATCAATTTTTAAAGGGTGTTCCAATATCTTGGACAGATTTTAAATGTGAATTATGTTTAAGTGTCTAATGATTTTTTTGTCTTTTTCTTTCAGATTTAACAACTTAAATCTTTGGCAATTTACCTACTGCTGTTGACGATGAGCTTCAAATCCCTTAATGCACTTTGTATTTGACAACCATTTTTTTAACATCACCTTGAAAGCTGCTCTCATGAAACAATATCTGGCAAATGCTCATCTGGAACTGACAGAGAAAATCTATAGCTTCTCCAAGTTAAAACTTGTCAGTTTAAGAGCATGAAGTTTGGTAACAGTGGAATGTTTTGGCAGAAACCAACAAGAACATTCTGTGTGTAACATATATCACTCTACAAGTGGCCAAGACAAAGCTTAAAGGATAGCTGTGGTGGATTCATACCTTTTCCCCAAGGGTATTTGTGTGTAAGTGAATATAATGAACCTGACTGAAATTGGAACTTTTTTCTCTGATTAACAATTCCAAGCCATTATCAATTACACTACTTGTATATTACACCACCTGGTATTGCCAAATGGTCACCCATCTAGGTACTGACCAGGCTCGAAATTACTTAACTTTGGTGATCGTCTCAGTGGGTGTAAGGAGGGTGCTCAGAAAGGAAGCATTTCAAAAGATGAGGCAAATGCCATTGTTCAATGGCAAGCAAAACCAGAAACAACACAATCTCCGAGAAAATCAAGAGAAACAAAATCACAGAGGATTCTTTTGCTTTTCGACTTGATATGTCTGAGGATATTGACAGTCTCTTGTGATTGTACTCAGTGGATGTATTTTCCAAAAAGATTAAAGAGCACCTTTTCAAGTGACGTCAAAGGTAATTGATGTGCTTGAAGAGATGAAGGATTTCTTTGAGGAGGCATGAGTTGGTCCAATGTGATTGAAGCATGATGCTCTGATGGCGATCCCATTATGCTTGGTGCAAAATCAGAATACAAAGTCAAGCAAAAACCTATCCTATTCAAAGTACATATTGTATTATTCATAGAGAAGTGCTCACTTCAAAAAACCATTCCAAGAAATTATGAGATTCTATCATGTCTTGTCAGTCCTTCCACCTGAATTGATACCAAACATACTGTCCACTATCATAGCTTCAAAAAAATATACAGAATTAAAAGACGCTGTAGTGACTATGCACAAAAAACTAAGCCAGAAATGTTTGCAAATTGGTAACATACAAATAACGGGAAGACTGTCTAGATATCTTCATGAGCTTATGGCGACATCAAACAAGGTCTTATATGTCACAAATTCAAACAGGCTACCCACCTGAAATAACATTGGTCAAAAATGTCGCCGTACCACAAAATATTAACAGATACATCAGACACACTTGTCTCCTCTGGTGCCATCTCTAGAGCCTCCTATAGCACCAGACCCTTCCATGAGAACCAAAGGCCACTAGTATGTTGTGGACACTTATATACCGAGAGAGCCAGAACCTGTAAACTGTAGTGCAGATGGTCAAATAAGTGCAGGTGCAACATAATTCCTTCTTCTAGACCATCCTTGCCTGCTAGACAGGCTAACACCTCAGGAAACTTGTAATGTGAACTGGTGAATTGCATCAGCAACTGGCAATTTGCAGCTATTTGAGGTTGCTACCAAAAGTGGTTTAGAGGACATAAATGTTGTTCTATAACAATCCTGCCACATAAAATAGCACACAGTCTAAACAAAATGCTAAATCCATGAAACTATCAGAGCAGTAAATGGGAAAGACATTGAATGTTTCAGCATAGCAGTAGTCAATATTGAGATTCTGGGCCTACGCTGTTCATACACATGGACTGTAGTAGTTGTGAATACCATTAACTCCCTCTTAGGTGCAGATTTCCTGCACCCCTATGTCCTCATCTTCAACTGCAGTAATGGCAGACTTATCAATGAAACAACATGCCGTTATATACAAAGAGGACAAATTACAGCACAGATTCAGAGTATAACAGTGAACAACCTACCAGAAGTGCAGTCCCTCCTTCAAGAATTTCCAAAACTCACAAGACCACATACGGAACAGCATCTAGTGTCTAACACAAAAGTAAAACACATCATAGACACTGGAGATAGCACCCCTACATATGCCAAGGTTGAACAGCTGTCAGAAGAAAAATATAAGTCAGCAGAACAGCAATTCATGGCACTTTTACAAGCTGGAATTATTAAACCATTGAAATCCCCTTCTTGGTTTTCATCTCTACTGTAGAAGAGAAGATAACACAAGTGCATATATGGCTGGCGTGCAAAATGAGTGAAAGAAAGGAAAGGAAAAAGAAACATGGCTGCCCTGACACCTTAATTTAAGAAAGACATGGTCTTGGAGTTAGAAGAATTCACGAGTGGGTGAATGTATGCAAATTTTTTTTTGCGAGATTGTGGGAATAAAATAAAAATACAAGATAAGCTAAAAATACAAAATTAAATAAAAGTACAAAAATAAAATAAACATTAAAATCTCCCAAGAGTCCTCTGACAGGAAAGACAAATTACGCATGTGCAAAAATAAAAAATAAAAGAGCAGACGCTTGAGCTTTCTCTGTTGGACCTTTGACTGGTGAATACGTGCCAACTGTTTGGGAGGAAATTCCCCAACAAGAGGTCGTTGGAATCCAAAAGAAAGAAATAAAATCAGTCCTAAACAGTCCCTCCATTGTCTCCGTATCCTTCCATCTTTTTTCCTCTGTCTATTTATTTCAGCAACAAAGGAAAATCAACAAGTTTTAGGTGAAATAATCAATCCAGCACTAATAGCCATAACATCTATAATGGTGAACACGACATGATATCTACACTAAAGTTTTCTGTAACAAAAAAAAAAAAAAAAAAAAAGAAAGAATTAAATACGTGAGTAACTGCTTTCATCCTTTTATCGCACTCAACAAAAAAAAAAAAAAAAATTTTAAACACAAATACGTTCCGTCCAGCAGAGATTCGTTTTTATCGTCTTGCTCTGTTTTATTTTTTTTTTTTTTCTTCTCCCTTGGCTTTCTTGTTACCTTATCGTAAGTCACTAAAATGGAAGAAAACGCCTAGCAGCTATATCAGTCAAAATCCCAGTCTTTATGCACACAGCAGCAGATCGTTGCTTTGCAATTTGGACCAATTTGAATTGCTAACAAGTGAAGAAACCAAGTTTTACCATGTATTGTCCGTTCTACCTCCAGAATTGATATCCAGATTACTGTCCGACATTTAGCTCCTAAAAAATATTCAGAATTAAAAAGCAATGGCCAAAGAGGACAAAGCCAGAGATGTTCGCAAATTAATGGCTAACACTCAAATGACAGGGAGACCTTCAAATGAGCTGATGTCCAAGCAGGATTGGTCGGAGATGAACTTGTTAGACATAAGTTCATTCAGGCACTACCCTGGAAATAACACCCGTAATAGCAGCAGTAAAAATGCCTCCTTGATGGAACTGGGTACATTGGCTGACGAAATAACATTTTTAAAACCCAGGTTGATACAAGCCGCCACTATGCATTCAAGCAGACACTCCAGATCTACTGCCTCTACTGGCACCACGCCTAGAACGACCAATAGCTCCGGACCATTCTATGAGAACCAGAGGCCTCGCATTTATATTATGCAGAAAAGTCGAGGATGTGCAAACCATGGTGCAGGTGGCCAAAAAGTCCGACTGTCATATAATGCCTACTTGAATAAGGTTCACCGCCAGAAACCTTACCACCCAAGCCTCGGAAAACTGATAATGCAAATTGCATCAGCAACCGGCAATTTGCAACTATTTGAGGTTGCTACCAAAATTGACACAAATAAGGACAATTTTGTGATAGACACGGGTGCATCTATAACAATCTTACCACAGAGAATGGCACTCGGTCTGAACTTAAACCCTACACCTGTAACACTATCAGCAGCAAAGGGGAATAACATTAAATGCTTTGGCGAAGCACTAGTGGATATTGGGATTCCAGGCCTACGCTGTTCATATACATGGACCGTAGTAGTAGCGGATACCGTCAACCCCCTCGTAGGAGCAGATTTTCTGCGCCACTATGGATTAATCTTAGACTGCAAAAAGGGCAGGCTCATTGATGAGGAAACCCATCGATATACACAAGGAGGATGAGTCACCACACAGATTCAGTGTATAACGGTGAATAACCACAATAACCTACCAGAAGAAGTGCAGTCCCTCCTCCAAGAATTTCCAAAACTAACCAGTCCACGTACAGGACAGTCTTTAGTGTCTAACACGAAAGTAACACACGTCATAGACACTGGAGATAGCGCCCTACTCATGCCAAGGTCCGACAACTGTCAGAAGAAAATATAAATCAGCTAAACAGGAGTTTGCGTCACTCTTACAAGCTGGAATCATTAAACCGTCAAAGTCCCCCTGGTCTTCGCCACTACATCTCGTTCCCAAGTCAACCCCAGGAAAATGGCGAGTATGTGGCGATTTTAGACATTTGAACCAGTTGACAAAACCAGACAGATATTCAATACCAAATATTAACAGTCTCGGATCTAAACTCTTCAAGAAGACTGTATTTTCAAAAATCGATCTCCTACAGACCTATCACCAGATCCCCATGAATAAGGCAGACATAGAAAAATCGGCTGTGATAACACCATTTGGTCTCTTTGAATACCTGTTCATGCCATTTGGTCTACGAAACAGCAGCTCTACATTCCAGAGATTTATGGACAACATATTTATGGATGTAGACTGTGTTTTCACATATATCGACGATATACTTGTTTTCTCCGAATCTAAGGAACAACATCACAAAGATCTCAAGAAAGTCCTTTCAATTCTCGAAGGAAACAACCTTCAAATCTCTGTTGAAAAATGTCAGTTCTACAAAGACTCTATTGACTTCTTGGGCTATAATGTGAGCATGAAAGGATTAAAGCCAACAACACAGAAAGTTGAAGACATCAAAAATTTTCCAGAACCCACAGATTCCAAATCTTTGCATCGATTCTTGGGTGTGGTAAATTTTTACAGAAAATTAATCCCTCAAGCCTCAGATGTGTTACAGCCACTAACTGAGGCCATCAAACATAATCCAGCGGAAAAAGCATTAAAACTGAGCCCGACTGAAAGTGAGTCATTCGTTGCAATAAAAGACATTCTTGCCAAAGTATCTGCTTTGACTCACCCTGATCCAGATGCCACGCAATACCACTTAGTCACGGATAGCTCCAACCATGCAGTTGGTGCAGCGTTACATCAAATAATAAATGGTGATCCTGTCCCCATTGGGTTTTATTAAAAAAAACTGTCTGAAAACCAGAGGAAATATTCCACCTTTGACAGGGAACTTTTGGCAGCATATCAGGCAGTCTTTGCACTTCAAACCACAAATTGAAGGCAGAAATGTCATTTTGTTTTCAGACCACAAACCACTTTCCCTGGCGTTCAGAAAGAAAACACCGATGAAATCGGACAAGCAACAAAGATATTTATCAATTATGACAGAGTATATCAAAGATGTACAATATATAAGAGGAAATGAAAATATCGTTGCTGATTGTCTATCTCGACCCACATTTTCGGTGACCGTAGACCCCTGTGATCTACCAGCTATCAGTGAGTCACAAAGAGAGGATGAGGAAATCGACACATACAGGAGCCGACTTAAAGCCTTTGAGTTGCAAGGGTCACCCATCTGGTGCGACCTATCAACATACCTGAGCCACTTCATAGGAGAATCTTCGACATGTTCCATGACATCTCCCATCCAGGACCCACGCCAACAACAAAACTGATTAAAGCTAGGTACTTCTGGCCAGAAATGGAGAAAAACATACAATCTTGGGTCAAGAGCTGTCTACGATGCCAACAGTCCAAGATTTCCAGACACACTAGAACAGAAACTACACCTTTCTCTCTACCATCAGGAAGATTTGAAACCGTGCACATAGACATCATTGGTCCTCTGTTACCCACTACCACTTATGACGGCGTATACACATCTCCAGCTAGATATGTCCTTACGTGCATTGATAGAGCAACGAGATGGGTAGAAGCTACACCTCTTCAAGACACCTCCACCACCACCACCATAGCATTAGCGTTCCTGCATACATGGATCTCTCACTTTGGAGTCCCATTACATGTTGTCACGGATAGGGGAAGTCAATTTGAAAGTGAACTGTTTAGGGACCTGTCTGCTATAATAGGTTTCCACAGGCTCCGTACAATGGCTTACCACCCTCAAACCAATGGAATAATCGAAAGGTTGCACCGTACTCTTAAAACAGCAATCATGACAAGAAAGCAGAGCTGGTTGGATGCATTGCCAATTATATTGCTTGGTATTAGGAATATGCCTAATGAGCAAGGTTTCTCCCCAGCCACTGCTGTCAAAGGAACCCAGTTATTACTTCCAAGACCAATAATCGACCAGGAGTATCCCGACTTGACCAAACATGACATAAAAAAAATTGCCAAAGAGATGGATATAGCCCTCCTTTCAGAAGGACAGCTACATACAACTCAAAAATCCTTTATACCTAAAGAACTAAAAACAGCAACACATGTATGGCTGCGAACTGACAGGATTAGAAAACCTCTGGAAGCTCCATATTTGGGGCCATACAGAGTAATAAAAAAAGAAGAAAAATATTTTATCATTGAGACATTAGCTGGTGATGAACAAACGGTTTCAATTGAGCGATTGAAGCCAGCAATATTCGTTAATGCCACAAAAAAGAATGAAAACAAAAAACACAGCCTAATAGACAACACGTCATCACCAACACCTGAAATGCAGCAAAACTCACCACAGGAACCAATTGTCACCCACTTGGGTAGACGTGTATGTTTTGCAAGAAACAATGACCATTTCTACTACACATAAAATACACACATAAACAAAATTATATGTACATTGAAAAGAGTAACATACACACATGCACATTATAAAAGACTAACTTTGCCTTCAATGCATCCTTACTGTAGCTCTGCTACATCGGGTAGGGATGTGTTGTGGGGATAAAATAAAAATACAAAATTAAATAAAAGTACAAAAATAAAATAAACATTAAAATCTCCCAAGAGTCCTCTGACAGGAAAGACAAATTACGCATGTGCAAAAATAAAAAATAAAAGAGCAGACGCTTAAAAAGAGCAGACGCTTGAGCTTTCTCTGTTGGACCTTTGACTGGTGAATACGTGCCAACTGTTTGGGAGGAAATTCCCCAACAAGAGGTCGTTGGAATCCAAAAGAAAGAAATAAAATCAGTCCTAAACAGTCCCTCCATTGTCTCCGTATCCTTCCGTCTTTTTTCCTCTGTCTATTTATTTCAGCAACGAAGGAAATTCAACAAGTTTTAGGTGAAATAATCAATCCAGCACTAATAGCCGTAACATCTATAAAATCAACTGTGCATAATAATCATGATGCGAGAGAGTATAGTTTGGTTCATCTTTTGGACATGGTGCTGCTTGTATGGAGAGACTTTGTCAGTTGGAAAGAGATTACTTGAATCAGTTTCACACATCTACATCTTCCAAAGTCAACCCCAGCAAAATGGTGCGTATGTGGTGACTTTAGACATCTTAACCAGCTGACAAAACCTGACCAATTTCAAACATTAACAGCCTAGGATCTAAACTCTTCAACAAAAAAAAAAAAAAAAAAAAAAGGTATTTTCAAAGATTGATCTCTTAGAGGCTTATCACCAGATTCCTATGAATAAGGCAAAGTCCACAGTGATAACACCATTTGGTATCTTTCAATACCTATTCATGCTATTTGGTCTATGAAACTGCAGCTAGGCATTCCAGAGGTTTATGGACAATATATTTATGGATGTGAGTCGCATCTTTGTATATATTGATATACTTGTTTTCTCCTAATCTAAGTAACAACACTACAGAGATCTCAGGAAAGTTCTTTCAATTCTCGAAGAAAATAACCATCAGATCTCTGTGGACAAATGGCAATTTTATAAAGGCACCATCAACTTCTTGGGCTATAATATAAGGACTGAAGCCAACAATGCAGAAAGTTGAAGGCATACAAAATTTCCTAGAACCCACAGATTCCAAATCACTGTGTTGCTTCCTGGGAATGGTAAACTTTTAAAGGAAATTAATCCCACAAGCTGCAGATGGGCTATTGCCTCTAACTGAAGCCATTAAACATAATGCAGCAGCAGAAATACTGGAACTAAGCCTGGCTGAAAACAAGGCATTTGTCATTATAAAAGACATTCTTGTCAAAGTATCCACTTTAACACACACTGATCCAGACAGCTCCAACTAGGCATTAGATGCAGCACTGCATCAGATAATAAATGGTGATCCAATTCCCATTGGATTCTACTAAAAATAACAGTTTGGAAAACAGAGAAAATACTCCACCTTTGACAGAGAACTGTTAAAAACATCCCAAGCAGTCTTAAACTTTAAGCCACAAATTAAAAGCAGAAATGCCACCTTGTTTTCAGACCACAAACTGCTGTCTCTGGCATTCCGAAAAAAACAAAACAAATCACCAATGAAATCAGACAAGATACTTGTTGATTATGACGGAATATGTCACAGATGTACGACCAACATGCTCAGTAACCATAGACCTTTGTGACTGCCTACCAGTGATCAGTGACTCACAAAAGGGGGATGAAGAAATTAACACATACAGAAGTTGACTTAAATCTATGAGATGCAAGGGTTGTCCATCTGGTGCGACCTATCGACCTCTACTCCCAGATCATACATACTTGAACCACTATGTCAGAGGGTCTTTGACATGTTTCACAACATCTCGCATCCAGGACCTACACTGACAGCAAAACTAACAAGAGCAAGGTACTTCTGTCCAGACATGAAGAGAAATAAATGGTCCTGTGTCAGAGTTTGTCTACAGCACAAGATCTCCAGACACACTAGAACAGAAACTACACCATTCTCTCTACCATTTGGACGATTCAAAACTGTACATATAGACATCATTGGTTCACTACCACCCACCACTACATATGATGGTGTAAACACATCAGCTAGATATGTACTTATGCGCATTGATAGAGCAACAAGATGGGTAGAAGCCACACCCTTACAAGACAGCTATGCCACTACCATAGCATTAGCATACCTGAACACATGAGTCTCTCAGTTTGGGGTCCTATTACATGTTGCAACAGACTGGAGAAGCCAATTAGAGAGTGAACTGTTTAGAGACCTATCTGCTATAAGTTTCTACATGCTCTGCACAACAGCAGATCACCCTCAAACAATGGACTGATTGAAAGGCTACAGCAGTCTGAAAACAGTGATCATGACAAGAAAGCAGAGTTTGTTGGAAGCACTGCCAATTACATTGCTTGGTATTAGAAATACGCCTAATGACCAAGGCTTCTTCCCAGCTACTGCAGTTACAGGAACCCAATTACTACTATCAAAACCAATCATCGACCAGGAATATCCCAACCTGAACAAAGATGACATTAAAAAAAAATTGCCAAGGAGATGCAAGAGTTAGACATAACCCTCCTTTCTGAAGGGCAGTTATATACAATTCAAAAAATCCTTCATACCTAAAGAATTAAAAAATGACATGTGTATAGCTGCAAACAGATAGAATTTGAAAACTACTGGAAGCCCCATACTTAGGGCCACATAAATTATTAAACAAGAAGAAAAATTATTATAGAAACATTGGCTGGTAATGAGCAAACGGTTTCAACTGAAAGATTGAAACCAGCAATATTCACCTATGCCCATGATAGCAATAAAAACACCACACAGAGCCTGACTAATAACAACACAACAGAATAAACACCATCTATAACAACTGAAATACAGCAAGACACACCATGAGAATCAATCATCACGTGCTCAGGCAGACGTGTTTGTTTTACAAGAAATAACAATCACCTCTATTATATATAAAAAAATAAATAAAAATTTAAAAGTATCACACACATTTTCACACACACCTTACAAGAGATTAACTTTCTCTTTAATGCATCTCTGTTGTAGCTCCACTACTTTGGGTGGGGATTGTGGGGATTGAATAATAAATAAAAGTGATAACAAAAGAAAACAAAATCCAAAAAGAAAAATAACAAGCTCTTAGGAGGCCTCTGACAGGAAGAACAATCTGAGCATGCTCAGAATAAAGAAGAGGTTTCATGGTGCCAAAAAAAAAAAAAAAAAAAAAATGACAAGAAGAAATAACTCAGTTTGACGAGGAAGGCAGCTATTTTATTGCTCAGGTGTCCCCCTCCCCAGCTCAAAAACTTAGTTGCAAGCTTCCATAGTACCAAAGTTGAATCTTAATAGATTCACTCATCTTCTTGTATCTCTTTCCTTTCATTCCATTTCAGCTAATGCAACCAGCCAAAGAAAATGACACATATTGGGGTTTAAAAGTAAGAAACAACTAACAACTGTACCACCTATAAACCTAAAAGTCATAAATATATATCATAGATAATAATATACCATTTAACATATATAATAATATATCATATAACATAGATAGTAATATAACATATAATAACAATAATATGAAAAACTCAAAGATATACTGGACAGCTTATTAATTAGAATAACCAAAGCGTCAGTGAAAAACAAGGGAGGTAATCTATAGTACACGTTTGCTTCCCCTTAAACTAAATCAACACAGTCTTCAGAACATTTTTTTTTTTTTTAATTTCAAATACTTTCAGGCACAATAGTGTGTGTGTGTGTGTGTGTGTGTGTGTGTGTGTGTGTGAGAGAGAGAGAGAGAGAAAAATTTTGAAATAATTTTGTTATTAGAATAAATGAACTTTCTGCAATATTTCTGAGGAACTAATACTTTAAAAGATCAGTTTTTGTATTAACCTATGGAACCCCAAGAAATTTAGTTTTATAAGTAGGTGAATCCGTATATTTTTTTTTTGATAACCTTCAGAAAAAGTTAGCTTCTCTTCATTTGAGATAAACAAGACTAAGAAACACATTGAAATTCAAGATATATAACATACACTGAGTGATCTGTCAGGTACAATAGGTTAAAGAGTAAACTGATCCTCTTTAGTATTAAATTCTTGGATAGAACAATTTAATAAATTCAAATGAACAAAAATAAAATATGCCAGTAACATTGCAATAAGAAATTTGCAAATTTGATGGGGGAATGGGTTACTCTGGATACCTGGAGAGATTTAAGCCATGATCACGAGCCAGCCAGTCTTGGGTGTAGAGTGGATAAGAGACAGTGAGCATTTCAAATAGTTCCTGCTCAGTGAAGACTAAAATAGTTCTCTGTCCCTTTTGCTGATAATTCTGTTGGCTGGTGTCCTTTTGGGAGGAGAGTTTCTTCTCATGAACAAAGTCCAGTAACAATTCTGTGGCAGGTGAGATTCTAGAGAATTTTTCACATTCTGGACAAGCCAGGACCTGGGGGTAAAAGAAAAGGAGATATAAACACTGAAAGTGGGGTTCTGTAGTTACAGTTTTCTGCACAAGTGTCAAAAATCATACATTTTGCATATTTAAGAAATTTGTACTCCCAGAAGCCCATAAAATACAAGTCTGTGTATATCTGTAGATACACTATAGTGTGTGTGTGTGTGGGGGGGGTATATATATATATATATATATATATATATATAAATATATAAATATAAATGACAATAGGAAAACTGTAGTTATTGCTGACACGTTTCGTCCAATGCGGACTTTATCAAAGCAAAAAACGAAATGAATTTAATTAAGGAACGTAACTAATAATAACAAAAAATAAAATGTTCTTAGCAACTGGAGGAATGTAGAGAATGCTATTTTCATATTGTTAACTGAAAATATTGTCATTATAACTGTGTTGGCGGATTCAACCATTTTTTTTTTGAGTTTACGATATTGTTGTGTACGTTTGTTTGTAAGAGCATTAATTTTGTTAAGAAAGGTGAAATAGGGAAAAATGCCTGGGCATAGATTAATATTTGGGTAATATTCTATGGTGGCACTCTCTATAATTTTCCTTCTGAGTGAGTTTTCTTTTTTATGAGTGTAGCATTTTTAAAATCAAAATTATGGTTGAATTTATTTCTATGTATGACTAGTGCATTAGCCAAGTTGTTTTTTGTGAGGTCTCTTTTGTGCTCATAAATTCGTTTTTTTAAATTTCTACTTGTTTCTCCAATATATTGGGAGGAACAGTTTTGGGCAATTATTTTATAAATGCCTAGTGTTTGAAATCTATTATTCCATAATGGTTTTGAAGATCTTAGTATGTCCATAAGTTATTCTGGATAGTGGACGTAGACACAGAGTTGGTCAGTAGCATTATGTATCTGTTTTCATGTAATTTACTATTGCAGATGTTATTAGTTTAGTCTCGTTTGTATATTTGTATGCCTTTCTTCTTGCGTTGTGGATGAAATGATATGGGTATTGTAGGTTTTTGAATGTGTTTTCTATGTATGTTTCTTTTTTAAGTAAATATTGGGTACTACAGATTCTTAATGCTCTTAGATAGAAACCTATAATAATTCCAGATTTAATTTTTGAAGAGTGGTTTGAATAGAAACTGATCAGATCATTTTTGTCTGTAGCCTTTCTGTAAATGTCAAAATTGAGTTGGTTATTATTTCTATGTAACAAAATGTCCAGGAACGAAAGAGTGTAGTTGGTTTCAGTTTTGAAAGTGAAGTTTATTGTAGATTCAATGTTGTTAAGTTTGGAGAGAAGATCTGTTAAATTGGTGTTTTTTGGAAATATTAATAATGAGTCGTCTATGTATCTGAAATATGAAGAATTAGTAGGGAGAATAATTTTGAAAGAGTCACTTTCTAGAAATTCTAAAAATAGACAAGCAAGAATGCTGCTGAGAGGAGATCCCATTGGCAAACCAAATTTCTGTCTGTAATGTTGGTTATTAAAAGTAAAGGAACATTGCTTGGTAATTAGTTGGCATATTTTAATGATTTTATGTGTAGATAGAGGTAATTTAATTTTTGCATTTGTTAGATGTTTTTTTTTAGTAGATTTAAGCATTTCTCTATGGAGACGTTTGTATAGAGAGATTTTATATCTAAACTAGCCATATATTTGTTTCTAATGTCTATGTTTTTTAATCTGTTTAGGAGGTCGCCTGAATTTTTTATGTGTGATGGACTAATAGTGCAGAGTAGTGGAGTTAAAATTCTGCTTAGTTTGCGGGCTATTTTATGTGGAGCGCTGCCTATCCCTGATATGATAGGTCTCATTGGTATGTTTGGTTTATGTGTTTTTGGTTAACATAAAATATTGTTCTATTGTCATTTATATTTATAAATATTGTCTTTTCTACAGGTTAACTCTGAGAAATTTTCATTTATTTATTAGTGATTATACATAATATCCAATGTCGATAGCATGACTCAGAGTTTCATTCAAACGTGAAATCTTCATGTGTGAAATACAGACTGCCCGTTATAAAATTTGCGTTCTGGTGGTGATGATTTAAAATTGTGTGTTAAGACTTGTTTATTTCATTATTTTTGCCTATAATATTATAATTAATTATTTACAATTTATATTATTGCAACTTTTAAGTTTGAAAGACAAAGAATTAAAAAATAATAAAAAATAAAAATTATTTTAAATAAAAAAAATTGAAATTAAGTAAACACCTTATGGATCAAGGGGGATAACTCTCTTTTTTGCATAAAAACCGTTATAATATTTAAAGTAATGTCTTATGGAATAAACTCAGGATGTTAATATAATAATAGGTTAAGACTACATATTTAATGTGTTTGGAATCTAGCCTTGTACTTATACAAGTGAAATTATATATACACACGTCATAAATTAATTGAATATGGTAATATGGGATTATATATGTATATAAAAAATGTTATTAATGATGGGTTCTATGAAGATTAATAGGTGTTACATATAGTATTAATATTCATAAGATCTATTTTGGAATTGATTTTAATCAGGGTCAATGTGCTTAAAGAGATGTTTGGTTTTATGGATATATATACCAATCAATTTGCTTCTTGTGTTCAGTAAGTTAGGGTTATTTAAGTGTTTTAATATAATAAGCTTCTCTAACAAACACAAGTTACATCCGTCTCCCTTTTCATAGCATGGTTTTGCTTTTGCAATTATCTCCCAACTAATGGTTGGATTCTTACGGCTATTTTTTTTAATTGCCGAACATACTTTGAAAGTGTTGTGCAGTTTTTGTATTTGATATTGTTCAGTGTCATTTTGTGGCAGTAAAAATGCAAATTGATCCTAGCTCTTTAGATTATGTCTCTGGTCATGCACTTTTAGCAGGATTATCATTTAGTGTTTTGTTTGTGTGCTTGCTTAATATATTATTATGTTGGAATATATAATTATTGAATTTTTTTGTACAGCTATAGCTTACCTTAATATTATTTTTATTGAAAATATTTTTTAGTGTTGGAAAATGACTAAAGTGTTTGTGAATTAAATTTAGGAAAATTCTACCTACATTAGTTTGAATGTTACTATTGTAAGGTGTTGGTCAATAGGCTAAATTGTACTGATTTGTGTAAATTGTCAAGGATCCCTTTATGGTGTTTGGAAAATCCAACCATCATAAAAGGATCCTTGACAAAGAAGAGTGAATTAATTTTTTATTAAGTTTTTAATTTATCTGTCTATATGACCCAGTGGATAAAAATGTTGGTTGAAGTAATCTGGTGACTTAACACAAAGAGTTGCAAGTTCAATACCTGGTCACAGCAGAGTGGAACAAAAACTTGGAGAGTTGAATTACTAAAGGGAAATAACTGAAACTGAGATATCCAAAAAAGGCATGGCATGTGGAACTAGAACAATCTACCTTGGTGGACTAAATAAATGGCTTGGTTCAAAATTCCAGCATATTACACCTGAAGAAGGCCAGAGTGGACAACGGCCGAAACATTATGAATATCTGTCTATATTTCTGAGATGAGTTATTATGTACACTATTTACATTATTCGGACTATTGTCCTTATCTTTGAACATGACTAAAGCCTGTGGGTAACAGCACACTCCCATGCCTGGATGTTCTAATATCTTGAACAGAGCATGGGTTCAAGACATCCGTATACTGTAAACTGACATTCACCAGACAGTACCTCAATTTCAACTCCCACCATCCATATAGCGCAAAGAAAGGGATCGTCTGCTGCTTACAACACTGAGCAAAAGTCATAAGTGGTGACCCAGAGACATTAGATAAAGAATTGGTCAGTATAAGTAGTACCCTACAACATAACAACTACCCTAGGTACATGGCAGCAGACCCAATAAACTGGGATAGGTGGATATAAGAGGAGGACAACAACAATCAGAAAACAGTCTGCCTGCCTTATGTGAAAGGGTTATCAGAGAAAATATAAAGGATATGTGGTCCATATAACATCAGGATAACCTTCAAAAGCTGGATGACACTTTGCAGATATCTCTCCCAAGTAAGACACCCTCCATAGAGGAGAACATGACTAAAGACTGTGTGTACGCCATCCCGTGCAGCTGCGGAAAGAAATATAAGGGGGAGACAAGCCGCCCCCTTAAGGTAAGGCTTCAAGAACACCAGAAAGCTGTAACATGAGGGGAAGTGGAAAAATCAGGCGTGGCTGACCACATATGGAGTGAAAAGGAAGATCACCGCCCTTTGTAGGATCAGGTTGAAATCATAGACAAAGAACATCACTGGAAAATTTGTAAATTTAAGGAATCAGCACATATGCTTGGCCACAAAAATCTCCTGAGCTGACCAAGCATAGAAATGAATATAATATGGAAACCAGTAATAAGGAGTGCCAGAGAAAAGCAATAATAACAACAAAAATTGCAATTGTGAATATGATAATGTAAAATCTGGTATTCTTATCAGATATTACTAACATTACAGATGCTTTAAACAGGTGATAAATGATGGTTGATGATAGGAACAACAGATAAGTCAAAACCCACCTTTTCAATCATTGGAGGCAGCAGCTGTGATTCAATTTGTTGTAGGAAACGGCCACAAAGTTTCTTTATGGATTGCATGAATTTTAGACCAAATTCAGCATTGTAATCCTCTTTTAGATAATCACGGAGTTGGTTCTCATTGGAGACCAAAGAGAAAAAAAAGCAACGGAAATTTTTGTGATTCTGGTTGAATTTGGGCAAACTCTGGCCTTGATTCTACAAAAAGAAAAAAAAGAAAATCCTTGATTAAAATGAAGTGATATTTTTCATCTCATATGGGAAAATCATCATTTTTCTTTATATAAAAAATGCTCAAATAAAAAGATACATGCTGTTATTAGATTAGAATTAATTTTAATGAGGATCACATTTATATAAAGAAAAAAAGTCTTTAATAAAGCTTAATCCATTACAGTCCAACAATCTAGGACATTGGCATTAATGATTTATTGAGTTGTCCAGAAAGTTCATGTCGATTTTTAAGTGAAATTAAGACAAAAAAAAAAAAATGCTATTAAATATTTATTCAACTAAATATGAACCATTTTATTGCACAACCTTTCTCCATTTTCCCATCTACCCAGAATTTTGGTGACAAAGAACTCATTAATGTGGGTTTTTTTTTTTAATGTCATCCAAAGAATTAAAATTCTTACCATTGAGATTATTTTGCAAGGAACTGAATAAACGAAAATCCGAAAGAGCAATGTTTGGTGAATATGGCAGGTGGGATAACACATCCACCTAAGCTGTAACAATTTTTGCCAGGTCTTGAAAGAAATGTGAGGTCTGGTATTATCCTGATGGAAAACAACACCTTTCTTGTTCACCAATTCTAGATGTTTTTCTTGAATTGCTGCCATTAATTTGTTCAGTTGCAAACAATACTTTTCAAGTTAACTGAATGGTTACTTGGCAGCAGCTTTTATAGTACAGGATTCCTTTACAATCCCAACAGATGCACAGCATGACTTTTTTTAAGATGAATACCTGTTTTGAGGTGGCTAAAGTCAGTTCATGTTGCTTACCCTAAGATCTTTTTTGTGGAACATTGTTGTAAATAATCCATTTCTGATCATCCATCACAATGAATGCATTTTCATTGCAATTTTATAGCAAATCACAGATGAAATGCGATTCAAAAGATTCTTTTCACTCAGAACATGTGGTAAACAAAACATTGTAGCAATTTGAATACCCAAGTTTCACTAAGTGCTGATGGACATTGAATTTTGATAAATTTAGTGTTCCTACCAATTCTCGCATTGTGTAATACAAATTATTCTCAATTAATGTCTTCATTTGGTCATCATCTTGGTGGGGTTCTGCCTGAGCATTCTTCATCAATAAGGTGACAATCACCAACTCTTAAATTAGCAAACCACTTCTGTACAGTTAAAGCACCTTCACTATACACAGCACATACCTTTTTTGTTGCTTACCTTTTATTTACCTTTATGGTAAATAAAAAGCATCAAGTGTCTAAAATGCACCTTATAATCTTTGAATTTCATAGGGATGCAAAATTGACATGAATTAAGTAATTTTAAACTTTTCAATAGATAGTTTAAAGTGTGCTCTAATCGGAAATGTAAGCATATTATATTTGTCACTAAATTTGACGTGTTCTAATGTGTTGAAACATGAAAGCTAAAAATCGACATGATCTTTCCAAAAAAACCTATATATATATATATATATATATATATATATATATATATATATATATAATACATACTTGTTTTTTTTTTTATTAAATAAAACCTATACTTAATGTTGGAATTATTTTTTTTAAAAACCTATAATACTGGATTTATTTGCATTCTTTTCTTTTTTTTTTTTTAAAAAAGAAAGAAGCCAATAATTAATACTGAATTTTTTTAAAAAGGAGCCTATAAAAGCCTGCAAGTGCTACTTAATTTTTTTTTAATACTGGATTTTACCATGGACATTCATGAGGTATGAAATTAATGAGACAAGTTGTACTTTTTGAATCCAGCTTCAAATTCAAAATTGTCATAGAGTAATTGGCATGATTTGCAAGGCTAGTTTGGTTGACCATTGCTACAGTGGAGTGAGTTTGATCCTCTCTGGGTGCCCCACACAAAATTCAACATCAACTAACCCAACAATGCTTGAGTAGTTGTAAAATAAACCAACCAACAATCAGTGTATGGTAAGAATCTGCAAGTAGTGAGTTTGGTTTGGTTAATCAATCAACTCTTATGGGTCATTGAATGCCAAAATTTTATTTTCTTGTGAGCTGTGGTCATCTATCCCCCCCCCACTCAATGTAATGCTGGTAATATTTTATAATGTATTTTTATATTTTCATGTTTAGACCCCAGTCTAGAGGTTCACTAATTGCCCATAGCTGGGACCCTAGCAGGTGCTACAACCTTGGGTCATGGTGGGCCTGGGTACAAAAGTAGCAATTAAAAGTTTAGTAGGTTTGATCTTTACTGGATGTGGCATAGAAAAATTTGACATGAAATGACTCAGAAATGATTGGCATGCCATAGAATCAATCAATAAAATAGGTGTGCATATTTGTAATAACTCCATTTAAGAACCATCATAAATCTGATTACATGCTTGTATGTATTGACAGATTGTTGACGGAAGGAGTTCATCAAATGACACTGCATTTTTACTTACCTGTTCTGTTGATTTTGGAGTGGAACGTGGAAAGTATGTGTTCAACATGACAAGAGCTTTATCAGTATCTTCTTCAAGTTGCTGGAACAGGGCCTAGAAGATGGGGGAGAGAGAGAGAAAGAAAATGTACATTGGAAACATGTTTAAAGGCAATTTGATATAGACTGTGTGTGTGTGTGTGCGCGTAAGATATGATTGTTTAGGTTGATAAAGGGAGTAGCTTGCTCTGGTCAAGGAGGTAAAGTTTACCTAAGTGCTCATCCACCTGCTGTTTCCATTCACTATTGTGGAAAGACAAGATATCTGACAGTTGGTCAGGGAGAAAACAGTCTTAAGTAAACATAAACAGTCACTGCTCAAATTTTAAACCTAGTTCACCAATTCCATTTTCAGTACCAGTAACCATTACACCACTCTTTATTACATACATTTTTAGATACTCCTCACCAACATATATATTATAAGGGTTACTGCTACTGAAAACAGAATTGATGAACTGTTTATATATATCTCGAAATGAGAGAAAGAACAGATGGAGTAAAATTCCACTGTTTGTAGCTTTTACTTTTAAAAAAGTGCTCAATACAAAGTAGAGCAATATATTATTATTATTTTTTATTATAAGAGATTATAATAAAAACATGTTGAAATTGCTACACAAAAGCTTTCAGGTTTCAATACTTTGATTGTATTTCTTCAGACGATGGTAAGTAACTGGTGATTAAATGATTTTTAAGAAAATTTTAAAAAATGGGTCATGGATACAAATGGTTACATAAATTATACAAACCAGATATTGCAGTTTCCTAAGAAATAAAAGTGGAGCAGAGAGGTAATGTAGCAAAATGCTAGACAAGTTATATGCTTTGTGAATTTCCTACATAATTTTTTTTTTGTAGTTGATAAATAAATAGCTTCTTTAAGAAATAATTTTAAAACATATAGAATTATTTGGTAAATTAATATGCAATTCTATATGTTTAAATGCAGATCATCACCAACTTCTTGTAACCAAATTGTTTTTCTTTATTAATTCTTTTAGATGACCTATGATTGTGATTTTTCAGTCTTTCTTTTCATCTTTTCTCTATCAGATTGTGGATTTGGGTGGCCATTCCAAGAGAATAAGGTCATGAACCTGATTCTTTTTTTTTTTTTTTTTTTTATAAAGTCTGCATTTCATAAGAGTTGCAATGACTTTCATTTTAAGTGCATGCACTTGGAGTACTCAAAGCTGAGGGTGACTGCATTCAAAATTAGGAAAAAGTTGAAGATTGTTAAAAAATATGTGTGAGTAAGTAACATGTAACATCGAATGTTAGGTATGTTTTTTTTTGTTTGTTTAATGGCATATCAATTCCTCATGGGTCATTTAATACCAAAATTTTCTTATGAGCTTTGGTATTTTTTTTTCTTCCCAAACACAGAGCCTAAATGTCGTCTTAGTCCCAGATATTTTTGCAGATTTTATTTTTCATTCAGCAAGATGTCAACCACCCACCTCACCAGGTAAGCCTGCTGGAGGAACTGGTTTAGTCGCTGACCATGTTGCAGGTTATACTGGGTTACATATAGCAATAGCCCCCTGACATAAAGCATATATACATTAATATTGACAGAGTTCTTCAGTTATATAAAAACAGTTTTGTTGTTATCACAATGTTTTGGCTGTTTTGCACTGCGGGCTTTTTCAGTAACCTTCAGAGAATTTTAAGCTAAAACCTTTATTTAATTCATGGAATAAATTGTTCTCATTAACCTTTGTACAAGTCTAGGGATATCTCAACTTGTTCTTTTTAGTACTGCTCAGTTATTGCTTGCCCTGTTTCCACTGAGTCTAAACTTGTACTACTTGGCCTAGGGATGGAACTCATAACTACTATGCCACCAAATCCAATAAACACGTGTTGGAAATTCCATGAATGCTGCCTGGATCAAAATACAGTTGAAGAAGGCAGGATGGTGTAATAACAACAAAGATAAGGACATTAGTCTGAATGTAAATAATGACAACTCCTTATCCCAGAAATTCAGACAGAAGGCGATCAGGTCATAATAATAACAAAGATAAGGACATTAGTCTGATAGTAAATAACAATAATGCCTCATTCCAGAAATTCAGACAGAAATTACTTAAAAACTTTTAAAATATAAACCTATTTAATAGAGGTAGAATCACTTAGCAATTACAAAGTTCTTCTCTATCTATAAATCATTTCTTAAAGAAAAAAATCTTTCAACAGGAACAGAACATTATTTACATTATTCGGACTATTGTTCTCATCTTTGTCGCCATATTTATTACAACGTTTCGGCCGTTGTACCCTCTGAATGTTCTCCACTTCCTTAACTGGGTATTGAACTCACTAGTTGGGTCCTGTCACTGGATCTAACCAATGCCTTTATCCTCAAGTACAAATAGCACAGTGGATAAAGGTGTTGGTTAGATCCAGTGACAGGACCCAAAGAGTGTTAGTTCAATACCCGGTTAAGGCAGTGGAGAACTTTCAGAGGGAAATTAGCAGGAGATAACTGATAACTGACATCCATCAAACATGGCACGTGGAACTAGAACAGTCTACCCCAGTGAGCGAAATAAAGAGTTCAGTTCGACATTCCAACCACCTGAAGAAGGCCGGAGTGTACAATGGCTGAAACATTGTAATAAATATGGCGACAAAGATGAGGACAATAGTCTGAATAATGTAAATAATGTACATAATACCTCATCTCAGAAATATAGACAGATATTGAAGGAACAGAACAAATAAACAGAAAAAAAAATAAATTTGCAAGCTTGTCATTGGGTGAGTGCTACAGATCTTTGTTGGCACAAGACCACAACGTTAGAGCATCCACAAAAAATTAAACTCATTAACTGGTAGTATTGAATGTTGTATCATGGTAACAGTATTTCTTTTATTGATTGAAAGTAACAGGTTGAAATATTTTACATGTGCTAGAAGAGAGGTAGGTCATTAGTAATCCAGGTTATCGACACTGAGTACAGGAGACTTGAAGTCTGTCCAAGCCCACAGACAATCCAATATTGATCAGGGGCAAAAAGAGAAAAAACATTTTTTTTTTTTTTTTGTATTTGACAAATGTAAAAATAAAATGAAGATAAAAGAAAAAAAAAATTATAATATAATAAAAAGATAAGAAAAAAAAAAGATTTTTTGTTTGTTTAAGGAGTAGAATATAAGTTTCAAATGGATGCAGGAATTATCAATACAAATCAATCTCAAGTGGAGGTGTGTGTGTGTGTGTGTGTGTGCTGGGAGGGGGATTCAAAGCAAGGTAAAATGGTTGATAGGTGTAAAGAGCATCAGACAGGTGGTTTTCATGCCAGTTCAACCTTCAATGCTTTGCATGTATGAGGCTATGAAGCCAATTTGACGTTCAGTACTTTGCATGTACAAGGCTAGAAAGCTAGTTCAACCTTCAGTATTTTGCATATACAAGGATATAAAGCCAGTTGAAACTGCAATATTTTGCATGTACAAAGCTCTAAAACCAGTTCGACCTTCAGTACTTGGCATGTATAAAGTGCTAATCAAACATCTGGTAACCTTGAAGCATGAAATAACTTCCTCATATAAAAACATGATAATAATAACAAAGATGTGGAGAATAGTCTGCATGTAAATAAAAATAACTGCACATCCCAGAAATTCAGACACAAAAAAAAAAAAAAAAAAAAAAAAAAAAAAGAGAGATACTGTTAAACCATCTCCAGGAAATTTCATATGATTTTTGTGTTATTTCTAAATTCAATAGAAAAACCTCAAGACACCAACCGAAATAGACCATGTCAGATTTAATTGCTATAAATCAATGTTTTCTCAATAAAAATTGATATAAACCAATATCAGTAACATTTTCAGGATATATTGTATTTTTATGGTAGATATACTATGGAGGCACGGAGGAGTAATGGACAGTAGCTTGGAGAGCTGAGTTTGAATTCCATTACATTTACTTACGTGCTAATACCCTTGGGAAAGGGTATGAATCCTCTTCTTTCAGCTATGGGTAAATAGCAGGACAGATGGCAACTGCTCTACTGCAGAAAGAAATGGCAACCTACTGTGGGAAAAAAATCTGCCTTGTCAATCATGCATTGAAAGATACATGATCGCCTAAGCGTGTATCATGCGTGGCACATAATTGACCAACTGATACTATGTGAATTGCAGTTTATAATATCTGCTTTTATTTCAAATATTACAATAATTTATTTGATTATATGAGATTATACAACTTGAGGGTTGTTCATAATATTGTAAATATCATTACAGATATTTATTTTTTTGATTTCAGACATATAAAGACTGCCATGAGTTCATACTGCCATTTTATATTTTTTTTACTATAAAACTTATAACAACATTTTGTTTATTAAAACATTATTATAAATTAAATGTGACATTTTCACTTATGACTTCATTAAGATATGTCAAATTAAACTCACTTGCACACTCCTGTCCTGTATACTCCTATGTTGAGTATAGGACCATAGCTTCACTACACTAAGTGTTGCTGCAATAGTTTCCATAGCAAGTAAGTTTTTATGGGATGGATTTGATAGACCAATGCCCAATTTTTTTGAATTCAGAGTTGTATTTCTCTTAAGCTGGTTGCCAACTAAGGCTAAAGAACTCAATTTGCTCTACTATTTAACCTATAGCTGGGGGAAGAAGTGGATTTATACCTTTCTCAAGGGAATTTGTGCAAAAGTGAATTTAAGGAACACGATTGGAATTCAAATTTGGATGCTAACATTACACCAACTGCACATCCTGTTAAATTAAAATGTTACCTATTTTAAATGAAAATATTTCTTATTTTTATTTTTTTTTTGTTGTTGTTTTCCTCAGGTGTATCTTGCACCTAGCAAGCCTTGGGTTTTTGTAATTTTCAGACAATCAATTTCCTGTTTAAATAACTTTCAGTCTTTGTGTTGGACTAATGAAAGTGGCATTCCAAAAATTCTGCAAAATGCTCAAAAACAGAAAAATTTTGTTAGAAACAAAGAATGCTGGATTGCTATGTGATATCCATCCACTTGTATGGCTATGAATGCTGGACAATCTCCTACACTGATGAAGAGAATACAGGAGGCAACAGAAATGTGGTTTTACAGAAGGATACTGAGAATTACATGGACAGATTGAGTAAGCAACAAGGAAAAAAAAAATAAAAGAAAATGACAACAAAAAGAACACTTATACTCTGAAAGAGCTGAAATTTCTTAGGCACCTGATGAGGAAGAAGGGTTTGGAAAGCTTAGTGTGTACAGGGCATATTGAAGGCAAGAGAGATAAGGGAATGCAAAGAATCACCTGTGAATTGATGGTGGAACAGGGAGTAGAGGCCTTAACAAAGAAAGAAAAACTACTAAGGAACACAAAGGATGGGAAGTTTTGGAGAACCATGATTGCTTATATCTTGAAGGGATGTATCACAAAGAAGAACATTTTTCAATCAGATAATTGTCATTTGATTTCAATATTTTTTTTACTGCGTGTAAGAGCAGCAATACAAAAAAAAAAAAAACCCCAAATATTTCCTATTGAGGTAAAAAATAAAATTACAAAAATATAAACATTTTGTCTTAAGGAGAGAGAAAACAAAAGAAACCTTATATTTTGAGTTTCATAACATTTAATTGGGGCATGAAATTGATTGTAAGTAACATCTGTTAGTTTTGTAATACAGAATCATGACTTCACCTTCATTTTTGTAGACACTCAATTAGTAGTAATAACAAGACTTTTACAGTCAATATAAAGAAGTGAATATACAAAGTGCTTTGTTTTAACTGGGTACTGACCACTCTAATCAAATAAATGTACAAAGTTGATGGATATCATTTGGAGAGAGCAAATCAAACATGGAAAATGATCAGTAAAGAACAGGTAACTGATCTTCTTTAGCTTGTGCACAGTAAATCGAGAAATTAAAAACTGAATTCTTAAAAAAAATAGTGAAAATATTTCAAATTTCAATAACATATATAATCGTGTATAATCTTCATGTATAGTGCAACCCCTGAATTTTTGGCATTAATTTTAAGCCCTCCAGAAAAATTTACCTGTGCATGATTTTTAACCTCTACAAAAGTAGCTATGGTTAAATGTAAATAAATGGCAGAATTGCCCAACAAACAGAATTGACAAATTTTGCAATAAACAAGAAAAAGAAAAGAACAGGGTAAAAAATAATATAAAGCAAACAAACAATATATTCAAGGTGAATTAACAGTAATAAGGCAAAGCAACAGTAATTGGAATCTATTAACACTGAACTTGATAGGTTAGAAAACTGCAGAGTGATTGAAAAAAATAGATTATTCAAAATGAGCCACGTAAGCAGTTTATATTAGAAAGAAAAATAACAAGATCCATTTATGTGCAGATTTTTCAACTGGATTGAATGACTGCCTCCTACCACATGCATATCCCCTACCTACCCCAGAGAATATATTTGCCAAATTAAATGGTGGTAAATTTTTTTCAAAAGTTGGCCTGTTTGAGACCTATCTTCAAATTGAAGTGGATGAGGAAATCCAGAAGTATCTAACTATTCATACATATAAAGCACTCTACAAGTTTAGAAGATTACGTTCAGGGTAAAAGTAGCCCTAGGTATTTTCCAGCAAATAATGGATACAACGTTAGCTGGATTAGACAGTGCTGTTGCCTACCTAGATACGTATTAAGGCCGCTATGAAAATACAGCACGTAAAGCTGATTTAGCAAGTATTTCAGAGACTACATGGTTATGATTTCAAACTCAGTGAACAGAAATATCAGTTCTTTATGAATAAGATTAAGTATTTAGGAAATTGTAATCTGACTGAAGCATTGGAAATAGACCTATGTTGGAAAAAGTATCAGCTAAAGAAAGTGCATATCTAAAAAGGTGGCTGTAGTGGGGATGAACTCATCTCTCCAGAATATGACTTTGACATGTCCAAATAGCATATATACTGATGTTGAGAATTGCCAAAATAGAGCAGGCTTTATATCCTTACTACAGAATTCAGTAAGACTATGTTGATTCCAAGCGACATTTTATTTCATGATTGTGTTATCTTCATTCAATTGAATGAAGACATAACAATTTTTTTTTTTTTTAAATAGTGTTCAGTTATTGCTTGCCTCTTCTTTACTACCCAGCCCAGGTATTGAACTCACAATTACTATGCCATCCAATTCACAAGGCATTTGATTTCAATATTTTTTTTACTGCCTGCAAGAGCAGCAATACAAAAAGCAAATATTTCCTATTGAGGTAAAAATAAAATTACAAATTTGTGGATTTAAGCATTAGTTTTAATTATCTCATTGAGCAGTACTAAAAAGAACATTTGAATCCTGATACTACCAAGGCAATGATTTCATCGTAAGTTATGGTGCTTACATATGTCCAATTTTACAGGAAATGTCTTCGAGGGATTTAGATTTTTAAAGATTTCTTAAATAATATTAGAAATATTTCTTCTGAAAAAATTAATAAAAAGTGAAAGATAACCCCAAGCGCCAAAAAAACTACAGTCATATTATAAATTTTTAATATTGGAATTGGCACATTATTATAAAAGTTTTAGTCAATACATTGTTAGTGACCCTGATTAAAATTGCTTTAGGTTGACTCCACAATCCACATACCTGCCCATTCATATATTAGGCATTCTGAATAATTGAGATTATGCACCAATTATATATTATCTAAAAGCCACACTGGGAAGTATGGAAATTTAAGAGAGCAATAAAGATTATCTTATAACTTTTCAGCTGCTGTGAACATGTCTTTACAAAAGTTACATTGCCTGCTGTTGACATTTATATTTAGGCAGCATATATTCCTGCAAGCATGTTTGGTTGAATAATCTAGATATATTATGTCCATTTATTTTTATTTTAATCCTCTCAAGTTCATGAATCAATTTCTTAGTGTCTGTACAAAATTGGGAAAATAAAAATAATATTGATAATTACAGCTTTTTTCTTGATCAATGAGAAATTGCTGTCAGCATTTTAGTCCTTTATTTGTAAATGGAAATTTCCTTTTTTTTTTTTAATATGGGCCAGCACAGCCAAGCATCAATGCTATAACAATGCAGTAGTGAAAGTGTTAACTTATAAGTAAACAGTGTCAAATTTAGTGCTGTATGAGAATCTGAATTCAGAAAAGTTAAAGGATCAAATAATGGTCATTAAAGTCTTCCATATATTGTGCAGCAAATGAAAAAAAAAGAAATTTAAAGGTTGGTTTTACACTAAATATTTAATTTTCTTTTAAAGCCCAACTCTAGAATTATTTTTCAATGTCATCTCAAAGCTGTGATGTTTGGATCCATGAAATGTTTTTCTTGGAAAAGAGAGAAGAAAAGCCCCCCCCCCCACATATTGGACAATACTCGAGGATTACTGAACACAACACATATGGAAAAAGCTGAAAAGTACACCAGCTGAAACAATGTATTTTTAATGCTATGTTCCTTAAAAACACAATCATGACTCCACAGTGTCCTTTTGTTTATTATCTGTGAATCACCCTGGGTTTTTTGTGAATGTCAGGGTGGTTTCCAGTTGCTTTCTCTATCGTTTAGAATTCAAAATTTTCTTTTTTTTAGACTGTTTACCATCCAAGACTCAAGAGCTCAGTCAACTCTGCTATTTAACCCATTGCTGGAAGGAGGAGAGATTGATTCATACTTTTGCCAGAGTCATTAGTGTGAAAGTGAACGCAACTAACTAGGCTGGGATTTGAACTCTCTTCACAGATTCTATTTTCCATGATGATAACTATTAAACTACCCAAAAACATTTTGTGGAATAATGGCAATACTATGGCTGAAAATTTCAGAACAGGAACATTACTTAAATTTTAACATTGAACCTGCTTGATGACAGAAGCAGTTACGTATTTGTTAGCGGTTGGTGTTTGAATCCAAATAAACCTCCCTTGAAAGGGTGGCGCAGTATAGTTTTCTACCCAATGTGTCATTAATTTAATATCGGTGTGTGTTATTTACACTATTTACATTCTTTGAACTGTTGTCCTCATCTTTTTTCCATATTCACGGCCTTTCGGCCTTCCTCAGGTGATTGGAATTTTGAACTGAACCTTTTATTTCATCCACTGGGGTAGATTGTTCTAGTTCCATGTGTCACGCCTCTTCTGGATGTCTCAGTTATCTCCCTTTAACTCAACCCCCCAAGTTTTTTTAGCCAGGTATTGAAGTCACAACTCTTTGGGTGAAGTCACTGGATCTAAATAATGCTTTTATCCATTGGGCTGGGTGTCCTTGAGTTGTGAGTTCAATACCTGGCTACTGCAGTGGTGAACAAAAACTTGGTTTGGTTTGTTTTGTTTTACGGCATATCAACCTCAATGGGTCATTTAATGCCAACAACTTTTTTTTTTCTGGTAATATTTTTGTTTTTGTCAAAAATCTATTTCTGTTAATATTTTTTTCCTCAAAAATGTATAGCTGGTAATATTATTTTTTCAAAAACGTATAGCTCATATTATTTTTTCAAAAACGTACTGCTGGTAATAGTTTTTTTCGAAAACGCATTGCTGGTAATAGTTTTTTTTTCTTCAAAAATTTATTTCTGGTAATAATTTTTTACAAAGTATTTCTGGTATTAAAACCTATTTTTACACTTTTATAATGCTTTTTACCTCAGTTTCAGGGTTAACTATTTACCCATAGCTGGGACCCAAACTGGTGCTATCACCCCAGGTCAGGATAGACCTGGGAACACCAGCAATTAAGAGAAGGTTCCATGCTCCTCAAAGCCTCCAGATCAGAGGCCTTGCTGTTGGACGTAGTTTATTGCCTTACCCTGGACGTGGATGTAGTTTATTGTCATACCTAGGACGGACAAAAACTTGGAGAGTTGTGCTAAAGGGAGATAACTGTGACATCCAGAAGAGGCGTGACATGTGGAACTAGAACAATCTACCCCAGTGGATGAAATAGAGGATTCAGTTCAAAATTCCAATCACCTGATGATGGTCGGAGTGTACAATAGTCAAAACATTGTGAATACGGCAAAAAAGATGAGGGCAACATTCTGGAGAATGTAAATAATTTTAATGCAACATTTTTATTAGTGCAAACATTATTTTTAGTGGATACCTGTATTTAAGGAGCTGCACCATTTATTTTAAAATAGTATTTTGTCTAATGGCTTGCACACTTGAGAAGACGTATCCTCTGATCTTCAGGTGAGTTTGGTTAATATATAAACAAAAAAAAGCCTGAAAATCCAGTTGCTTGGAAGGGTTGTTATATATTTTTAAGATAATATTTGTGTATGTGTGTATATATATATATATATATATATATATATATATATGTATATATATGGGGGAAAATATATGACAAAGACTACCTACCTCAAGAAAGGTATAAGTTTAACATTTTCCTGTCCAACAGTGATTTGAAGCATTATATTTTAAAAAAATAATGTAACATGATAACAGTCAGAAAAGCAAAGAGAGATCATGCCTCAATTATTTGAATGCAACACGTACTAATATCAATTGTCTAAAGAAATTAATCATTGATGTTGTTGTGATTCAACTGCTATTCCTGCAAGCCTATTACACATCCGAGTGAATGTAGAAAATATTGCTGAAATTGTCCTTTAACTGAAAATGTGATTCCTTAAAATATCTCTCTCAGGTGAACTGTTTTGACTTACCTTAATTTGGAGTCCTGTTAATAATCTTTGGTAGGTCTTTTGACAAACAACCAAAGGTGGTATGGATTGGTTGACTTGTTGAACAAGTTTAATGGCTTCCTTAAATTGAGACAGTTGCTCACTCTCAATAATGAAGTGGATGGTGGCACAAGCCAGTCGAAGGTGGGAGACAGGTAGATTATCTAAAGAGCCAGCATGTCGAAGGCTGATTGCTGGCAAAGAAAAAAAAGTCATTTAAAGATAGTAGTTAGATTTGATGTAATAAAAGTGAAAATTTTAGCACTCGCCAAAAGGTTTTGCCAATAGGCAATAAACAAAAAAAGAAAGAAACATATGTACAAGATATTTCAAGTGCTTCATGATTTAATTGATTCAAACCAAAAGACAAGGCCAACAAAAAAAAAAAAAGACCAAATAAAGCCATATATATATATATATATATATATATATAATATGAAGATGTTTAATTCAGGGCTTTGCATGTGGGTAAGAAGATGATGCTGTACAACTATGTAGATTTATCCCCCTACAAACTCCTCTTCCATCTACTCATCTCAACATGTGGCTGGCAATAAGAATGGATAGTAAAAAAGGCTAAAAATAATGGAAGCATTATTAATAAAAAAAGAAAAGCCAACACACAATAATATCAATTATGAATATGGTTGCAACCTAATAGGAGAAAATCTTTTGCCTAATCAGTCATGAATTGAAAGAGACATCATTGCCCAGTCGTGTATCACTGACTGACTGATGATAGGATTAGAAAGGAGTTCTCTCCTAGGATCTCCTTCTGGAGAAGGAAACTAGGTACTTTTCCTGATGAGACAAAGTGAATGCAATAATCAATAAAAAGTGCTTAGAATTAGTTAAGGAAAAGGGAATAATATTCCCTGAGGACAATGTGAGACACATGATTCTTTGATGACAAGGCAAAAATTGTCATTACAGTTAAGTAGGGTAATTTTCAACTATTCATAATATTCACCAGATGTGGAACCTCCGGATTTTCATTTATTCTGGACTTTACTGTTAATGTTTCACTATAATTCTGCTTGTTCCTCCATCAGTTAACATGTGTGTTATGCTCTGAAATAGTTTGCTTGTCCCCTTCCAAAAATTTTTGGTACAGCAGCAGCAGAGTAAATCTCTAATCCTTTTTTTTTAATTCCAGTTAACCTTACTATTGAAGCTGTATAAATGTGTTACTAGAAATAAAGATATAAAAACAAGTCTTGTAGTTAGTATCTGCTTATATCACACTCTACCATTTACATTAGATAAAAAAAAATACTATTCTTTTTTGTTTGTGAGGAATGACAGAAGAAAAAAATATCAGAAATGCCATCTGGTTTTGTAAATGAAAGAAAAGATAGCTGAGATAATAACACTCTCATGCATGTAATTTCTGCTTCAGTGAAACAGAAAACCTTGACAATTTTGAATATTTTCATTTGTATGCTCTTACTTCTTTAAATATTTACCTCTGGGAAAGATCAATGTGAAAAAATAATACTTTGGAATTTTTATAGGTTTCTGCTAGTTATTATTTTATTTGAACATTTCTGAAATGTTATTAAATAATAATGAGGTTTTAATAATTGAGAAAGGTCAAGTTTAACAAAATCCAATGGACAAAATTATTATTATGATACGCCATGAGCAGACATGAATGTATATGAGAGATTCATGGAAGATTGAAGTTTAAATACAGTAAATTCAACCTTGCTAACTGAACACACCTCTGTGATCAAATCAGTAAAGGCACGTCAAGCTAAATGATGGTTGCATATAGAATACAGGTTCAAATCCTGTCGGAGGACGAATATTTTCTGTGAAAATTCCTCGGACATTCAGGCTGGTAAATACTGTTTATTATAAACAGAGCATTTACTTAAATATTTGTATATATAAGAAGAATGTATAAACATAAAATGTCTTAAAATAATTGTCAGACTTTGTCCATTTCATAATGTGTGACGTCATTTGTTTACATTTGATACGCCATGAGCAGATATGAATGTACGTGAGAGATTCATAGAAGATTGAAGTTTAAATATAGTAAATTCGACCTTGCTAACCAAATGCACCTCTGTGGCCAGATCAGTAAAGGCATGTCAAGCTAAATGATGGTTCTGTATAGGATACAGGTTCGAATCCTTCGAAGGACGAATATTTTCTGTGAAAATTTCTCGGATATTCAGGCCGGTAAATGTTGTTTAATACTGTTTATTATAAACAGAGCATTTACTTAAATATTTGTATCTATAAAAGAATGTATAAACATAAAAATGTCTTAAAAAAATTATTATTTTTTTTTTTTTTTTTTAAAGAAAAAATGATTTTTTCTTTTTACATACTGACACTTTGCATTTAGTATTTATAGAAGGAATATGAAGAAATTATTTGATTGCAATATTGGAACATGTCTTTTTACCTTCCCTCTCCTTTTTTGGCCTTTCACAATTGAAGAGATCCATCTATTAATTATGTTATAATGTTATCAGCTTTTGATAAGAGAAAGTGATACATCAACCACTTGACATTTGAACCTAGCAAACAGACTCTACCAACTGTAAATATATTTATCACAAAATTTAATGTAAAAAAAAAAAAAAAAAAAAAAAATCCAGTTAATTAATCGTTCATTCATCTAATTTTCTTTAAACCAAATTTCTATGAGACTTACTTTGTTTTTGGAAGTCTTTGGTTTTTCTGTTGACAGACCTGCTCATTATGATGAAGGGTAAAGGGTACTTAAAAGTGATGTAGTGGTTAACAAATTTGTATTGTTAGGTCTATTACGACAGAGTAGGGAGTTTGACACTCATTGAGTGCTCCATACTTTAGGCCTTGTACCACTATGCTTACTAAATCACAAGAATGCTTTGATGTGGTTTAATAGTTAGCAGGCTTGTCTTGTTAGAGCAATTATGACTGAGTAGTGAGTTTGATCCTCACTAGGTGCTCCATACCTGCAGCTTTGTAGCACATCAAAGCTATGCTTTGTAATTCATTATTTTCAGGCATTTTGGCATGGTGTAATAGTAAATTTATCTTGCTTGATCAATTATGACTGAGTAGTGAGTTCAATCTCCACTAGTTGCTTCATATTTTTGACCTTAGTTTCTTATAAATAGTTAACCTATGTATATAGCTACTTGGTGAGCATGCCTTGCAAAATTTACTTCTGCAGTTGAGAAAAATACTTTTCCAAAGCAGAAGCCCTTATTGTGAGCTTTTCTCCATCTCAGTCCAATGTATTTTGACTTTTAAAATGTATCAAAAAGACAAGACAATAAGTGCTTCAGTTTCTCTCTAAAGTGATAGGTCACATTATAAACAAAACTGATATGCCTTGATGTGAATGACTGATTTGTGTTCTATGGCTTATCAACCCTTTGTAGGTTATTTAAAATCAGAAAATAATTTTAGAGTGTAAGAATTTTTTTGAAGATAATAATGATTTAGTGATACAAGTCTTATTACCCATAGCTGTGGTGGGGAAGGGGAAAGAAAAGGTGGATTCCTACCTTTCCCAAAGGTATTTGTGTGTAAGTGAATATAACAAGCCCAACAGGAATTAGCTCTCCGATTAACAATTCTGAGCCATTATCCATTACAACACATGCACAGCGAAATTTACAGCACCTGGTATTCCCAAGCGGTCACCTATCTAGGTTCTGATCAGACTCAATGTTGCTTAACTTTAGTGATTATACAGGAAATAATGTTTTGATGTGAATGAATAAATCCAACTTACCATGAATAATTGGAAAGATCCGATGATAGCAAGCATAATCCAAAATCCATCCTTGGAATTCTTCCTTGCTGACCATTTTTCATTAAAACCTGGCTAGATATTTGTCTTTTTAATCCTTAGAAGCACTTGATACTAATGACATTTGCTTTCTGCTTCCATCAATTTGTGAGCTGTCAAAATCTGAAAGGAGATTGAAGATTTTAAATGAATTTGTCATCCAACATGAAAGAATCACAAATTTTAAAATTGTTAAGAATTAAAAGGCAAATGAGAAAAATAATCAGTTTATGTTCAGACTTATGTTAATCAGTTCAAAACTAAAAACTAAACAAATGCCAACCTACAACATTAAACATACTACCCACAGATCCATTAATCATTCTAGTTATATTGAAAAACTAGATTAAAATAACATTAAGCTCTCAAGTCAAAATTAGTGTTGGAATATATTTTGAAAGTTACAAAACCAACTGACAATATTCATTAAAAAAAATAAACCTCATTCAATAATTTAAAAATTATTTCTTTTTGAAATAAAGCAGTTGTTTTCCCAATAATTTAGCAAATAATAATATAGCAAATTTTCATGAATTTATCCTATACCTATAGTATAAGACAATTGCTTATTGATTATATAAAGATGATGTTATTGGAAATGTTGTTGCTTATTGTATTCTTAGAAATTCAAAATAAACGAAATGACTAAACTGATTATTGGATAAAGGCGTTGGTTAGATCCAGTGACAGGACCCAAAGAGTGTGAGTTCAATGCCCGGTTAAGGCAGTGGAGAACTTTCAGAGGGAAATTAACAGGAGATAATTGATAACTGACATCCATCAAACATGGCACGTGGAACTAGAACAGTGAGCGAAATAAAGGGTTCAGTTCGAAATTCCAACCACCTGAAGAAGGCCGGAGCATACAATGGCCGAAACGTTGTGATAAATATGGCGACAAAGATGAGGACAATAGTCCGAATAATGTAAATAATAAACCGATTATATATTATGTTTTTTCCTACACACATCCCCTAAAAGGAAAACCATTGCTTTGTTTATGTTTCATCATGTGATCTTTTGCGAATAATGATTCTTCTTCTTCTTCCTTTTTTAAAGTTTTAAATCCAACTACTGTAAAAGGATTTTTATTTGAAAAATAAAGGTTGTATGTAATCCTAAATTGTGTTATTATTTAACACCAAAATGCTAATGAATTTTTAACGGGAAATGAATATTATGTTATCCTAAATGTTATTGCTGCTGTAATTAACACTACCATGATGGTTATTGAAAGTTTAGAAGAAAATAAAGGTTGCTGTGAACATAAACATAACTTGATGTTTACATTTCCTCAGCTGAGCTTGCAAGTTGATTTTATTGATATGGAATTATTATTTGAATAGGAAATTTATTATGAAGTTATGGCAGTATAAGGTAGAAATGGTTTTATTATTTTTATTATCAGTTTATTTGATAATGTGAATTTTTTCATGTATATTATTGGTTATTGCAGCAAGATCAAAGTTAGCCTACCAACAAAAATCACTCAGAATTTAAGGTTTCTTTTTTAGAATTGTAGTAGAAGACAACCCCCAATTTTTAAGGGTAATTTAGGGGATTTAAAAGTCATTTTATATGTGGAAATATATGGTATATGTAGTTTCAAATGAAAAATCTTCAAATTTTCAATGTATGTGTCAGTGGAAACTTACAACATAAAAAGAAACTTAACAAATGAAAGTGTTAACATTTTCGAATGGAAGGTGATAATTTTTCTGGCATTATTAACTATTTTGTATTCTATTCCTAAATTGTAAAGATGATTTACAAAAGTTCCACATTTTTTTCAGCTATTATTAACAGCAAATATCTGTCACAGTTGTTAGCAGAAAAGGCATACCAAAATTTGAGCTATACATTAGGGATAGCAAAGACAAATAGGAATAGTAAAAGATGTCTTTCAGAAACTAAAAATATTAATAGATGGGAAAGGTAAGCCAAACTGTTATGTAATACCTAATCTCCTATATGGCAGTGAATATTGGACAATCTTCTCACTGATGAATGAGGCTTGAATTGACATGTGATTTTACAGACAAATAATGAGAATACCATGGTCAGAGCATGTGAGAAGCGGGGAAATTTTAAAAGAATAGGTATTACAAAGAAACTGATGTTTATGATCAGAGAAAGAAACAACTGAAATTTATGGGACACATAATGAAGAAAGAGAATTTAATTTTGTTTGTGGGAATGGTTAACAAGGACAAAGAGGGATGGTAAAGAGTCAAAAGTTACTAGGAGCAGCAAAAACAGGAAGTTGGGGAAAGCCATGATCACTCATAAAAGAACATGGAATATAAAAGAAGAAAAAGGATATTAACTGTAGAAATGCTGAATTGACAACATAGAAAAGGAACTTAAAGTGGAGTGTAAATTCAGGTGAAATAGTTTGCTTTTAGGAATGGCTGGAATCTAATCTCAGTAGATGTGGTTAAGGATTACTGCATGTTGCCCAGTGGGTTCAACAATGTAGAGAAGCTAACATTTGTGATTTTTCAGCCTCCTGAATGATTTTCAACTCAATTATGGAACTGAGTTAATGTTATTTGTACTTAAATGGAAGACAAAACTTTCACATTTCTAATTAAAAAATAGGCCTAGAAATCCTGATCTGAAGTAATGAGCTAAAATTCCCAAAAAGAGCTTAAATTTTGCATTTAATCCATTTAGACTTCTTATTGGGAGATCTTCAATACTAAAAATTGATTCAGCATCCCCAAAACATAGGAATAGAGGTCTAGATCATGATTTTCTGATAACTACAAGGAAAATGTTAGAAATTGATATTTGATCCCCAGAATATGGTGCCAGAATCAACTTTAACACAAGCAACTCAAAGAGAAAATAACATAATCAAGATGTTGATATTCCATGCTACTTCAAACTAAAGGTTAGGAAGGAAACTTTTATAAATACTGAAAAGTGTGGTAACAGCTACTGGACATGCAAAACATATTTTCCTGAAAAATTGTTTTAAGAGAAAGATTTGATAAATTTCAACAAACAGTAGTGGAGGGTGGGACTGTAATAGTATCTAATATTTTATGTATATAATTTTAATTTAAATCTGATAAGAATTTTATAACTAAATAATTCAAAACCTGTAGAGAGTATAAGTGGGTCAAGAAACAGAAATCAAGTCAGACTGATATCTATAAAAAAATAAAAATCTAATTTATTTATGCACCTTCCCAGCCCATAAATAAACTGGAATTAGCAAGTGATCAAGTTTTATTTAAGATTGTAGACAAAAAAGATATTACAAATTTTTTTTTTTTTCGTTACGGTATAAAAAAAAAATAAAAGAGACATATCTGGATTTAAAATAGTGTCTTTAATCAAACTTATAAAAAAGACTGCTCTCAGAAGGTTTGATTTATTTTAAGTAAAGTTTGTTTGGGTCACAAAGAAATAAACACATTGTAGGAGTAAATTAGAATTTTTTTTCACCAGTTAGAAAATAATAAAAAAATTCTGTGTCTTTCATTACTCCATCCGTCTCACCCCCTAAAATAGCCATACATCAAATGATCGAAACCAAATTCCAAATTTTGGGGAGAAGTGCAAGCATGTAAGGTGGGGGGGATGTAACAAACAGTTGGTTTTACTCAGGTGTGTAAAAACTGCAAAGTAGTGTTTTTGTCAACGTATTTTTCCAAACAAATCAGCTTATTCAAATTTCAGCGCTTAGTTTGCGAAATTGAACGAAACATAGAATTTGTAAATCTCGACAATGTTAGTGATAACTTCAACAATACTTAATCCTGGGTAAGACAATAAACTACATATGGCAACAAGGTTGCTGATTGGGAGATTGGAAGTTTTCAGGAGTGTGGAACCACCTCTTAATGGCTGTTGTTCCCAGGTCCATCCTGATCCAGAATGGTAGCACCTGTTAGGGCCCCAGCTATGGGTAAATAGTAAAAATATCAGTAATACATTATTATATAAAAAAAATTACCTATGATACATATTTATAGTAGAATTACCAACAATAAATCTTAGAGCAAAATGACCAACAGTACATTTTTGTAGTTGGAACTATGTTCACAATATTTAGATTTTGGCATTAAATAACCCATAGAGGTGTTGATATGCAGTTAAACAAAATTAACCAAACCAAAACAATAATGAATATGAGGATTTCAATACATTGACGCGTGTTGCAAAAACATTCTAGTAATAACCCCCCCCTCCCAAAAAAAACTGGAGTTGTACAATGGTAGAGTTGCACTGTGACAGAGACCAAAATAGCCAATTTTTTTATTTTCCATAAACACTTTGAAATTCGTAATCTTGAGTCCTCCACAGTAATATATGATGAAAAAAAAAAAAAACTCCCCATTACAAATTTCATTTTTTTAAAAAATATATTAAGAAATCACGTGGTAAGCATATTTTGTTTTGTCTTTCGTAGGGGAAAATTAATTTTTACAATACATAGCAAACTGGACACTACTATTAACTTTTATAATTTTTAATAATTTATTTTTTATATTCGTGATCTGGAAGGCTTAAATTCTAACTCAATATGAAAAAGAAAAGAATAATAAATACTTCTTGTCGCAGTGCCTATTGTTATTGTACAACTCCATAAGAAAAAGGTGGTGATCTTTTACCAAAAGTCAAAACATAGCAAGTGAATAAAAAAACGTATCAACTGAACTAAGATGGCATAAAATTAATAAAATAGACACAGAAGACCAATTAGGACTGACAGAAACTGTAAACATCTCTAATTGTCGTAAATACGTACTGAATAATAACAGTCGGAAAGTTTAAAAAAAAAAATGTCAAAGTTTGTGAAGTATTATCGTCGTGTTTGAAAACTAACCTTTATTCTTTTAAGTTATTTTCGTATATGAAAAACATAAAAATATAAAAGTGAAATAAATAAAAAATGCTAAAAAAATTATTTGAAAAGGAAGTGAAGTGAAATTTCGGTTTATTTCTTGCTAACCAAACATTTAAAAAGAACCTCTCAACTGTAAAAAAAAAAAAAAAATCCGGGGAACTTTTTCATCGATAATTTTTAATAACAATTATGTCTTCTTAATGATTAAAGAATAAATTATTATTACCAAGAAATTTTTGTACAAAATATAAAATAATTCTTAAAAAAAAAAAAACTGAAATAGAGAAAAAAAACATTTAAATTTCTTTCGAAGAGTTAGAATAAAGAAATATTTACAAACGTAATTTCTTCTCGAATAGCGTCCAGTAAACATAAACAGATGGAAAATTTTTAAATCAGTGACATAGATTTTAAATTATAGTTAACCATGTTAAATGTGATATAAACAAGTAAAAAGCATTTAAATTAAACAAACCTGGACGACATTTTGATGGTAAAAATTAAATTGGCGCTTCAGATGGCGCCCTCTGAATTAACTCCCTTTGATTAATTATCTCCCTTAGATTCACTTGAATTCTTGCATCAGAGTTAAATTGGGTGGATTATCTCCTCACAGAATCAAAGTTTTACACAAAATCGCTGTTAAAGTGGGTAACAGTAAAATTAATTGTGCGTTGAAAAAATGTCCAATTTCAACTGCTTTTGCCTTAAGCTTCAGTGAGAAAATACTGCCTGATAGACGGATTCCTAAAATGTGCCAAATCTTTCATTACTTCGAGAACCTTTTGTAATTAACTCGTAGCTTATTTATTAATTCACGTTAAGTTTGGGTTTCTACTATAAAATTGCATGTTAATATGACGGAACACTATTATATTTGGGAAAGTTGTTAGAATAATTCAGAACTTATAGTGGGAGTAGACTGCGGATAAGTACGCAAAAATAGAAAGGACGTAAAACATGTATGTGTCTTCTCATAGAATTTATTCAACTTCTACAGCGCAAATGTCTCAAGGGAGCTGGAGACCCTATCAGGATTTATTGATAATGGGTGCAATCTAAGATACGCAGATGACGCTTTGCTGATGGCCGACACAAAAAGAAAACTTGTAGTGAGTGCGAAATAATGATAACTCTCTTTACTAACTCTCTTCAAATTCGGAGAAATGAGGAAAAAGAGGAAAAGAAATGCGTGAGTCTATGTGAAATTGTTTCCGCACCAATGAAAACCTTGTCTTCACAGAAATTAGCCGTTGAGCCAAGAAGAAGAAAGAAAAGAAAGTAGCGAGCCAATGCGAAATTCTTTTTGATATAAAATGAGGAGAAAAATTAAATTAACAAGAGAAGAGTGTCTGAAGTCAAGTGAATGATTTCGTTTCAGTTCCTCGCGACCAGCGTTGAGGTTCTTGCCAGCGTAAATTTATTCGCCAATTATATTATCAGCCTCTATCATCATCATTCTGGATCATAATAGTATCTTCTTGGGGTTTTTTCCCTTGCTTACAACCACACATTCTCTCTTCTTACAATTTATGGTTTGTGCACGCGGCACTTCAAAGAATTTTCTCTCAATAATTTAAGAAAGCTAAATATTTCAAACATCTCTTTCCCTCTACTTTTGAATATATGCAAACCATATATTCTTTCTGTGAGCAACGAATTTTCTTACATTTGTTTTAAACATTTTTGGATATTATTTTGTACCAGATTATTTAATCTGTTATATGAACATTTTCTCTTTATGACAATTAGTTAAAACTACGGACTTAAAAAAATTCTGATTTATTTTCCTGAAACGAGCTACTAACATCAAGCATGTAAATCTATGAATATCCTTATTTTGATTTGTTAAAAATTACCAGTGCGTTTCCTCGTCATTATCATCCCCCATTAATCTTCTTGGTGTGGGTAAATGAACTGTTCATTTTAATCCAAGACAGTAAAGGAAAGCGAGAAAAAAAAAAAAAGAAAAAAAAAAACCCAAGATGCTGTTATGATTCAGAATGATGATGATATTTCATCATTCTAAAAACAATTTTTCCACCAGTGATGATTGATAATAGGGATATTTCATCATCCTGAAAATAAAGATCAAATATTTCATCATTCTAAAAATCTGAAACTTCATTATAAAAACGACCTTTCCACCACAAGCAGGGTGTAGCAGTAGTAAAAAGAACAACAGACGTATCTTCTTGGTTCCGTAAAAATCTACACTTAACGGTCTCAAATGCTACCATTAACAACGACATTCTCGGAACAAGCAAACACAAGTAAGCACAAACTTTAAAAGAAACAAAGGAAACAATAACACTGAAAACATGTTTAACACGCATAATGCCAATATTGAAAAGGACATCGCGCAAAGAAAAAATACACATTCTGGTCATTAACAAACAACAATGAGACCTTGAGACATGTGTTTGAACGCGTTTCTCAAGGTCTCATTGTTCTTTGTTATTGCTGTACGTTTTATTCATTTCATTTTCAGTATAAATAAAAAGGATTCCTCTGTTAACTACAAATACATATAACAACGGAGTAACTTATATTAAACATACCCGACATCCGACCCGGTTACAATGCTAACTACGAGTTGGATATGTCAAAATCAAACAAGTACAGAGTTTAAATACCTGGGAAGTGTTTTAACAGAGGATAGAAAATGTGATACCAAAATCTGAAGATGCATTGGAATAGCAATATACATTCCAAATGCCTAAGCAATGTACGAAGAATTAGGGAAAATTTCGCTAGAAACAAAGAAAAGAGTGCTGAAGTGCTATGTAATATAAATCTTCGTATACGGCAGTAAATGCTGGACAATTTTCTCACAGATGAAAAAAAGACTGGAGCTCCCAGAAATGTGGTTCTATAGAAGGATGCGGAAGTTTTAAGGAAAATGGAAACAAAAATAAGACTTATACTCAAAATCAAATTGAAACAGCTGAAATTTCTTGAACACATAGCGAGGAAGAAGGGCTTGGAGATTTTAACATTTTCAGACGATATCGAAGGCAAAAGGGACAGGGTGGGGAGCAGCAAGCCACCGACCTGATCAGCTTGTGTGAATGAATGGCAGAACAGTGGTGGGAGAGATAACAAAATGCAAACGCTGCTAAGATCTATCACGGATAGGAAGTTGTCAAAAGCCATGATCGCCCCCACCTCCTGAAGGGACACATCACATAGTAAACTTGCGTCCACATTTTTACAACGTTTCGCCATTTTCAGTTTCAACTCAGGTAAATATATATATATATATATATAATAGCTCTATTATTTAACATTGAGCACTGTTTTTATAACACTATAGAGCATTTATATGTATAGACGCTCTATTTATTTATTAAACAGTATATTCATTTATTTTCTTTTACCGGCTTGAATATTTCAGAAATCTTATTCAAGAAAAATATGGGTTTCCCGACAGGATTCAGCAAGGATTCCGTAGCCGAATCGGTTAAAGCTCGTTGGATCTAGCCGTATCGGTGGGAGTACCTCTCGCCTTCCTCAATGCTCTCTTGAAAATGTCCACAAAACGCTCTGCTTGTCCATTACTTCTTGGATGATATGGCGCCGTGGTAATATGTTCGATCAGGAATGACTGACAAAAATCCTTAAATTCACAGGATGTGAACTGTGTGCCATTGTCTGTCATGATTTAGACAACAACTCCGAAACGGGAAAATAGCTCGTGCAAAAATTTTACTGTCACCTCCGCAGTCGGCTTCTTACATTTCTAAATTTCTGGCCACTTGGAATAACTGGCAGCTACTACAAGGTAGTAAAAACCTTCAAGTGGGCCAGAAAAATCAATGTGTATCCGCGACCACGGATGGTCGGTTTTAGGCCAGGGATTGAATTTTATCGGGGGTGCTTTAGCAGCCAAAGCAAACCCTTTGCACGATTTTACAGTGTTTTCAATATCATTGTCCACGTTGATCCAGTAGACGTAACTCCTCATCAAACTCTTCATTCTTGAAGTTCCCGGATGGCCAACATGTGATTCCTTTAATGTTCTTTTCTGTAATGTAGATGGGATTACTACTCTGTCTTCGTGCATTAGTATGTTGTGACAGAGTGAGTAAACTTCTGAGATATTCTGGTCTTTACTATTTACTTTGTCCTTTACTTCCTTTATGAACTCATCATCGGACGCTTTGTCTATTATCTCGTCAATTGTTATAGGAAGCTCCCTGACAGTATTGCACAAGGAAGTTTTTATTTCGACCTCTGTTCTTATGACTCTATCTTCTAGGGGTTCCGCATACTTAGGTATCAATCTAGACAACCCGTCTACATTACAGATTTTAGTGGATGGGAGAAACTCCATTTTGTAGTTATAATTGAGGAAAATGGTTCCTCATCTTTGGAGTCTATTAGCAGCGTTCTTTTGATCCAAAGATAGTAAGGAGTGGACGATGGTCTGTCTGCAAGAAAAAGGACCTTCCATGAATAAATCTATGAAATTTAGTTACCACAAAAATGATTCCTAATGTTTCCTTTTCTATTTGCGAGTAACCCTTTCAGCTGGTAATAGCGTCCTAGATGTATGGGCAATTTGCTTTATCGATCCATCCTTTAACTTGAGTAAAATGCACGCTCCGACGCCGTAGGAGCTAGCATCGCTGGCTATAATGATGTCAAGGTTTGGATCGTAATGAGTTAGGAACAGATCTGATGTAAGGACCTCTTTTATTTTCTCAAATGCTTCCTGGCATTTGGTTGTCCATTCCCACTCTTCTCAATAATTTATTAAGTGGAGCTCTCAAAGTTTTTTGGAAAGATCTAAAAAACTTTGAAGAGCTGACACATTTTCTGGTGGTGGCATATTTTTTATTGCCGTTGCCCTATCTGGGTCGGGACGTCTTCCATCTTTGTCAAGTATTTGCCCCAAGTACTTAATCCTTTCTAAGAAAAACTCACATTTCCCGTCTTTTAATTTCAATCCGCAATTCTGGATTCTCATGAACACCTGCCAGACGTGCGATTTGTGTTCCTCGATGCTCTCGCTTTTCATTAGGGCGTCACCGAGATAGGTCATCGCAAAATCCAGACCATTTAACATCGTGTTCATGACCTGTTGAAAAATGGAAGAAGCGACCTTAACCCCGAACGGAAGACTTAAAAATTTGTATAAATCCTTTAGGTGTTTATGCAAAGAGCTTCGAGCATTCCTCGTCCACGGGTATTTGTAGATATGCATCTCTTAAGTCAATCTTAGAAAAATATTTTTCTCCACTGAGTTTAGTGGATATCTCCTCTGGACTTGAAATGGGATAATGGTAATCCTTTAGGGCGCTGTTCAGCCCCGTAGAGAAGTCAGCACATACACAAATTTCTTTGTTCTTTTTTAATATAAACTGCGGGAGATGCCCATTCACTATATTCAACCTTTTCCAGAATTCCCATTTCCTCAAGTCGATTCAACTCCTCGTCAATTTGATTTAACGAGGCAAATTGAACGTTACGTTTTTTCTTAAAAACTGGGTTTACGTCTGGCTTTAACTCAAACTTAGCAGGCATTTTTGTGCATTTTTTTAGTCCTCCACTGAAAACGTCGGGAATTTTTTTTTTAAGTTGACCTTTCAACTTTTCTGCTTCATCAGTCAAATTTTCGAATTTTTGACATAATGAGTTAATAGGCATATCCCAAAGTTGAAACTGTTCTAACCAATCAGTCCCGAACAAATTACCCGTATTCTTTATAATATACGCCTTTAGTTTTAAAGTTTTACCTTTGAATGATACGTTCGTTATAAGTTCGTCCATAAAGTTAATAGTGTCGCCAGTTACTCCTTTAGCTATACTGTTCGTTCTTAACAAAGTCAGCTTACCCAGTTTTTTTCCATGTTTGATAATTAATTATGGATAAGTTTGAACCCAAATCAAGCTGTAGCATTATATTTTTGTTAAATATTTGCACTTCAATATATTTCCTGATGTTATGACTTTCTGGTTCATCAGACTTGGTAATTTTTACAAAACTTTTTTTTGTCTTGTTTTGTCTTTTTTTTTGTCTTGTGTTGGTGTTTCTGGAATTCCTCTTGTCTTTCATGATATTTCTGTTCCAACAGTAGTTGTTGTTCCCGTTGGTGTTTCATCAACTCTAGCATTGCACTTTTAAATTCGTCCATTTTACTGCGGTAGTACGTAAAATTAAGAAATGAGAGGGGGGATTTTTCTCTTTACCCTCTCAACCAAGAATAAGTCTGTTTGACTTGTACGATTCTTTTACTGAAAAATTTAAAAGCGGAAGTTGGGGTAAATTTTTACTTTACCCTATTAGCGAAAACAATAATAATAACTTTCTTCCCAACCACTGAATTGAACTTGTAGAAATCCTATTGTTTTGAGGAATTTCTTTTTTTCATTATCAGTGTTGTAATTAACATTGGATACCCTTTTGTCGTAGAGTTTGATTAGAAGTCCTTTCTTCACCACTATTGTAGACATTGGCAATTTTTTTTATGATTTAACGTGAAGCCCGTTTCTTCCAATCTTTCGTCGCCAAGATTTTGTGACCAAATAAATGGTTAAAGAAATAACAAAACAAGTGTTACAGATATATCATATATTAAACAGTAAATACAGCAGAAGAGTATTACGCGACTAGTGAGGGTGTGTCGGTTGACCAGGTGGAAGGGTCCAATATAGACTCTTTAAAGGGAGGACACCACAACATTTATATAACCTCATCCATCTGTAAAAAAAGATTATAAATAATGGAAGCCCTAATAATAAAAAAAAAAAAAGCCAACACTTAACAATATTAACTACGAACACGGCCACAATGTGCTAACTGTGTTTGGAAAACAAACAAAACTAAAAACATACACACAACGCACACACTCAATTAAACTGAAAAATAAAATCATCCTTGATAATGGCTAAAAGTAGAGCCGAAAGCGCTCGGAATTATAAAACATTTGGACAGTTTCTACACACTCTATGTCCAAAAAAGAAAGCAGTTGTTCGAACACAAGAAAAATTGTATAAAAACCTTAATCGTAGTACCTTGGCTGTCGTTTTTAATGAAACATGCGTATATATATATATGTATATATATATATATATATATATATATATATATATATATATATATATATGATGGGAAAACAAATATTCGTACAAATAAAATTATTTATTTATTGTATTTTTCACCCATACTTTTTTCACACATTAAAAATGGATAAATGGGATTTATTTCTATTAAATCATTTTTTTTCCTGTTTTCTATGCATATTTGGTTATTATGTATCTGTGTACAGTTAATTATATGAAAAGTATGTTTATTCATGAGTTGAAAATACAATAAATTAAAAATTTGTATGTGTACAAATATTTGTTTCCCTCCATAGTGTATTGTAACTCCGACAGAAATCTAGGCACAATTTTTCTTTAGGTTGGTTATTAATTTTCATTTTAAAAAAGATAAACAAGGATAGCAACTAAAACTAAAAAAGAAATAGTTTCGGAAAAATGCTTTCACACACACACACACACACACACACACACACACACACACACACACACACACACACACACACACACACACACTTATACACACATATATTTCTTTTTTTTTTTAAACGCTATTTTTAGTTGGATACACGTATTGGAGTAGACGCTCCGTTCATTTTTTTAAACAGTATAAAATATGACAGATGAATAAATAATAATCCATTAGTTCTTTAGAGATTGCTTTGTTTACGTTTCGGATATGAATCTGAGCAGTTATGAATTTTCGAATATCTGAGGAAAAGTGTTCTTAAAGGGAAAAATAGAACCTCGCTTAATCATGAAGATCTTTGTAGCAGAGATGATTAAAGCACGTCGATCTAACGACGGTTTCTTCTGTAAAGGAACACGCATGTTCGCATCCTGCCCGGTTGGGTGGGGGGCATTTTTTCTCTGATAAGATTTCTCGAATGTTCAGGCCGGTAGACGAAAAAAATACTGTTAAAAAAATAAATAAACGGAGGGTCTATTCAAATACGGGTTTCCATTACATTTAAATTTAACAAAGTTTAAATTTAATAACGTTTAAACTAATAAAAGTATGTCGCATTAATAACTAAAAATCCATTACTTCTTCACAAATTTACAACATATACATATATATATATTAATACATATATATATATATATTAATACATATACATATACCTACGCTCGAAGTGCAATGGTTAAAAAAGTGACAGATGACTTTTTTATTAAAAGAAATGTTTCAGAGTCTGTCTATATTTCTGAGATGAGGTATTATGTACATTATTTACATTATTCAGACTATTGTCCTCATCTTTGTTGCCATATTTATCACAACGTTTCGGCCGTTGTCCACTCCGGCCGTTGTCCGCTCCGGCCTTCTTCAGGTGGTTGGAATGTCGAACTGAACCCTTTATTTCGCTCACCGGGGTAGACTGTTCTAGTTCCACGTGCCATGTTTAATGAATGTCAGTTATCAGTTATCTCCTGCTAATTTCCCTTTGAAAGTTCCCCACTGCCCTAACCGGGTATTGAACTCACACTATTTGGGTCCTGTCACTGGAGCTAACCAACGCCTTTATCCACTGTCCTTGAGTGTGAGTCCAATACCCGGTTAAGGCAGTGGAGAACTTTCAGAGGGGAATTAACAGGAGATAACTGACATCCATCAAACATGAACAGTCTACCCCGGTGAGCGAAATAAAGGGTTCAGTTCGACATTCCAACCACTTGAAGAAGGCCGGAGCCTACAACGGCCGAAACGTTGTGATAAATATGGCAACAAAGATGAGGACAATAGTCCGAATAATGTAAATAAAAGAAATCTTATTGTGACAAAAAGAAAAAAAATCGATTAAATTTTGCTCTCGTCAAAATGTCCTCCTCTGCAGCACAAATCTTTCGCATTCGTTGCAAAAGTCTCTCAAAGTATAAGTTTGATAATTGGTTTCATTCTTTTTTCATTGACACTGAGAGCGCTTTTACATTTTTTCCACTCTTTTGCTAAGGTCATATGCTAATGCTGAAGGCTCGTGCAACCACACTTTTTGGAAGAGTCGACTACAGAGAACTGGTGCACAGCGTGCTACAAGGCCCCTAAACGACCCTCTGCAGAGTTGTCCTTATTTTAGACCAGTTTCCATTACTGGTTCTCTCATTCCTCAATTCGAGCCTCTACGCATTACTCCACCGTTCCTAAATAGTGTTGTGCATCTGCATATACATGTATGCGAATTTAGATAAATATTGGTTTGCTTATTAAGTAATTTATGTTTTGGAAAACCAATTGTACTGAAGAACGTATTATCTTTACTAACCGTTTTTCAATACATCGTAACAGGTGATGAAAAGTGGTTTGCATTCAACAATGTTCAGCGTAAAAGCAGTGGATTGATATGGATAAATATCCACAATTGAACCCAAAAGTTGAGCTCCATTGAAAAATAGGTAATTTTGTGCGTGTAGTGAGATCGTCAGAGTATTATTCACTTAGTGTTTTTAAAACGCAATGAAACACTTGTAGTGGTCTTGCGATCACGTGAAATAAAAAAACAAAACAAAGGGAACCGTCATACTGGCGGAGAATTTAGAACCCTTCCTCTTTTCATTCGGCATTTTTCAAGGAGAGTACGTGGAATTGAGCACCTCCAGACATGAAAACCACAGATAAGTCAATTTACACAAATATTACTTTTTCTTGTTAAATATCACCTTCACTAATAAACTTATCACTTCCAAAAAAATGTATTCATTCACCAAAATAAATACAAACCCGGAATATTCTAGTTGCAACCACATTACAAGAACTTTCTTACTCTATCGAACTTGTACAACAGAATACTTCAGATAATAAATCCTTCTGATTATATATTATGTCTCACTTTGTAGTTGTGATGAATATATGCTTTATTTTACCAATTAAAAGAGGAGTCAAGTCTCATCATAGCAAAAGAAACCAGGTTTAGCACAAAGAGGAGAGGATCCCAAACTACCACGATGAACAGATGTTACCTCGGGGAGGCAACGTGCCTTGATATATAATTGGACCTCATAATCTCACCTAACCTCAAATGGAAGTCGTATATACGATCCATTACAAAGGATGCAGGTAAAATGGTCGGATTCCTGTACCGCTGTAGTAAGTACCTGACCCCTGCTATCCTTTACCTTTACAAGATCCAGATCAGGCCAAAAATGGAGTACTTTTGTCATATTTGAGCGGGAGATCACCAGTTCTCACTCTACAGCCTTGATAGAATTCAAAAACAAATTATTCTTCATCCTCTCATCTCTCTCTCACACTCGAGATGTTGTGATGAATATATTCTGTGTTTTAATAACTAAAACAAGAGTTGATCAAGGTGTAATGGTGTGATTAGTAGTCGGGTTGATCAAATATATAAATGCGGCTGCGTGTTTCAAGATAATCAACATCCATACATTAAATTTAAACATCAAGGAAAAAAAGAGAACAATGCGAACCAATTTTGTTTAAAGAAGAAATATATATATTAAACTCAACAAATAATACAAGTAGTTGTATATGCGTGAAAGAAAGGAGAAAAAGGTGGCTTCCCCTTGATTTGTCTGAGTTCAGATATGGAATGGAATATTTCTTTCTGAAAATTGTTCAATAGTTGTTGTAACTTAAAAAGTTGATTTACTTGGTGTATCCACTGAGAACTGGTGGTGTGTCACATAAACTTCTGTAGTGTGTATGCACGTGCGGAGTGAGTAGGATGAAAATACACGAGCGAGTAAATGAGAACTATTGTCTCTGGGTATCTCGACTGTGGTTCTGAAATTACTACTAGTTTTATTTGGAAAGCATACAATATTTATACTACCTAGGGAGGCTCCAACTAGAGAGGCTATGGTACATTTTTGAATATACTTGAAAAATATCTGATTGGACGGAAAATGGACCAATCAGTGATTTTGTAGCATAGCATGTTTTGAAAAAAGTGTAGGAACAAATTTACTATGGTGAAATGCGATAGATAAATTGTCCTGTTGTTTTTAAGTATATATTTACTGACCAATTCGAATTGGAGAAAATGTAGGCGTGGCACTACAAAGGTATCATCATAACACCATAAATGTACATTTATGTATTTAACACCTGTAACGTGTTTATAAAGGTTCGGTTGAAAACGTTTTGTGTTCGTCAATAGGAAAAATGTTGCTCTCCTCCATATTCCGTTGGCCTTTCCCTAACTGATTATTATCTTTTCGGATCGCCCCAAAAGGCTTTGATGGGGAAAAACCTTCTCTAATGAAAACTAGATTCCAAAGATCGCCGAAAAAGATTTCGCATCAAAACCAACAGGTTTTTATTGAAAAAGTATCAAAGAGCTGCCTGAAAAATGTCAAGTCGTTGCAAAGAATGGCGAATATATAACTGAATAAAATGTAATTGTACTTTTAAAAAATAAAGTTGATAAAAAAAGGAAATTATTTTATGTTCCAATAGATTACATTATTCATAAGAGAAAATATTGTCGAAATCAACATATAGAAAATAAAGAGACAATTACGCGTATAAAAGCAGAAAACTATCTTACACGCCATTACAATATATTCCCCAATTTGAGTGAATAAATAAATAAATAAATAAAAATGTTTGGGAAGAAATCGTTTCAGGTCGTTCACTTCTGTTATGTGTTTGCGTTCGTTTACGTTTTTCTTTGATTTCTGCATATCACATGACAAACATGGCGGACTATATCATATTTTTATTAGATTTTACTATTTTTTTGTTTATGGTTTATTTCTTTACTTTCGTATTTTGTTCTGGTTCATTGTGGTTTTGTCATCAACGATCACGTGATATTGAAATAATGATTCTCGTCTTTTCCTCTTCTCTTTTACGTGACTTGATCAAGAACAATAAAATAAAAAGCATTTTATTGGTATTTTTGTTCGTTTTTTTTTCCATTCTGACTTTTGGACAAAAGTGACATTTTGTTATTACTGCAGCTGCTATCTTTTACCTTTCGTTATTTTTAAGTCAATTCACACAGAGACTTGGCCACCATATTTGCTACTATGTAACCCACTGTCGGCCCTAGATAGCGGTAACCAATAATGTCACACCACTTGTCAGTCATCAAGTTCCTTTAGACAGACGTGGTTACCATTTAGCTGACTCGTTAGCGCGTGACTCGTTTTGTCGCTGGTATCGTGATGCTGGTACGGTTCCACTCGACGTAGCCGGCGTTTGTCTGTTTACTACCATTCATTTCTCTGCCATGTTGTGCTTTAGATCTCAGAGGGGGAGAAGATTGCTGATGAAGCAGACTGAAGTAAGGACTGGTCCGACAGCTGGAGCTACACAAAAAACAAGAATCTTTGGAATAAAGAATTAACTCTGGTTAAAAATCTAACAATGATTTGGTGTATATGATTTATTATATACAGCAGTTTTAATCCTTCCTACTTGTTGCTATAATCAAATTACACTGGGTTCCCTTCGGAGTCTGCAGCTTGTTTTAGTCGTAACTTAAATTTCTAAGGTCTGGTCTTCTGGTCCGGCATAAGGTCTTGGTCAGAAGGTCTAGTTGAACGATGTGGATTCCAGTAGTAGTACTGTGGGGACTCTTTCTTTCTCTCTCTCTCTCTCTCTGTGTGTGTGTGTGTCGCAGCTGCGTCTGACAGGGGTGTGGTTGACTACGATATGGGTTCGGTTGTCTTCTACTCTAAGTGTCGACCTTTTCTACATTTCCATATATAAAAATACATTTACTCAAATGATTTTCCAAATTTGGTGTTGTCCAGCCACGTTTTGAGAGTGGTCAGAGGAATCAAGTCACTCCTTAATTACCTTCGCGCCTCATCTCTCAGCATAGCCCCAAACGGGCGATTCTAATCTCTCTCTCGCTTCTTTTACTTTTCCCATTTTCTCAGCAGCTAACCTCATCCTGCCCCTAGGGCTGGTGTGACGAATCCAACTTCAGATAGCGCAGCGAAAACAAAAGGGATTTTCAGTCATTAATCCTTCTTTATCTGCTTGTCTATGCTATGACCTCTCGATCAACAAGACCACTCAAGAATTAGAAAAGGAAAAAAAAAATATTTCCACTCTCCTTAAAACTAAAGTTTATCTATGCATTTTTTACGATCAACAGACCACACATCCTTTTTGTCCACGTCACTTCAAAATAATAATTAATTTTTTCCTTATCACTTGTATCCAAAGGAATCCGAACTAATGTTTGGATATAAAATTTTCTCTGGACGAATGTCACAGAATCGCAGAAATTATAATGACGAACGCGTCCAGTCGGTCCCTCTCAGCATTAATCTAATACAAATGTAAGACACAGAAACTTTTCTTCTGGGTGGCTGATTCAAAACAGATGGTTTTTCCTAGCCCTTTTTCTCCAGAATCGTGAATGTTATTTATTTCAGCGACCCCTCTGGTTTCTTTATCTAGCACATATGTTTTTATTTTATCTGATATCTTCGTGGATACCTTAATGTTCTCTTTTTTATCGGGTAGTTTTGATTTTGCTCAATTTTACTGAATTCCGTCTAATTAAATTTAGGTTCAATTCTCCTTGGAATGATTTTTCAACGAATTTCGTTTTTCATTTTCTTCTCAACTTTTCAATCCATCTTGATGCCAATTTCAACAATTGCCATCCAATTAGTAGACCCTTTCCTCTTTTTTCTTTCTATTTTTGTTTGATCAACCCCCGGAGATCTCTATATTTTTGGATATTTGCACACTTTTTTAAGAAATGGATTATTCCAATCTCCATCAACGATATGATCATCACGCCATGAAAATCTTGATTGTTAATAAAAATTTTCTTTTTAAAGCAATGTTTTTATTAGGATATCCTCGTTAATAACATAATCCAAATATTTCACTCGAAATTTAGTGCACCGATCCCTACTCTATGAAAGGCGACAGTATACGATCGATAGCAGTTAAAAAGAAACAGACGCAACAGAGTTCGATTTCCAAGCACGGCACCAGTCGGTGTTTTTTTTTGTTTTTTTTTTTTTATAAATGTCTGCTAGAGTAAATTGAAACATCGGTTCTCGTACGAGGACTGAAGTTAAGCAACATCGAGCTTGGTCAATGCCTACATAGGTGACCGCTCGGGTTTACCAGGTTTTGTAAGCATGGATGTACCGGTGGTTTAATGGATAACGGCTCGGAATTGGAAATCGCAGTCAAGTAAATCTTCTCGACTTGTTTCGGCAATTAGTTGGAGATTCGTCTCCAGTTATGCTAATCGAACTCTCTGCCTTCGAGCAGAGAGGAACCCAGACGAGGCTCTGCCGAAGGATAGAGTTTCGTCTGCGGTGGTAGACAGCTACCCGACACCGTTTTTTTATGGGGTCTACGGGGAATTTTTGCGCGAGCCTACGGGCTCGGATACCCCACGTTGAATTCGATCATATGCCACATCTGACCGCGTTGGGCGTTGGCAAATATCTTCGCTTCTGCAATTAGTTGGAGAATAGTCTCCAGCTGAGCTGATCGAACTCTCTGCCTTCGAGCAGAGAGGAACCCAGACGAGGCTCTGCCGAAGGATAGAGTCTCGTCTAGGGTGGTAGACAGCTACCCGACCCCGTTTTTACGGGGTCTACGAGGAATTTTCCCCAGAGCCTACGGGCTCGGTTTTGCCCCGCATTAAAAAACGGCCTTTTACCACATCTTGACTCGGTATGGTAAATATCTTTGTTTCGGCAATTAGTTGGAGATACGTCTCCAGCTGTTCTGGTCGAACTCTCCGCCCGAAAGCGGAGAGGGACTCAGACGGGGCTCTGTCGAGGGGCGGAGTCTCTTCTCGGGAAGCAGTTACCCGACCCCGTTTTATACGGGGAATTTTTGGCCAAGCCTACAGGCTCGGACACCCCACTTTACATTCGGCCTTGTGCCACATCTGACCGCGTGGGGCGGTTGGTAGATATCCTAGCTTCGGGAATTGCTAGCCTGTTAACCGATTCCCTGTATTCTCTTTTACAATAAACCTATCTTTCTTTCATCTACGCCAGTGTTGCTGTTCCTTTCACTCGAGTACCACCTTTGTCGGTTTGTAGCCAAATGTTTCTGTTGTATCCTTAAAAAGGATATAACAGAAACATTTGGCATTCATTGTCCGAGAAGCAAATACTGTTTTCGGTTGAAATTTATAAAATCTTTCTGTTAAAACAATTCTTCAGGGAAATAGGTTTCTCGAGTCCAGTAGCTGTTATCGCTCTTTCCAGTATTGAGTTTTCTTTCCTAACCTTTTATTTGAAGTAGTATGAAACACTAACATCCTGACTATGTCATTATTTTCTCTTGGAGTTACAGGTGATATCCACTTTAGTCGTTGCTGTTGTCTATAGTACTCAAGTGATGTAGTATCTGTTATTTCGTACAGTTCTTTGTCTTTGATTCTATAACACCATCGGAGGCACCGTAGAGTAATGGATAGCGGCTCGGTTTGAGGAATTAGAGAGCCGAGTTCAAATTCCAGTCGAATCCATTACATTCACTTACGTGTTAATACTCCAGAAAAGACTGGGTTCTATAGCCTTGGATGGCAACTGGTCTACCGCAGAAAGAAATGGCAACCTACTGTGGGAAAAAATCTGCCTCGTCAGTCATGTATCGAAAGATACATGTTCGCCTAAGCGTGTATCACGCATGGCACATAACTGACAACACCAATTCACAATGTTCATACGGGGAATGGATTTTATTCGCTCAAAACTATTTTGAACCTTTGATCTTAGAAAGCGGTTGCATACAGCTGACTGTTTAAATATTTCTGAACAGGTTTGGAGCCATGCATAATGTTTTGTCTTTGTTTGAGGCTTCACTATTTGTCCATATCTGGGACCCCCTAACAAGTGCTACAACACCGAGTTAGCAGCAATAGAGAGAGAGAGAGAGAGAGAGAGAGAGAGAGAGAGAGGTTATAAAATAAAGAAAAATGACCAAGAATGAATAAAAGGAAAGAAAAATACTAGGAGAGAGTAAACAAATGCGGAAGAAAGAAAGAGGAAAGGAGAGACAGAAAAAGAAAAAGAAGGATGAAGAAAAGGAAAATGGAGTAAGGAAATGAGATAAAGCAATAAAAGAAAGAGAGAAGTTAAGTAAAAGAAAGAATAGAGAAGAGAAAATAGAGATTATGTAAAATAAAAAATCAGAGAGAGTATGTAAGAGAGAGAGAGAGAGAGAGAGAGAGAGAGAGAGAGAGAGAGAGAAATCTTGTATTGTAAACCATTATAAATCGCAAATTGTTAGCCTCGCTGCGGAGCACGCGGGTTAATCTAGCATACTATTAATAATGTACAGTAAGTAACGTCACTGAATACTCTACACTCGTGACCTTGTAACTGACTAAGTTATGTTAATTATATAAGCATTAATCTATTACAAATGTAAGACACAATTTCACGGGCAAAAATTTAGAGGGTCCTTTTTAAAACCCTACACCGTTTTATAATACGACAGGGAAAAGCTTGCGAAGCTTTTAGAGTTACTTCCCTTAGATCAGTGAATTTAGTTCTAATTCTTGCTGAACATTTTTTTTTGCTCCCAGGTTTCTTTAAAATCGAAAATCCTGACCAAAAAGTACTGTATAAGTCGATACAGTACAGCATTTTTTTTTCAGGGATTTACTGGATACATGTCGGATATATTGAATCTATTTATTTATTCTTTTTGTCACTGCGCAATACACAATGAAATTGGACAGCAGTTCTTAGGTGCGCACACACACACACACACACACACACACACACACACACACACACACACACACACACACACACACACACACACACACACACACTATCGAATGAAGTGAAGTAATATATTTAAAATTCGTTGAAATTTACGTTTATTATAAAATAAAGAATAATAATGTTCATGAGGCAAATCTTGGCCTGTCTGTTTGTCCGTCGATATAGTTAATGAATTGATAAAAGTTCAATCGACATCTCTCGACCGACTTCAAAGTTTCGTTATTGAATTATTACCAGACACCATATTTATTTTATTTTATTTATTTATTTTTTTAAGCATTTCACCTCAAGCAAGGTGGGAGTGCCACTAACGCGCAAGGGGTTACAGAAAGTGAAAGTAAGGGTAAAGCGGGGTGTTTGAAGAAAGAGAAGGACGGGGATCAAGATCAAGGTATCAGAAGATGTCAATTGACATTACATTTAAAGTTTTGAAGATTATAATTATCCGGTAAACAAGTAAGAGGAAGGGAGTTCCACTGCCGGGAAGTGCGAGAGAAGAAGCTGTTGAGTTAGAAGATGCGGTTACATTTAACTGCTTCGACAGTAAAAGGGTGGAACCAAGATGCGAACCTAGTAGCACGCTTAAATTCATGCAGTTGGGGCACCGGTGAACTCGTCAGAGCAGTTGCCATGAAAATATTTGTAGAAAAGACAGAGGAAACCACATCTTATACTAAAATCTTATATTTAAATATTTATCTTATATTTAAACGTTAATCATAGATTTCCAAACAAATTTCAAATATGAAATTTGTACAGTGCTAGAGTCCGTTGATAACATGACAACATACATCGAAGTAGTTAAAAATGTTCGATTTAAAAAAAATCACCAGTATAAAATATAGTTTTATGAAAAAAAAATTATAAAATAAAATAAACTGTCTATATTTCTGAGATGAGGTAATATGTACATTATTTACATTATTCAGACTATTGTCCTTATCTTTGTTGCCATATTTAACAGGAGATAACTGATAACTGACATACATTAGACATGGCACGTGTAACTAGTCTACCCCAGCGAGCAAAATAAAGGGTTCAATTCGACATTCCAACCACCTGAAGAAGGCTGGAGCGTATAACGGCGGAAACGTTGCGATAAATATGGCAACAAAGATGAGGACAATAGTCCGAATATTGTAAATAGTGAAAATAAACTAAGCAAATTCGCCAATGATCATATAATTCGGAAAATAGAGACAGCTATATAGAGACAGTTCATACTTCTCCCTGGACTTTGAACAGTAGTAGAGGTTTATCCATTGTTTTTGTTTAGGATCGTGTTTCTGGTTCCTTCTAAAGTCTGCTTCAACTCTATACTTCTGACGTCTCCGCCTAAACTGTGAAAGTTTTATTTATTTTTAATTTTTATGCTCAGTAGGAGTAGATAGGTTTGCTGTTGTCCGGTTCACACAACTCCCTGGTCTTTTGAACAGGAATAAAGATTTATCCCTTGTTTCCTGTTTACTGTGGGTTTCCGATTCTTTGTAAAGTATTCTCAGACTTTTTCACTCCCAGTAGCCTCTTGCGTTTTAGTGCCATTATCGCCTTATTAGAGGTGAATTAATTAAAGAAAAAACTTTCGTAATATTTAAAACACTTGATTCATGTTTATTTTAAATTAATTATATATACATTTTATTATTATTTTTTTTAATTATTATCAACTCTGAGTAAATCTCAAAATTATTTTATACTAAAATTGTGAATATATTTAATTTAAATAGCCTATATATTTTGAAAAATAATTTTATAAAAGTATTTATATAGAAAAATGCACAGTAAGATAAATTTGGCAAATATTACTAGCAAATATTGCTAATTCTCAAGAACAAAGTATTTGTATAAATTCACTTTCATATGTTCAGGATTTATTACAATTCTAATCATCGTTTTTTAAAAGAATGAACATTGTCGAGGAGTAAAGGTAGTTAAAATAATAGCGGCGTCAAGGGAAAATCATCCTTTTAACACACCGTTATTTTGCAAGCATGAAGGTCCAAGTTTACCAAATTTTATATTTATTGTAATATAAATGTACTGATTATTTACTTTATTTTTATTTTATATTATTTTATTTATTCTAATTTGTCTAATTATTTCATACACCTGCTGATGCAAGACTCTTCGTTAAGACGAATCGAGTTTTCCAGTCACTGGCGTGTTTTTCTAAAAATAAATACGTCTAAATTCGCCTTCATCCTTAGTTCAGGGGTAGAGTATCCGACTGATACCAAATCAGTCGAGTTTTGATCCCGGCTTGAGGCAATCAGGGTGTCTAGCCACAGTCTGTCTATGAAAGTATATATATATATATATATATATATATATATATATATATATATATATATATATATAAATATAAAAAAAAGAAAGAACAGTAAGATATAAAATCCGGTGTTCTTATAGATATTTTTATTTTTACAAAATAGTGCTCAATTTTTTAGCTTCTATTTTTGAAACATGGTTGGAACTGTGTAGCGGAAAAAACATATTTTTAAATCAATTAATTTATAATATATATATATATATATATATATATATATATATATATATATATATATATATATATATATAGCAAAAAACTGTCCAAATCGTGTAACAGCGCGGAATAATTGTTCATCCCACAAAATGTTTAATATCTAAAAACCACTAAACTAATTGTTTTTTTTCCAGGTTTTCAAATGAGACATTGAGCCATCTTGACGCCCTTTTGTTGTAAGAATCACTGAAAAAATTCTTTTTGAGTTATTCAGATATAAAGTTAAAATCCTTTTGTGTCAGCCCCACTATTTCTTCCCATTTGAGCAATGGTGAGAGTAAAAAGTTAATTCAGACCTTCAGTAATGGTACCAACATTCATACTTCAGATTTCATCTTCATTAGTCCATTCAAGAACCATCAAGAGAAGAGTGATTAAGTTTAAAAAGAGGGAGTTTATATATATATATATATATATATATATATATATATATATATATATATATATATATATATATGTATGTTTTGGGGTTAAAACGACATCATCAGCTCCACAACGGAAATGTAAATATTACAAGCAGATCATATACAAGATACAACGCAGTGAGCGTAAATAAAAACGATAAAATGTTTTAATATACTTTCAGAGAAGCATTTGTATATTTCAAATTACATGTAATTCGTGTACAGAGATAAAAAAAAAAAAAAAGATGCTTATCTGGCCTTTCGGAGGGTTCTACACGGACATTTTCGTTTGGTCGTCGAAGATGAAGAGATTGAAAATTTAATTTCTGTTTCAATTAGCAGCGAAAATTCCTCTTCTGGTGCATGACCGCCCTGGGTAAGACGATAAACTACTTCTGACAGCAAGGCCTCTGATCAGGAAGATTTGAGGAGCGTGGAACCGCCTCTTAATTTATGGTGTTCCCAGGTTCTCCCTGACCCTGAGTGTTAGCATCTGTCCGGGTGCCAGTTATGGGCAAATAGTTAACCCCCAAACTGAATATGTAAAAATAGCTTTTAATACCAGCAATACTTTGTAAAAAAAAAAAAAAATTATTCCCAGCCATACATTTTTTGAAAAAAAAAAAAAAAGATATTACCAGCAATACATTTTTGAAGAAAAATATTGCAGAAATAGATGTTTTTGAAGAAAAAATATTACCAGAATTTAGGGCAGCACATCTTCCAGACTGCTTGCTATTTATCTAATAGCTGAGTGGGGGATGAGGTTGATTTATACCTTTCTCAAGGGTATTTATGAGTATGTGAGTTCAACGATGTCGTCCGATCCTACTTCCTGTTGTTAATGTCGTCTGTTTTCAGTATCACCTTGGTAACCTTGACTGACCAGACTGTTGTGTACACATTCAGCTTCATTGGTTACAGCATTTCTGCAGCTTAGCCACTAAAATTTGCCACCCCTCAGATGGGGCAGGTAAGCCACTGCATCCTTTACAAGTCTTTCACTCAGAGTTGTTGTTCTCTTAGATTGCTTTCAAACCAAGGTTAAAAGCCCAATCTCTTCTACTATTTAACCCATATATTGTAGGAGAGAATAGATGGATTCTTACCTTTCTCAAGGGTGTTTCTGCGAAAGTAAATCTAATGGTATAGGTCGTAATTTGAACTCGACCTGCCGATGTCATTTTCGGTGCCGTTAACCGCTACACAACTCAACACAACCCGCACATCCAAGCAACAAAGGCACATGACCCAGTGGATAAAAGCCAGTGATTTGACCCAAAGAGGTGTGAGTTCAATACCTGGCTACAGCTGAGGTGAACAAAAACGTGGAGAGTTGAGTTAAAGGGAGATAGCTGATACTGAGACATATGGAAGAGTCATGGCACGTAGAACTAGAACATTCTTCTCCGGTGAACGAAATAAAGGGTTCAGTCCGAAATTCGAATCACCTGAAGAAGGCCGGAACGCACAACGGCCGAAACCTCGGGAGTATGGCAACAAAGATGAGAACAACAGTCCGAACAATGTAAATAGCGTAAATAACAAACATATATTTAAAACGTACAGTAAGAAACTTTCTCTGCCATCCAGTGAATCATTGCGGTATTTGTTATGCTTTCTGTACTTTTCATTAACTCTTCTACCATAACTTTCCTTATTATCTACAGATTCATCATTGATTCTACTAACTTATGGATCTCACTAACTTGGGGGCTTCAGATTGGTCTACAAATAGAAAATTGTGTTACATATCAAAACCGATCTCTATTTTTTTTAATTCAGTAAACCCTAAGTAAAGCGATGAGGCCGGTAAGACACAAGACACAAAGAGTAAAAGAAGACTTTAGAAGGAACTAGAAACTATCAAATTTAGAATTGGCTTTCTTCTCATTGGTAACGCTTATTTTAAAAGTAGCCCCCCCCAAAGGACGCAAAAAGTTAAATTCAAAATTTGGTAACTGTGTAAACCTGCGAAAGTAGCTCAATCTGGCAACCGTGTCGAAAGTATGTTTTCTCGATGAGAGATATATGGGGAATCCTCAATCGTAAAAAAGTAAGGGATGTGTTTATTACTTGTTTCTAAAACGAAAGTGATCCCCCATTTAAAATTTAGTAGCACTGAACTTTCAAAAGTAGCCCAATCTAGTAACCATGCCTACAAGTATGTTTCTAGAAGAGAGATATGTGGTATCTACTATGGTAAAAAGTGGGGGATCTGTTTATTACTTGGTTATAGTTCAAAAGTAATCCCCAATTTAAAATTTAGAAGAGCTGAGTTTTCAAAAGTAGTCTAATCTGACAACTATGCCTACATGTTTTCTATAATAGAGAAATATATTAAATCTATTATAGTAAAAAGTGGGAGATCACTTTATAATTTGGTTGTAAATCAAAAGTAATCTACCATTTAAAATTTAGTAGCACTAAACTTTCAAAAGTAGCCCAATGCACTAACCATGCCTACAAGTATATTTTCTAGAGTAGGGATATATCTGGTATCTACTATGGTTAAATGTGTGGGATCTGTTTATTAGTTGTTTATAGTACAAAAGTAATCCCTCATTCAAAATTTAGTTTCACTGAATTTTTAAAAGTAACTTATTCTGGCAACCATATCAACAAATATGTTTATAAGGTAGTGAAATATACGGAAACTACTGTTGTAAAAACTGGGGGATCTGTTTATTACTTGGTTGTAAAATAAAACAGGCCACCCTTTGATATCAGTTTGTTTACTAATCAGATATTTGTGATCTACAACCAGGTTCGCTACATTGGGCTGCAAAGGAGCCAATTGGTCTATATCTGAAAACCAAGTACTACTAAATTTTGAATTGACCTTCTCATTAGTAGCACAAATTCTTCTTTTATGTGTCGTGTCCCTTCAGGAAGTAGGTGATCATGGTCCTCCACATCTTCCTCTCCATTGTAGCTTTTTGTTATTTCTCCCATCCATTTACTCAAGCCCATCAAGTATGTACACACCGCTTTCCTCAGTTTCTCTTTTCCTCAATCTGTTTTGTGAGTATCAAATTTTCCAAGCATTCCTTCTTCCTTATGTGCTCCAGAAATCTCAACTGCCTCTTCCTGATGTTAAGTATAAGTTTCCTTTTTGTTTCCATTTTCTCTAAAACTTTACCGTTGCTCACACGTTCGTCCCATCAGCATCTTTCTGTAGAACCACATTTTTGTTACTTCGAGTTTCTTTTTCATCTTTGAGGAGATTGTCCAACATTCGTTGCCATACACCAGGATAGACATCACGTAACAGTTCAATACTCTTTTCGTTGTTTCTTACGAAATATTTCTGTCTCTTAATACCCTGCTTAACTTTTGAAAGTCCTCTTTGGCTATCCCAATACGTCTTCGGATCTCAGTGTCGCACTTTCCGTCCTCTGTTAAAACACTTCCCAGGTATTTAAATTTTTTATTTGTTTGATTTTAACATGCCCGATTTTTAATTTGGACTTTACTGATAACTATACAATCTGGCTTTTTGTAGTTTATACTTAGTCGCCTTTTTCACTCTTTCCTTTGCTACCTTCTGTAGGAGCTTTTGCATCAGGTCTGTCCGGATTTTGAATAAAGAAAACAAGTGACCAAATGTTACATTTAATTACAGATTCAATCAACAATGTATTTTCCCTGATTATCTATGACTTCCTTCCATCTATTAACAAGCTTACTAATTCCATTACTGTAAAATTCTTTTGGCTTTGATTCGAAGAACTCACAAATGTCAGTTTTAACCTCTTCCTGTGTTACAAAAGCTGTTTCTTCCAAATGATTCTGTAAGCTACGAAACAAATGGTAGCCTGAAGAAGCAAGATCGGGAGAATAAGGTGGATGAAGAATTTTCTCCCAACCAAGTTCTTCGATCTTTTGTGACGTGATTCTTGCTTTGTGTGGTCGCGCATTGTCGATTCACTAGAGCAGGTCTTTTTTTCCCTCAAAGCTTGGTTCAAACGCTCTAATTGCTGACAGTATATTTGAGCATTAATTGTTGCATTAGGTGGTAAGAATTCAAAGTGGATTATTCCTTGGCGATCCCACCAGATTGAAAGAAGAACCTTTTGCCCATGAAGTTCCATTCTCGGCTGTGGCTGGGGTCCTTCCCCTTTATCAAGCCACTGTCTACGACGCTTAACATTTCGATAAAAGATCCATTTTTAGTCGCCAGTCGCAAGTCTATCCAAAAAAGGTGAAACAAGTTGGTGAGAATGGAGAGAAGAGCAGATGTCAACTCGGGACTTGAGGTTGTTTTCAGACAATTCATGAGGCACCCATTTTCCAAGTTTAGGAACTTTTCCAAGTTGTTGAAGATGACGATGAACAGTTGTATGGTTTGAACTGAAAACCACTGACAAAGCAGGATTTTTTTCAAGGGCTGCTTCAAGAAGCTTTTCATCAAACTCAACTGGACGTCTGGTTCGATCTTCATATTCAAGGGTGAAATCTCCACCTCTGAATTTTGCAAACCATCTTCTGCAAGTTCTTTCATTCACACAAATTCCATAAACTGAGTGAATGTTTCTAGCCGCTTCGGCTGCTGAGTTTCCTTTCTTGAACTCATAAAGCATTATGTGCCTCATATGATTCTTGGGTACTTCCATGTTAGCAGGGTTTTAATCAAACAAAATTTAATTTTATTGTTCTCTGAAATAAAATTTGATCAGTTTAAATGCATCTAAACATAAAAATAATGTTCAGCTCCATTAGACATTATAAAATACTCTTTAAATTTTGTTCATTTTAACAAAGAGTTAAAATTCGAACAGAACTTATGGGATGACCTGATAGATTCCTCTCCGTGTCTGAAATCAACACCGTGTCATCTGCATGCCTTATGTTGTTAAGATTGTGGCCGCCAATAATGAATCCTGGTAGGACTCTCAGGATTGTCTCGTTGAATAAATCCGGTGAGAAGACAAATCCTTGTCTTACACCCGCCTTTCTATTTTTGTATATCTGCTGAACATTTTCTGTCCGTATGCAGGCTGTTTGCTGCCAGTATACTGAATCAGGTAAACATAGGTTGTCGCATAAAATCTTAATGCATTGTGATGTTTCGCCCTGAAAGCTTTGTGCATACGACACACTTGATAGGATCTAATGGTAATAATAATCGTACAGGCAATTTTCTTGGACATTTCTGATGTTTTCGGCATAAATTGTAAACCCTACACAAGCTGTACACAAACATAAATAAATGTATCGCTTGTGGCGGCTCATGGCTGATATATTAGGGAAGAAACGATTCCCGTGTGTTACGCTCGGAGTTACACACCGGTGCGAAAATCTTGTTTTATTTTAGAAAAGATGGTTTTGGTTGATGCCTATGGAATTCTTCTGATGCCAATATCACCCAGTATCTTGGAGCAATCATGAAGGAACATTTTGAAGAATATCCACTTTTCCCAAAGAAGAACAATATTCTAAATAGTATTTGAAGCGGTTTGATATACTCTTGGAAGAATTAAATGTCAAAGAACAATTTTTCAGAAATTTCTTTCATTCGTTTAGAACTACTTTAGATTGCATGAAAAAATATATGTGTTGTATCCCAGGTTGTTGGGATGAACAAAAACGAAAGGAAATAAAAGACAAGTGTGTTTTACCACATAATAAAATAACTTTTATTCATTTACTGCCTGAAAATAGCCATGATTTTGGGGTTTTAAACCATGTTTCACGTGCGTGTCAGCTTGTCATCATATTGGATTAAGAAGTTCACGCTCCAACTAGCGGATAAGGAAAGTAACTCAGTTGTATTTTGAGTTATTGTCCTTTATAGGGGAAGTAAGTTAGCATTCTCTAGCAATATGTTAACTATTATTGATAGTATATTTCGTTAGATATCTTGTATTATAAGGTTAGTATATTCGTGCCGTCAAAAATGATGGCTTAGCAGGACAGACCGGGTTTTATAGCCTTGGATGGCAGCTGGTCTACCGTAGAAAGAAATAGCAACCTACTGCGAGAAAAAAAAATCTGCTTCATCAGTCATGTATCGAAAGATACATGATCGCCTAAACGTGTATCACGCATGGCACATAACTGACTGAATATATGGTAGAATAATTTTTCATTATATATCTTTTGTTTGTTGGATACAGTACTTTATCATATGTGTTCTAACTACTACTACTTGGTGTAAGTTTACAGAAACTTGAAAAAAAAGAGACAATTACATTTCATTTAATTAAAAAAATCATATTGTTAAAAATATAAGCGAGAAACATGGGGAAGAATTGTAATAAAAACAAAGCCTGTTATTGTATTGTTGACATTTATTTACATATAAATATATTCACAAAATACATAGAAGCAAATAAACGGCAAATTCTGTCTATTCGTCCGTGTGTTTGAAACCCTTCTACTCGGACCACACTTGCTCTACACATATCCCAGGACTGAAAATAACTGAAAGACTTAGTGATTTTCAAAGATTTTAATTTATAGTGAGTTTAAAGTAACACAGACGTTTTGTGAATTTAAGAAATTTTATACTGGAAAAAAAACGTATTATTAGCTTGAAACATTTTCTGATGTACAAAGCCCTTTTTCTCAAACTGATATGATAATTTACACCATAAAAAAAACATTAGTACAATATCTCTTTAACATCAGACGCGAAAAATATACAATATATTTAGAGGGTATTAAAACCTCTTCATCATCACGTATGTATTTCAGTCTGTCTTAGGCTCTTAGATGGGATGGATAAATATACATTAATAATTATTCTATGGTTTGATATCATCATCATCATCATCATCATCATCATCATCATCATCATCATCATCAATCTCATGGCCGGATGTGGTTGTAAGGTCACTGCGCAGCTTAGCACCTAACCGGGTCCTTCCAGATATCTGGGTGAAAGCCGGAGAAGTAGTCATGCGTAGTGTGTTTTGGGCGAGGAAACTTGGCGATACCCGTATTTCATACGAACAAGGTTCTCGAAAGCTCGCCTTGGTCACGGGCATGTGGCCATTCCATCGGGAACTCTCCGCTTTGGCCATTGGCTTCAGTTTCGGTAGCCCTCTGTCCAGCGTTACCGTGCCATCAACGCACTGCTCGCATACTTTACAGCATGTATTTCATTTCTGTCTAAATTTTTGGGTTATCATTATTTACACTATTTATATTTGGAGTATTGTCCTCATCATTGTTGCTGTTATCACAACGTTTCAGCCGTTCTGCCCCCCGACCTTCCCCGGGTGTATATCGATCCTGGTTATCTGCAAGGAATTCTGAACTGAACCCTTTATTCAATCTGCGTGAGTAGACTGTTCTCGTCCCGTTTGCCTATCATATTTTGACTGCTGCTGCCCGTCATATTTTAACTGCTGCTTTTGCTGCTGCTCGTCATATTTTGATTACTGTTGCATGACGGGCAGCAGAAGGTCATGAGAGGTAGCAGCAAAAGTAGCAGTATCATTAGCAGCATTAATCAGCTGTCAGGTTAGGTTTAAGGCTACAATCTCACTACAGCAAATTGCCCTACGGGACAAGGGTTTAGTGGATTAAAACGTCTGTTCGTGAATTTGATGGCATAGTGATTAAGAGTTCAATCCTTGGGTCAGGCAGTGTGTACTTGAACTCAGTGGACTCAGCGAGCAATAACTGACTGAAAATAAGAACTAGAGATATGCAGTGGAACGAGAACATTTTACCTTCGTAGATTAAGTAAAGGGTTCAGCTTAGAATTCCACGTCCGAACATAAATAATGTAAATAATGTTTTATTTACTTGTTGAGATTTCGTTCCTTCCACGCGAGCATTATTAAAACATAAATGACAAATTCTAAGAAAATTTTGTTATCATGGCAACTCTGCTACTTAAAAAAGGATGTGGTGAATTTTAGAGATTTTGACATTTAATTAATTTTATAAACCCGTAAACAAATCAAAGAGATTTGTACATGAGAAACATATCTTTAAGAGAAAACATTTTGGATTATTGTAGAGTCCATGGTTAAAAACTGTTCTGCACGCTCATGGAGGATACTGATCAGCGTAAGCACAGCCTAGGTCAGATCTGTTTTTTTGTTAAGAAAGACGTCTCTCAGTAGATGTAAATAGTTCCATAGATGACCGAATGAAAGAGAATGTGAAGTTGAATAATTATCAGGATATATACCGAAAGCTTCTTCTTCTATGTGCCGAGTCCATATCGCATAACAGTTCAGTACTTATTTCATTTTGTCTATCGATATTTCGTCGTCTGCTACTGTGCCACATTAGATATTGTTTGATAACTCAATTAGAATTATTTGTACCAAAGCTTAAAACAAGGCTGCAAATAAATCTTTGTGCAAATAAATGCTTGTATGGCGACAGTATTGAAACTAAATCGTATAATCATTAACAAAATTAAATTACTTCAGAAAGACAACAGAATGAGGCATGTCTGGTTAGAGACAGGGATTCACCAAGAATTGTGCAATGATTATGCAAATAAATGATTTAAGCCAGTGATAGGATTCAATGTTTTAAGGACGGTTTCTCTCTTTTTTTTTTCATCTCTAAATATTTTGTCGATGCATATAAAGGCTAAGGGAATTTAAAAATCGATCTTGCGAATTTTTTCAATTTTAGTAAACGGTTCTCGTGAATCGTTGTGAAACTTAAAATCCCATCACTGGTTTTAAGCACAAACCAAAACTGTCCCGAAGAACAGAATTATTAAGATTTTATTATTAGTGTGTGTGTGTATGTGGGGAGGGTTTTTGAAATTTAATTATATCACAGCGACCTCGTCTATAAGACATTGCTCTCATCATTGTAAAATTGATTTGTCAGTGGATTTTAATCACAGACTAAAAAAACAAAAATCGAAAGAACATTTTAAATTTTATTTGGAGAATTTAATTAGAAATAAAAGAGACTGTCTATTTCTCACAGAACATACACCTGGTAAGGATTGAATGGACTGATCGAAATTGTTGATGTTAACAAAATTGAATCTACGAAGATTGATCAATTGTTCGAATTATTTTTTTAAACCAGGTTTTCATAACTTGGGCGATATTGCCCACCGGTAGGCGATTTCAACTGTTGTGTTTGAGATGAGAAAATATTGAGCGATTGGAAATTTTGGTGAGCGATATAGGATTTTGATTATTAAAAAGTTATTTCTACATATGCTACCCGAAAATAATATCCAAAGGAGATATGCAAAGAACCTGTATATATACAGGGTGTCCATAAAGGTCGTGTGCACTTTAAAAATTTATAACTTTATTTGTATTAGCGATAGAAATAATCTGTAAAACATGTTATAAAGTTTAATGTACTTAGTTTTAAATATAGCTAAAATATCGAATGTGATTTCAGGCATTACTGTAAATCAGTTGGCAAATGTTTTCCGTGAACTGCAAAATCTTATTACCTTTTGTTTTGATAATGATGGAGGACATGTGGAAACTTAAATAAAATTTCAATAAAACATTAAAAAATATAGATTTACTTCTTTCTAATACTTTTTACAAATTATTTCTATCGCAAATACAAATAAAATTATAAATTTTTTTTAAGTGCACATGAACTTATGGACTCTCTCTCTCTCTCTCTCTCTATATATATATATATATATATATATATATATATATATAGATTGATAATATTAGTGGAAAATATACATACATATGCAAAATATATATATAAAAATTCCCATACATGTATATTTTCAGAAAAAAAAAAAATTTCCAAGAGGAAGGATCCAGGTAGAACTCAATGTCTAGGACAGAGTAAGGATATAATAAAAAACAGAACACTAATATTCCATGGTCATAATTTATTCCATTGGAATCGTAAATACGATCCAAATCATCAGACCTACAAATTCAAAATGAAAACAGAAAGAAACAGAAAAAAAAATTTTCCGGAGTTGTTTTTTTCTGTTTTCATTTTGAATTTGTAGGTCTGATGATTTGGATCGTATTTACGATTCCAATGGAATAAATTATGACCATGGAATATTAGTGTTTAAGCCTTTTTATTATATATATATATATATATATATATATATATATATATATATATAAAAAAAAAAAAAAACAAAAAAAAACAGGGCAAAGTGGGAATAACTGGGTTACGTTCCTGGATAAAATTTAAATATCCCTGTAAGCAAGGAATCTTTGGGTATTTTCTATAATTTTGATAAGGGTCATTAACATTTAAATAGATCTTTAAGAGGAATTAACATTTTTCGGATATAAAACAGATAAAAGAATACCACAGGCAACAAGAAATATTCGTAGAATTTTTATTAGTTGCTAGTAGTCTATATTCTTTTTAATTTTATAATTATTAACAAAACCGTTGAATTTTTTTGCAACACTTGCAACGCTAACCTTAACCATAAAACTAACCTTGACCATAAAACTAAATTATACACATACTTTTCAATGATCAAGTTTGCTTTCATTTTTTCTTTAATACGGTAGTAGTAGCAGCAGCCGCCGCGTTAGGCAGCAATATTTGTTACCTCTTTTTGGTATTTTTTCATAAAGTTAGTTTATGAACCAGTAACAAAGTTTTACCAAACAATTTTGGTATGTTTTTGAATATTAACTATACAGGTGGCCTGTGGAAAATTTATCCAAGTAAAAGAGAGTGATGACACAAAAAATGTCGGGAACCTTGTTTTAGGAGAACATGGTTAGATCTCCAGATTCCTTTATGTTTATTATCTTCGAATTTTCATAACCTATTAGAAAAAAAAGTAGAGTGGTCTCCCGTTGTCTTCTCCACAGTTTGTAATTAACAATGTTCTAAAGATAGAGACACCAATTTTGCTGGTTGAAAGAAGTGATGGAGTTGTGTCTTTCTCAAGGGTATTATTGCGAAAGGTAATTCAATAAATTAGGTGGGAATTTGAAGGCGATTGACTGATGCCACCTTCCACATCAAAGAGCGTTGCACTCCTCGGTCATCTTACCAAATAATTAAAAAATTGTAGAATCTGGATCTGAGAAGAATTTCCATAATTTTCGGAATGATCCTGAAGATTCTTGTAAAATACTATTACTTGATCCTCATCGAAAAGCTTCTTCTTCTTCTTCTTCTTCTTCTTCTTCTTCTTCTTCTTCTTCTTCTTCTTCTTCTGTGTGCCGCGTCTCTTCAGATCGTGGGCGATCAAGGATCTCCACAACTTCCTATTCTTTGTAGCTTTGTAAGGTTCGTCTGTTCACTATCGCTCACAGTCCCTTTTTTTGCCATCCATTTACACAAAGTAGTCGCCGCTTTTTCCTGTCCTTTTTTCACGTTAGGATATAACTTACGGTTGCATCTAGCCATTTAAACTGTAAAGTGATGAGACTCTGCCACCAATATAGTATTGTGCTTAAACCCCAATTTACCATAGAGTAAGGTTCACCAGAACAATTACCATGAAAGTATTTACAGAAAAGGCACAGGGATGCTACATTACGGCTGTGGGAAAGTGACTGAAGGCGAGATGCCAGGTCAGGATCAATAACATTGCCGATTCTTCTTTGGATTTTATCAATAATCTCTAAATATATAGCAGGAACACCAGATCAGATGTGGCAGCAGTATTCAAATCCCGGTTGAATGGTAGACATAAATATTTATGATAGATTCTGAGGAGAAAAAACTGTCTAGCACAATACAGGGAATCAACTTTCCTAGCAGTAGACCTAGCAATTGATTCAATATAATCTTTTCACATGTTAGAGAAAGAGCAATCAATCACCTTTTCTGGAGGTTAGCATTAGCCATGCTGATGGAAAGGTAAAAAGAGTTCTGTCAGACTATTAAATGAAAGCAGCTTCGTTTTGGAGGCGTTAAAACTAGCACACCATTCCTTTGTTTGCCCCAGTTAACAACAGAAATTAGATCGTTTTTGAGATCAGTTGTCAATTTGGCCTTATCGAACCGCTCAGACTTATTATTAAGACAAGAATAAAGAGTAGTGTCATCAGCATAGATACCGAGTTGAGAAATGTTGTCATCAGGAAGGTCGTTGATAAAAATTAAGAACAACGTGTGTCAAGGATAGAGCCCTGGAGTGGGATGCCTGCATAAATGCAAAAAGATCTAGAAGAGTGGCCATTCAACTTTCATTTCGCGATTCGATAAGAAAGACTGAATCAGTTCAATAATTCGTCCAAAAATGCCATAACTTTTCAACTTGTGAAGACCCTTATGCCAAACCCTGTCAAATGCCTTAGAAATGCCAATAATAATAATAATAATAATAATACAAGGATCTCGAGATAGAAATCAGTACAATGTGGCATCTTATGACAACAACATTACCTGTTGTTATTGGGGTTCTAAGAATGATATCAAAAGGAGCAAACAAATATGTGGAACAAACTCCTGGTAACCCTAAAATATATGAATCTTATAAGTCATACTGATGGGTTACTTCTCATATCTTGCGTAGATTTCTCTCCATGCAGTAACTACAATTACATATTTTTTCTTTCTGATTGCTTGGCATATCATCTGTTTACATCTTCTGATACAAAAAACCTGTTGTCCCTTGAAATTTCCAGTTAAGACTTTGGGGTAAGTCGTAAAGCAAAGGTAAAACACAACAACAACAACAACAGTAATAATAATAATAATAATAATAATAATAATAATAAAAACAAAATGAAAAGAGTAAAGAAATCATCATCATCATCATCATCATCAGCAGCAGCAGCAGCAGCAACAACAACAACAAAAACAACAACGACGACGCCGACGACAATGACGGTGACGGCGTAATATTCAAGCAATTATTGAATATTTAATCCGATATTATTTCCGATTGCTATAAACCGGAGGCACATTTTCTTTTGATTTCTCGACCGGTAGACATAAATTTCGCTGTTTTTCTTTAAAGGGATGTCTGCTCAAATACGTGTACCTACTAAAATATGGTTTATAGAAGTAACAAAAAAAAAAAAACAGTAATAATAATAACAACAAAATGATGACAATGACACAATGATAATGTCGATAAATAACAAACTGAATCTCCATATAATAATAATAATAATAATAATAATAATAATAATAATAATAACAACGACAATATGACAGTCACAAGATATGGGATTTTTCGATCCAGATGAATCATATAATTGAAACACGAAGACCTAATCATATTGCTATGGATAAGGCGAATAGAAAATGTCAAGTTATAACTGAAAATATTGAAAAATATCAGGACCTTGGAAGTTCAAGGAGCTATGGAACATGAGTGTTGAAGTAATTCTTGTAATGGGTGCGCCTGGGAAACCAACTCGGAATTTGAAAGTGCGCTTGAAGAAAATTGGAATTGAGACATCCAGAAAACAGCTATCATTAACTCTGCAAGGATTCTCTGAAAATTTCTGGAGTTGTAAGGAGTCATGTTGACATCCTGTCTGAAAAACAGAATTTCCATTGAGGAGTAATGGATAGCGGCTCGGATTGAGGAATCGGAGAGCCGAGTTCGAATTCCAGTCGAGTCCATTACATTCACTTACGTGCTAATAACGTTCGGAAAGTTATGAATCCTCTTCTTCTCCCCCCCCAGCTATGGGTAAATAGAAGGACAGACCGGGTTCTATAGCCTTGGATGGCAACTGGTCTACCGCAGAAAGAAATAGCAACCTACCCCGGTAAAAAATCTGCCTCGTCAGTCATGTATCACGTAAGGTATGTAACTGACTGGCTGACATCGATGTGCGACACCAACATAATAATAATAATAATAATAATGCACTGATATTAAACCTTGCATGGCTCTCGTGGCTTATGATCTTAATTGAATTGGAAGCATTAACATGTAGATATTTTGTTTTGGCGACTTAAGTTGGGCTACAGTCAATATCACATTAGTCAGTTGCCTGTCCTTAACCAGTTGGTTATAATCCCTAGGATCTGAAGTATTGACATCTTTGCACATGAGTAGGCGTTGTGGGTGAGCTCCATGACCAAGCGTCCAAGGGGGTTATTTTTTTTTTTTTAATTTACCGGATTAATCAGCCAATACGACTTGGTAGTCACATCTAAACATTAGGGAACATCCTCAATTGTAAACCAAGATCATCGAACTGGGTTACCTAACCTGGAATTATTTCTAATAGGACCCCGCCTGCAAGATTATGTGCTGCTTTTATCAAAACTTGACATCATATTGCATACGTCTGGCAGTGATATATGAGGCTTACATATCCTTATTGGGTATTATGATGGGTATATTGGGGTTCGTATATTTGGATGACAGCGTCATTTTATTGGCGTACTACTCCATCTCAAATAATAATAATAATAATAATAATAATAATAATAATAATAATAACGAAAGACCACAAGAACAGAATGTGCTTTCTTATTGACATGGCATTCCCTGCAGATTGTAATGTACCTTTGAAGATCTTCAAAAACTATCAAAATACAAGGATTTTACTACGGAAATCTAAAAATTGTTGCACATCAGGACATCAATAATTTCAGTTATAGGATTGATTGGAAAAGGTTCCGATAGACTCATTGAATGGATACCTAGTAGCCCATGCCTTAAAGAAATACAAAAAATTGTACTCACAAGTACATCTCACCCATGACAAAGATCTATGTAAAATGTATGCGAGAGTTTGACCAGTACAGCTGGAGACGAACCTCCAACTGCAGACCAACATACAGTATTTACTACTGTATTAATGCGAATGGGGGCATACCCATTATCGTCCGTAGGTATGCTACAACGATGATGATGATAATAATAATAATAATAATAATAAAAACAACAACAACAAATAAAGATACCATGTTAATAATTATAAGTAATAAAAAACGTTGTTTTTTTCAAAAATGCAATATAGATAAGTCGCGAAGAAAGGACTGACCATCAATTGTAAGAATACAGAATGTATGGTTGCCAGCAAGAGGAACTAGGAGTTGGAACGTGCAGACATTTAAGAATTGGGGAAGGGTTTTAGAAGAGAACGGAAAATGTGACATCAAAATTCAAAGACACACTGGAATACAGAAGCTAAGCAAAGTATTAAGAAATAGGAAAATTACATTATAAACAAAGACAAGGGTGCTGAACTGCTAGGTAATATAATTCTTACTATATTGCATTGACTGCTGGGTAATTTCCTCACAGATGAAGAAAAGACCTGAAGCAACAGAAATGTGGTTCTACAGAAGAATTTGAGAATATCATGGATGAAGCTTGTAAATAACGGGTATGGTTTACATTATCAACAAAAACAAGAGTGCTGAACTGCTAGTCAATATAATTGCACTTATATTTCAGTGAATACTGGTCAATTTCCTTACAGATAAAGAGGAAACTTGAAGCAACAGAGATGTGGATTTGCAGAAAGATACTGAGAATCCCATGGATTGAACACGTGAGCAGCAAAGAAACAATATTAATAATAAATAAACATACCATATTAATAATAATACATAATAAAAAAGGTTGTTTTTTTAAAGATGCAATATAGATGAGTCGAAAAGAAAGGACTGATCATCAATTGTAAGAAGGCAGAATATATGATTGTCGTCAAGAGAACAACTTAGGTTTTGAACAACGAATTGGAACGTGCAGAAGTTTCTTAAATGAGGACGGAAAATATGACATCGAAATCCATTTATGGGCAAACAGTGAACCCTCAAACTGATGTCAAAATACTATTAAAGTATAAAAATACTTTTTTATAGTAAAAATACCAACAATAGATTTAAATAGTAAAACAAAAAAGAAATAAATTCAGAAATAGATTTTAATGGTAAACAAAAAAAAAAAAAAAAATGCCAAAGCTTCCAAGAAAATTAAATTTCGGCATTAAATGACCCTTAAGGAGTTGATATGCCGTTAAATAAACAAACCAAACCAAACAAGACGACAGAATTACTAAACAACTTGAATACTAAGAAAGGTGCTGGAGTATTTAGGAGACTTGTGCTATCGGCACCATGTAACACAGTGTTACTTCGAGTTCTTGGCGACGAAATCGGTTTGTGGTTTGGATGGGCTCCGCCAGGTCTACTTGCCCAAGACATGCCCCGCATGCTTTCAACTCATATATGTGAAGGAAACTGATCAGGAGCTCAGCTGCGCAGCGACCTGGTCATGTGATTGATGATGATGATGATGATTATGTAAGCCTCTGGTTACGACTGGTGTGAACTAATAGTTACTATTATTATTAACAATAATAATGATTATGATAGCATCGATAATGTCTCAATTGGACCAATGCTGAATAATGTTAATAATAGGAAAACAATATGAAAAGAGGAAAGAAAATAACAGTATTAATGATGATGATGATGGCTGAAATGTGGAAATGGCGATTAATAACAATAATTAAAGGTCTGTGATAAAAGAGAAAATAAGAACAATAATAAAATTTAAATTGGTGGCCATTATCGTGGCAGCAAGAAAAAAAAAGTTAACATTGACAGCAATAACGATTATAATTATACTAATGCAACAACAACAATCCCAATGGTTGCAACAGGGACGTTGATAGTAAAAGGTGGTGATGGAGATAGCAGTGGTTATGATGTCTTTTTCAGGTTTTAGTCGCAAGGGAAATTGATTGAGTCATTTTGTCGCCTTTGCTTGGCTGTAGTGTCGCCTTTCTACATTTTTTCTTTGGAAACTAATACAACATTTACTTTCACTTTCATTTTTAAAGAGTCGCTCTTACTTGTCTGTAGTTTTTTTTTAAAAAAAAAAAAAACAACTTTTCATCATCTGTTTATTTCTTTTTTCTGCTCCTTTTCCCCTTCAGCATTTTTGTTTTCACTTTCCACCGTTTTCTTTTTTCTTGTCTTGGTTCTTGCCATTTTCAACTTTCTCTACCTTCCCTCCTTTCTGCTCTTTTTGTTTTTTTTTGGTTTATTTTTGAAAAAAATCCTGATGTTTTCACTCTCGCTTTATATTGCTGATCTTTTTTTCCCTTTGCATTAATGTTCATTGTAATATACTTTTTCTGGAAAGTTTTTAATTATCCTCCGCTTCCTTTTTGTTTTCTACACACTGTCTAGCTTTTATTTTAAAGCTTCTTTTTAAAATTTTTTTCCTTTTCCCCATCTCCTATTTTAGGGTTCGTTTTCACCAATAAAGTCAATATTTACGATTTTCATTTTCACATATTCCTTAGAGGGTATTTATTTTGTTTTTTCTTATCTTTTGTCTTTTCCCCTCTACGGTTTAATCTTCTTTTCCTCGATTTTTCTAACTTTCTTTTTGTGTTCTTTCTTTTTCATATTGTCCTTTCTTTCTTTCTTTCTTTCTTTTTCTTTCTTTCTTTCTTTCTTTCTTTCTTTCTTATAATGATTTTATTTCGTTTCGTTTCATTACTTCTTTGTCATGTACACTTTTCATTTCATTCATTCATTCATTCATTCTTTCTTTCTTTCTTTCTTTCTTTCTTTCTTTCTTTCTTTCTTTCTTTCTTTTCGACACTTTTTCTATCTTTCCTTCCCAATTCTTTATGTTGACTTAATTTCTTTCTTTCTTTCTTTCTTTCTTTCTTTCTTTCTTTCTTTCTTTCTTTTCCGTTATATTTATCCTCCTTTTTCCTTTTTGAGTTGTCCTTCACTTTGTTTTTCTTTTATTTCTCCCTTTTTCTCCTTTCAACGCTTTCCGCCATTGATCTCTTTCTTTTTTTTTTTTTCAAATTTCGTTTCTCTTCAGGGAATTCAATGTCACCAACTGGAGAATACACGAGTAGGTAAAAGCTGAGGAAGCAGTTTACTTAATGCTTATTTTCTCTTCCTACTTTAACGCCAACAGCTAATAAAATAGCACTTCTCCGAAAATAGGACTTTACAAAATCACACAAAAACAAACATTTTAAAGAACTATTTGTACCATAGCAGGTTGAATCAAAAACAACAAAAGAATTAAAGATTCTCTTGCCTGAATGATAACTGCTTTGATGTTTGATGACAATCAATCAATCAATCAGTTAATCGAGCAGCGTTTTTATCGTTCATTTTTTACCAGTATTCCAATCTTACCATTTCCTTGAAATTTGCTGTCACCTTTTTTTCTTTTTCTTTTTCTACGCTTCTTCGCAATTCATTTGTTAATTCTTTTACATAATTCTTGTTTTTCTTTCTTTTTTTCTTGTCATTTCCTTCTTTTTTCTATCTTTCGTTATTCTCTTTCTGATGATTGATTTTTTCCATTCCTTTCTTTTTTCAACGTCCGTTTATAATTCTCTTCTACTTGGTTTTTGATTTCTTTCACGTAATTTCCCTCTCCTTCCCCTACTCTTCCTCCTTCTTCCACTCCTCATCCTTTTTTTCCTCCTCCCCTGCTCTTCTTCTTCTTCTTCTTATTTCCATTCTCCCTCTCCTCCTCCTTTCATTTAAAATGTTCATTATTATTATTTCAATTAATTTCTTCTTTTGAGCGACATTCTTATAAGCCCTTATTTTGGTTATATAGTTTTGATGCTGTTGTTGTTGTTCTTCTTGTTCTTTTTCTTCTTCTTTTTCGTCCTCCTCTACCACCTCTCCTCCTCCTCCTCCTCCTTCTTCTTAGTCCGCCTCTACTACCTCTCCTTCTTTAGTCCTCCTCTACCACCTCTCCCCCTCCTCCTCCTCCTCCTTCTTCTTAGTCCTCCTCTACCACCTCCTCCTCCTTCTTCTTCTGATATGCTGGTCTTGTAATGAATAGAGGGGAGAGAGAGAGAGAGAGAGAGAGAGAGAGAGAGAGAGAGAGAGAGAGAGAGAGAGTTCAAATTCCAGTCGGGTTTGTTACATTCAGTTACGCGTAAATACCCTTGAGAAAGGTATGAATATCCTCCTCCAAGCTATGGGTAAAATACAGGACTTTCATCTAAAAAAAATATTGTTATTCTAAAACAAATTCTTAATGCAAAAGCGAATTATTCTTACAATTCAAAATATGTTTCGGTTTTAAATACTCTGCAAAGGGTTGATAATCCATAAAAATCAATCAATCAATTCTTCTTGGTTTTTCACTTTTCTCTTTGCAGTTTAATATTAGTGTGGACTCACAAATTCTTTTTATAACTTAACACTTTCAGTGTCAATATTTTTTCTCTGATAAATGTAGAGCAAGAAAAGAAAAGTAGAGATTCTCTTGAAACTAAATATCATTGTTGGAAAGTAGTTATTACAGCAGTGTACAATGGACAAAATGAAATAAAAGTGGGAATTTCCAAAATGAGGACGTTACGTAACAAACATGGTTTTGATACTTAATAGATAAAGTGGAAAAAAGTTAATTAACATCTTTTGTCGTTGACAGTGTTAAACTTCGATTCCAGATTTGTTAAGTCACGGAATTATTTTTTTTTTGCGAAATTGGTAATGTTTAAAACTCATTTCAGTTTTAACAAGAAATTTTAAAGACATTCTTTTTACGTTCTATCGCAAAATTCTCTATCTCTGTTAAGTATTTATGAATGAATTTAGGCTTTTTATACTCTTTTTAGATATGAAAGGTTTTTATGTCAAGCGCAATAATTACAAACCTTTACTCATCTAAGCTAAATCTGGTACAAGGCCACTTAATTGGTGCAACTGATGGAAGCAGAATTATCTGTACTCATCTAGCCAAGATTGGTAATTATGACTCGTCGACAGGTTTAGATATGTAACATTTTTCTTTCTTTCTTTCTTTCTTTCTTTCTTTCTTTCACGTTCCTTTTTTGTCTTGCTTTTAATTTCATTTCAATTCTTTCTTTCTTTCTTTGTCATGTTGCCATTTCATTAACGCATTCATTCTTACGTTTTCCTTTTTTTCTTTGTCATGTTGCTATTTCATTTCAATTCTTTCTTTCGTTCATTTTAATTCCTTCTTTCTTTCGTTCATTTTAATTCCTTCTTTCTTTTATTTTCTTTCTCCTTTTATCTTGTTCTTTGCAATCTTCTTCTTCTTCTTCTTCTTCTTCTTCTCAATTTTATCTTCTTCTCTTTTCTCCTTTTCTCTTCTTTTTTCCCACTTAATTTTCGACCACTTCTTCATTTTACGCTTCTTCTCTTTCGTTGATTTTTTTCATTTGCTTTCTTTTTCTTTTCTTTCATCCTATCCTTCTCTTCTCACTTTTTAAAAATTCCATTAAAGGACACTTCTTCGCTTGTACATTCTCTTCAAAGGCCCTTGTTTTAAAACATTTCACGTTTATACTCTCTTTTCTATTTTCTCTTCTACTTTCCCTTTCAATTTCCCGCCAATTCTCACTGGAAGATCACTACCCATTTCTTTCCCTTTTGGCGCCAATCCAGTTCACGGAATTAAATGGCCGAACGGGCTTCTTCCTGTCTTCATTTTCCGGTTTCCCAATCTTCCACTGCCCTTTCCCACAATGCCACATTTCCCATCATCCATTGCAGTCTCTTACTTTCCACAACCTAATTACCAAGGGAAGCGAATAAAAAGCAGGGAGAATTAATAGAAAATAAGTTTTTATTCTTTTTATTCTTAAAGGGCAAAATAAAAGGGGTAGGGTGTAAGGATAGGGAAAAGACAGAGGGATGTTATATGAATCTGGGAAGGCAGGGACTGGTGGTAAAAGAAGAGGGTTATTCGTCAAAATGTTGACGAATTGAAGTGTTTGTTATTGTCTAGGGCCGCTGGTATCATTGAGAAAAAATGTCCCAAACAAAGGTGATAAATCAGCATTATACAGAAGAAGAAAGAAGAGAAGAAAATGATGAAAAAGAGAAGTACGAAGAAGAAAAGGAAAAATATATAGAAGGAGGAAGAGGCACGAAGAAGAAAATAACGAAAGACGAAGAAGAAGAGGGATAAAAATGAAGAAACAAAAGAGAACGTAAAGAGGGGAATAAAGAGAAAGAATAAAATGAAGAAAAAAAGTAGAAGAAAAGAAAATTTAAAAGCCTTCAGAATAAAAGAAGAAAAAGAAAGACGAAGAAGCAAGAAGAAGAAGACGAAGAAGAAGTGGATTGTGCAAGAGAAGTACGTAAATGAAAAACAGGAAAAAGAATAAATCTAAATAATGAAGATGTTTTATCGGAAACTTGGGAAGACAATATAAAAAAGAAAAAAGTAATAGATACTGTAACAGAAACGAATGACTAAATAATAATAATAATAATAATAATAATAATAATAATAATAATAATAATAATAATGTGAAGTAGTAGTAGGAGGAGAAGAAAAACAGAGAAGAGGTTATAGAGGTATTGGAAAGTGAAAAATATGTCAATAGGGATAAAATGAAAAACAGACACAAAGAAGAAGAAGAAGAAGAAGAAGAAGAAGAAGAAGAAGAAGAAGAAGAAGAAGAATCAGGACTAAGAAGTAAAAAAGAAAAAATGTTTTGAAAAAGAAGGGAAATTATCGAGAGCAAAATTTGATTTTCATGAAGAAAAGGAATACATACTCAAAATGAGGAAAAAGAAGTTGAAGTGAAAAAACAGTCTGATCTATCGGAAAAGTAAAATAATAATAATAATAATAATAACAACAACAACAATAATAATAATAATGATGATAATAATATTATTAACAACAACAGAAACAATAATAATAATTATTAATAGGTGAAAACGAGAGTGAAGAAAGCGTTAAGGGGAAGCGAAATTAAAGATAAGTAATTTCAATAGAAAAAATATATATATAAAAAGAAAGACAAAGAAATAGAATTAAAAGATGGGGAAGAAACGTAAGATTTCGAAATAAAAAAAAAGGAAATGAATGAAGATGATTAAAAAGAGAGGAAAACGAAGAATTCAGTATACGAAAAGGGAAAGAAAAACGGTATAAACGGGGAACCCTACCTCCCCCCCCCCAAGGAAAATGCGGGGGGAAAATTGAAACCAGAAAAGGGGGAAATAAGATAGCCGCGAGTTTATCAGAGAGAGAGAGAGAGAGAGAGAGAGAGAGAGAGAGAGAGGGAGCAATGAAGAAAATGGAAGACGAGATTTAAAAAAGAGAAAGAGATATAGAGAAATATTCGAAGAAAAAGAAGAAATCCTCAAGCGAAAAAAGAGTGAGATAAAGAATACATGAAATAAAGTACTTGCAATGTAGAGAGAGGGAAAGAGGGAGAAAGAGAGAGAGAGAGAGAGAGAGAGAGAGAGAGAGAGAGAGAGAGAGAGAGACGGTGAGTGAATAAAGAAAGAAAATAGTTAAGATATCAGGAGGAAACTGGATAGAAAGAAAGATGATTGAGAAGAAGAAAGAGTGGATGGTGAGGAAACTGAAAAGAAAAAAGAGCACGAACGTGAGGGGGAAGTTGAGAGAAGTAGTTTATAAATTAGGATAAAGAGAGGAAAAAGAGCAAAAGGGGAGAGAGAGAGAGAGAGAGAGAGAGGTGGGGGAAAGAGCAGAAAATGATAAATGATATGAAGACAAACTCAAAATATGACAACAAAACCTAACCTTAAGGAATTACCTCCCCTTATATCGATCAGCTCTCCCCTGAAGAAAGTTAAAAAATAGAAAACGAGGAAAAAATGTATTATAACTCTAGACTTAAAGAAAGCGAAAACCAAATAAAAATAATACAAAAAGTAGAGGACATTTTTGAAAGGTTCGTAAAAATTCCATTGCATCTCATCATGCAATGGTTAGGAAGAAATATTGCTCGTTGTGTTGTCTGTCAAAATAGAGTCAGGTTTTGGTGGCGTTGACGGTGGGGGAACAATGGAGACGGGTTTGTACGTTGGCAGCGGCAAAGTGATGATGAGTCAATGATTAGGGTATGACTTCAGACCTAAAAGATTCCAATTCCCACTAACTGCCCCTCCCCACCAATATATAGTCAGTCCCTTCCCCACGTACGCGCATTTCGGTTCTGGAGGGTGGTGTTTTATGTGCCTTCTATAATTCACGAAAAAGAGGAAAATGAAGAAAAAAAAAGAAGTGAAGAACAAAAGAAGAACATTAACAGTAATGAAATAAATGCGAAGAAGACGTAAGATAAAGGGATACAAATTGGATTTCTGAAGAAGAAGAAGAAGAAGAAGAAGAAGAAGAAAGGAAAAATGAAAAGCAAAAAAGATTTAGAAGAAGAAGAAGGAAGAGAAAGGAAAGAAAAAGAACAAGGAAAATTAGGAGAAGAATACGAGGTAGAAGAAGGAGTAGAAGAATAAAGAAAAAGAAGAAAAAGAAGAAAGACGAAAGAAGAAAAAGATGTAGAAGATGATGAAGTAGAAGAAGAAAGAAGAAGAAATAGAAGAAAGAAGAAGAAGAAAAGGAGGAAGAGGAAGAAGAAGAATGAAGAGGAAGAAGTAAAAGAAGAGGAAAGAATAGAAGGAAGAAGAAAGAAGACGATGACAACGAAGCTAAAAGAACTACACAAAGAACAGGAAACAAGAAGGATGTAAGGAAGACAAAGAAGTGAAAGAGGAGGAGTAAGAAAAAGGAAAGAAAAAGTGAATCAAATGTCAACAGAAAGGGAAAGAGTAAAAGAACATAATGGAAATATTATTATTATTATTAAGAAGAAGAAGAAGAAGAAGAAGAAGAAGAAGAAGAAGAAGAAGAAGAAGAAGAAGAAGAAAACAAGAGCAGCAAATGAGGCTACAAAAGGAAAAAGGAGAAAAGAGAAAGTATAAGAGACGAGAATAGAGAAATGAAATGAATAAAACGCGAAGGTGACTACAGAAGAGGAAGGGAAGCCGATGGAAAGAACTAAGTAAAAAAGTAAAAATAGAAGAAAGAAAGAAAGAAAGAAAGAAAAGAAGAATCAGTCGAGATTGTAGAAGAAATGAGGAAAGAAATGAAAGGATAAAGAGAAAAAGAAGAAGATGAGAGCAATAAGAAGAGGAAGAGAAAGAGGTGAAAGAAGAGGAGGAGATTGAAGAAGAAAAAGACAAAAGCAATAAGAGTAGAAGTAGGAAAGAAAAGAAAGAAAAAAGAAAGTAAAAAGAAGGAAAAAAACAGAAACAAAGAAGACAAGAATAAAACGAAGATGTAACCGAGGAGTAAGAAGGAAAATAAAGACATAAATAAAGAAAGGAGCAAAAGACGACAGGGACAAAAAGAGAAGAGGAGAATGAGAAAAAACGAAAGAAGACCGGAAGAAAAAAAGAAAGAGAAACGCAGAAAAAGGAAAGGGACAATAATCATTAAACGAAAGAAGAGGATTAAAGAACAAGAGAGATTTTCAGAAAATGGAGAAAAGAAAAAAGAAAAAAAAATCTAAGCCCCATATCCTATCATGACACTGAGTATGATAAGGCTATAAGAGGCTGTGAAGCATGTGCTTGGTGTAATCTTATCAGACTGGATGCCGTGGTGGGAAGATTGGACTATGTAGATTTGTATCGCAACATTTATATACGGTTTGTTCCTGATCCGAATATTGACCACTTTTCTTCCATAGATATAGCATACTTTAAACTCTCTCTCTCTCTCTCTCTCTCTCTATATATATATATATATATATATATATATATATATATAATTATGTATTTGGGTAGAAATCCCTCTTTTATACAAGTTTCATTAAAAAAGACTGACAAGGCACTGCAGTTAAGCTTTTTATTTAAGTTTTTATTTAATTTTTCTTGTGTTCTTATGTAGTTTCCTAAAAGCATATGCCACAGAGCTGAAAGTATTGGAAAAACTAACCACTAAATAAGCCAAACCTGTTGGCTTGCAAAAAGTACCTTGTAACAAAGCCGGAAATGGCTCAACTACACAAAACTATCAAACAAATGAGTGACAATCAAAACAACAACAACAAAAAGAAAAAAAAAAAAAAAGAAGAAAACGACCCCGAATTCACCAAAGGTTTCATTCAAGGCATAATAATTGCCATTATAGAAATCGACAACGAATATACATTGCTACTGGGTCACCTAAAAGCACTAAAGAACCTAGCGAGAAAGGAAATCCACATCATATATATATATATATTTAATTATTTATTTTAGGATAATACACCGAAAACATGTAAAACTTTCTACTTGTTTTCGGTGTAATGCCATAAAATAAATAACATTGCTCTACTCTGTATTGATCCCTCTTTTAAATTAAATGTTACGAACGTTCTCATCGTATATATATATATATATATATATATATATATATATATATATATATATATATATATATATATATTAACCCCACCATACAGAGACCTTTTCTGCATGGCTGACGCTAGACTCCAGGAGAGTAACACACTGCGCCTTCTTGGCCTCACGTTTTCCACTAACTTGAAGTGCAGCGACTAAATTGAGCCAATAGCTGCATATCCTGCTAGGAAAGTTGGGTCACTGTGTCGTGCCAGATAAATTTTCTTTCCAGAATTTATCTTGCACATTAACAAATCTGTCATTCATTCGTGCATTGAATACTGTTGCCATACCTGGTCTGATGCTCCTGCTGTACATCTCGAGATTCTTGACAAAATCCAAAGAAAGATCTGTAATCGATCCTGACCATGCATCTCGACTTTTCATTTTCTCAACGACGTGACGTGGCTTCCCGCTATCTTTTCTACAAAAATTTTCATGGCAACTGCTTTGACGAACTTTTTTCCTTGGTGCTCCGATTATACGAATTTAAACGTGCTACTCGATTGGCATGTAGGTTCCACCTTTTTACTGAAATATCTAAATGCAACCGCCACTTCTACTCGAAGAGTTTCTTTTCTCGCATTTCTCACCTGTGGAATTCCTTTTCATTTACTTGCTCCCCTGATACCTACAATCTTCAAAAATTTAAATGCAGCGTCAATCACCATTTTCTGTCTTCTTGAATCCTGTTCCTCAATTGTCTCTACTCTCACTCTTCGCTTTCACGTTCACTCCACGTAAACCACTACGTACTAGTGTGATTCCTGTCTTGCTTGGGGTGAAATAATATATATATATATATATATATATATATATAGTTTTGATATATTTATGGGCTAAAGTGCTCAATATCAGGGATAGAGCGTATGTAAATACAAAAGTAACATTGATGCCAACGCCCAGAGGCGGCAATCTGTCTCATGCTAAACATTGGCCTAATGATTATGTTTTGTATGTTATTGTATTTGACGGGATATAAGGGGCAATTTTTTATTTTTATTTATTTATTTATTTTTTTGCTAAAAATATCTTTTAAAATTGCCCTGCGTCTTATATGCCATATGTAGGTTTGAAATTCGCGATAGTCGGCCGAAATTCGCTACCTTGCAACTCCTATTAGCTTAGAGTTAAACATGAAGGAGCAATGAAACACGTGGATGGCAATGCCTGATCACGACCTTAAAATTACAGGAAGAATAAAAAGACGCTGCATTGCACAAGTTTGCGAAAGGGTGAAGCAAGTTTGGGATGATATTAAAGCTGAAATTGTGAAATCTTTTAAAAAATGTGGCATTAGCAATGCTCTCAATGGAACGGAAGATGGCGCATTATTTAACGACGATGATAGTAGTATTTAAAATGAGTATCAGAGTTTTGATAACGAAGACGACGAATTTTATGAATTTGAAGATCAATAAAATTTTAATGCTAACTGTACTGTTTTGCTCAATTGTAATAATTGCTTGATTTTTTGTTTTCTTAACCTTTAGATATAATAGTTTTTATAGGCTCGTGTTCATTTTTTCCTATTATTTTTCGTTTAATTGTGGCTTAGTTAACCAAAATAATATCTCATAAATATAGCCTAGCCTATACCATTTACTAACAATTTTACTGATTTTACTAATTGTTAATTTTTCTTGATTTCCCCTGCTGAAATTGGGGTGCGTCTTATACACCCGTGCGTCTTATATGCCGTCAAATACAGTAATTTTAAATTGTTCGGTTTTATTTATTAGATATATGATTGTGCCACTCGTTGATGCTACAATATCTTCTTACTTTTTTGAGGTTATATCTTTCTTACGATCCATTGCAATTTTATACAAGGTTCTATAAGCTTGGTTGTGCGGGTGGTGTAATGGATAACAACTCGGGATTGTCGAAGAGCCGAGTTCAAATTCCACTCAAGGTTTGTTATATTCACTTACGCGCGAATACCGTTCGAAAACCTCTTCTCCCCCAGATATGAGTTAATTAATAAGACATTTATCACTAAGCAATTATAACCTAAAAAAAAAAAAAAAATCTAAATACACTTTCTGGCTTTAAATAACCTGCAAATAGTTTTATTCACCAGAAAC
>CAHIKZ030003920.1:7500-67500 GCA_903632075.3 Acanthosepion pharaonis | reverse complement strand
ATATATATATATATAGTTCAGCTCTCTTGTCATTGTTTTTTTGTTTCTTGTTTCTTAATACTTTGTTTAGCTTTCTGAAAGCAACTTTTGCCATTTCAATGCACCTTCGGATTTCGGTGTCACACTTTCTATTATTTGTTAAAAGAATCCTATATAGGTAAATTTCGCTATTTGCTTTATTTTGAAGTCTTTAATTCGGAGATTACATCTTAGATTTTAGCTCTTAGTAGAAACCATGAATTATCTTTTTAAAATTGATAGACCATTCTTCCCGCTTTCCTTTAGTACTTGTCTAGGTGTTCTTGTTGTTTTTCTTTCAGTCTCTGTCATCGATACGTTGTCCTCTGCCTCACTTATGGTTTCTTTGCCCACCAAAAGCATCTAATATATTGTGCTTAGGAGTAGCAAAGTTGTTAAGACATGTTAAGTCACATTTCACCAAAGTTCAAGCATAATTACATTCATATGCTTTAAAAATCCATTTCATAGAAAAAAGCCGTATAAGAGTCACATAGACACACTAATACGTGCACACACTCACACGCATATTAAGGCTGTATACATGTCTTTAATTCGTTGAAACACAAGAACCGAAACAGAACTTGTCGGTGATATAATAAAATTACATTGAATAAACATCTGAAGCGTTGCTTCATGTGAAATGAGATACGAATCCTCCACCTCCTGGCTTTCATAACTGCACATGTACATTACCAATATAGTCAAAGCATTTGGAGCAGACGAGACCCCTACTCGTTCCTCCTCTTCTGCACCCTGGCTGGCCGGGGAAGATGAGCCGTGCTGTGATTCATAAACAAATATCGAATATCACTATCTTTTCCGCTTTTTTTTTCCTTTTTATTCTACGTTTTCGCCGACTCTTCTTCGCAAGACATTGGCCGTTGCTTCGCCAAGTAAGGGCGACGAATATACGGTAGTTGAACGGCGAAGACCAACGCGTTGCTGTTATCCTAAGCGCTGTTTCCTTCCTTCTTTCTGTCCTTACTTCCTTCTTTCCTTCCTTTCTAAATTTGGACGATTTTTCCTAATTTCTTTGTTACCTTCTATTTTCTTTATTTTCCTCTTTTATTTCCCATTTCACTTTCTTTTTTCTTTTTCCAATCATCTGTTTTTGTACCTCCTTCTTTCTTTCTTTCTTTCTTTGTAAATTTGTGAAAATTTTCTTAATTTCTTAATACCGTCTGTTTTCTTTCTTTTTCTTTTCCTATTTCTTTCTTTCTTTCTTTCTTTCTTTCTTTTCCCATTCATCTGTTTTCTTTGTTTATTTGTGACTTTGTTTCTTTCTTCCTTTCTTTCTTTTTCTTTTTTTATCCCACAAATCTGTTTTCTTTCCTTCTGTCTTTCTTTCTTTTCCCATTCATCTTCTTTGTTTTCTTTGTTTGTTTCTTTCTTTTCCCATTTATCTGCTTTCTTTATTTATGTCTTTCTTTTTTCTTTATTTCGTTTTCGATTCATCCGTTTTCTTTCTTTCTTTTTCTTTCTTTCTTTCTTTTCTTTCTTTCTTTCTTTCTATTCCCATTCTTCTGTTTTCTTTCTTTCTTTTAAAAACCCGCGCGAACGACCACAACATTATCAAGACGTCGTACACTTCATTTGTCGGATACAAGTTCTATTGCATAACTTCGAAAACTACATTCCTGCCCATCTTCATAATACAGGAAAATTCTTGGAAATCACCAATATATTATAGCACGAAAATAATAAACAAGATAATAACAATATCATATTTTCCGCAGATTCTGCATTTCGGGTTAGTTCCATCCGTGATCATGTAACAGTGATAGGATATGGTTGCGACGCTTTGGTCTTGAACTGCAATAATTAAGCCTTTTATCTCAGCTTTCAGCCCGGTGCTCCTCAGCCACTGATGTATTTTCTATTATTCCACATTCGATTTTTTCGTTCTTTTTATGTATTTTTCATGCAATACTGTGTCGTCCCAGTTTTGTTGTAATTTTATTTGGCCAAGTTGATTTGCTTTCTACTTTACTCGCTTGGTGTAGATGGTATTCACTTCGTTTTTTGCTGTTAGGATTTCAGGTATATTAAGCTGTTTTTTGAAGAGTGCAGCTTCTTTGTCGATGGAGTGGATTTGGTGTTTTACTATTTGTAGAAGAGGGTCATTGGTTTTTATGAGGTAGGCTTCCAGTCAGATTGTTGTATTTTTTTAGAGTTAATTCAAGTGTATTAGACCTCGGCCTCTTAAAACTCGTGGTATATACAACCTATCAAAATCTGATTTCGGGTGGTGCGTCCTCATTTGAGTAAGCATTTTTTTGGTCTTGGCGTCCAATTTTTTTAATGTCATTCAACTTCCATTTAATAATGCTGAAGCTGTATATTATTAAAAGTATAGCTAAGGTGTTGTAGTTTAGTTCGCTTTCTATTATCAAACGAACTCTCCTATAATATTCTTTTCGGATCTTCATGATTGAATTTTGTATTTGTTGTGGTAGGATCCACCTAATTTGCATAGTGGAGTACCGACCATATAAATATGGTTGGTACCGGGAAGAATCAAGTGATTCAACCAGAGACTCTTCCCGACTGCGACTCTGTCAACACATTCTCCAGGAACGGTCTTACCAGGAATATACAAAAGAGTATATGTAAATATTGTGTACACTTTCTTGTTTCAATACATTTTGTTCTAAGTACATTTTGTGTTGCATTATTATTCCATGCATAAGTCAAGTTTCAACAGTATTCCATCTCCTTCATTAATTCCTAAGTATTTGTATGTACCATCTTGGTCTAATTCCTTAATCTTGTTGATATCAAGGTCTAAATCTGTAGTTTTCGTTAGTTTACCGCCTTCGAAGGAATTATATTTTCATTATTATTATTGTTATTATTATTATTGTTATTATTATTATTTAAATAGTCGCATTGTTTCAGTATTAATTTAATGTGAAAAAGGATATATTATAATTACACGATCGTATATTAATAGTCAAGGTCGTATAACTAATAGTTCTTTTTTATGTAGGTCCTGACTAACTTAGGAAGCGGAAAGAAAACAAAAACATTTTATGGAGCAACACCAACATTTATTCTTCAAAATGAAGTCGATAATTCTCAATCTTCTGTCAGCGATTAACCTGCATCCGAATATGTCCCAGATACCAATCCGCTGGCTTTGAATAAAAAAAAAACCTGGAAACAAGCTTCCTTCACTTCATCAAAGGTTTGAAACGCTGGTCGCAGAGGAAGTGTGCCATTGCGTGGAATTGGAATAGGAATAGTTGCAGCATCGGGACTGAATAGTGGATGTGGAAGAATCTCAACACAGTCCATCCGTTTGAACTTTATTCGTCTACCTGAAACAAAGCCCAGCCTCGATTGACCAAAGCAAGATATTCCTTCTTTTGTTTGTTGTACACGCAGTCTAGCTGCTGGTAATAAAGTTTAGCGTTGATGGCGCGATGTGTTGGACAAGCTCGAAACGCAGTACTCCTTGGAAATTCCACCAGACCGAGATCAAGAGTTGTTGTTTTCTTTCCGCTTCAAGTGTGAGTCAAGACTTTCTAGCCAACCTTGTATCTTCGTCTGATTAAATTATATTCACTTTTTATTAAAACACCATTTTCCAGGTCAAAATTGTGATGACGATGGTTTCAGCGGCACACTGAACGTGTTGTTTAAGATGTTTAAGACTATTTGACGATCATATACTCCATTCTTTGAATGTCGGCCTCTATTTTGGGTACATTGTTTACATTTTGTGGGGTATTTAAATAGTAAAAAGCAAGTTCTGTCTTCATGCAAGGGAATGTCATTTGTGTGCGCGTTGTTCACCTACAACGCCTGTCATTGTGGAGTCGAGTGCCATTTAGTTACAACTTTTGCGCTTTCGCCTTTGGTAGGGAAGATATGGTCTGTATGTTGAACAGCGCTGTGTACGTCCAGATCATTATTCAGCTCGTTTGGTTGATATTTCTGAAAGCAGGAAATCGACGTGTTGTTCCAGCTCCATAAACACCCGTCTTGTTACTCCACATGCTCTTTAAGATGTTCGACAACTTTCCCAGTTGTCACAATCACCACACCTGCGCCCCTTCGGATATGAACGGAACATGATGTGACGACGCTTAGCTCGTTTTGTTATCTCACCTACACCCCTTGTATTACAGCAACATGTAAAAGAAACATGGAATAATATATGAAACGACGATACTTACTATCCCTGTAAGAGCACAGGGGTGTGTTAACGCCCAAGGATAGAATACAGTATATTAATATGGGGTCTGAGTACTCTTGATACATTCCTTATTACTGTAATTCTAAGAAAACCTACTTTTAAAAGACGCCTTAAGATAATTGAAGCGCTTTATATAAAACGATTTAAGCCAAGTCTCAACCATACCTAATTTGAGAACGGAAAGAACGAGTTGACGGTATTTTAAAGATAAACCAACATGGGAGTACTACTACTCTCATCCAGCACACTTTGGAATTACTATTACTTCTACACAATACAACCTAGATCGTAGGAAAACATACTAACAATGAACCCAATGAAAATAGCTAATGAACTTGTCGAAAGCCCCTAAGAAAATAATCTCTGTGGACAGTTTCTACATTGTTTTAGTCCCCATAAAAGGTAAACTGTAAGAACATTAGAAAAAAAAGCATAATAAAAAACGTCCTTGTCTGTCGCATTCAATGAAACTCATATTGATCTATATTTGCGTTATACCGGAACATACCTATTCTATTGTTAATAGACTCTCCCACAGATAAGTAGTAGTAGTAGCAGTCGCCAGGGGGATCAGTGGAGTTGGTGTGTCAGTCGATGTCGGACATTAAAGTATCAACCACCACAACTAGATTGCTGCGTCATTAACTATTATTTCAAGTTCCTAACGTTTTGTACGTCGAACCTTTTAGGACCGACTTAGTGAAATACAAGCCTCCACTGTGAAAACCATTCTACAACAGTTTGTCAGCATTTATTGTAATCTACTTATAATTTTTTAAAACTGCTACGTCCCTTCAGGAAGTAAGCAATTATAGCTCTCCATGCTGTCATTTTCGTTATTATTTGGAAATTAGTGTTTTCCCGCTGCCTTCTTCACTTATTAGTTTTCCTTCTATTAGACTCATTACCAGCCAAGGCTGAGAGCCCAGTCTAAGCTACTATTTAACCCACAGCTGGATAGATGGCTCAAAGGGTATTCATGTGTAAATGAACGCAACTAACTAGGCTGGTATTCGAACTCGACACGCCAATTTCAGTGTCAGCGCCGATAACAGTTACACTACCAGCATATCCATCCAGCTTTATTACCTGTACTTTTTACCTGGAGTAAATAGAAACAGATATTCAGAATGCTGCGATTTTTATATTTATTTCATCTGTGTGTGCGTGTGCGCACACGTATGCTTCCGTGTGATGTACGCCTGTGTGCATGTCAAAAGATTTAGACTGAGTGTTCATTGTCAAATATGTGAAACTTTATCAATATGCTTCGAGATTGTTTTTGTTCGGATGTGAAAAAAAAGGAAAATAAAAAAATTTAATTTACAAGTCACATAAGCAAGCAACCAAAAATTACACCCACCTCCGTTTCGCTGTCGTTCCACGACAAAATTAATGGAAGCTTTTTCGTTTGTTGACGAATATGTTTCCGAAGTATTCAGGTTAGAACCTCTGGTGAAAATCTCAAAGAGATTCAACTGCCTGTAAGAAATCTCAAAGAGATTCAACTGCTTGTAAGATATGTCCATCTTTATTTTCGAACGTGTTTAATGACATGAACGGCTTTGTGTCTTTAAATTCGCTCGATAAATCATTTGTCTCACTCTCTCTTTCGAGTTTGATTGACAGATCCTTTCACGTCTTCGGCGCCATCTTATGTGTATTCATTTCAATATCTTTAAATAATTTTCACGGCTTACAGACAATGATTTCCATTGCTTTTGTTGAAAAGGCTGAATTCCGTTGGGGGATTGTGTCTTCAGAGAAGCATAAATACTGTTGAATGGGTTTTACAAAGCAAAGTAATAACAAAAAGGTGGACATATCTGCAAAATTAGAAGGATTTTAACTAAACGTGCTGAAAATTTCTCGACGCGACACACTTCCTAAAAATCTATCAAGTAAACAAACATGAGGATTTTCTTCGGATTACCTTTTTGGTCTAGTCGAGAACTTTTCAACATCTCTCGTGTATATATATATATATATATATATATATATATATATATATATATATATATACCCTCAAACTCTAATATTCCATGGTTATAATTTATTACATTGGAATCGTAATCACGATCCAATTCATCAGACCTACAAATAAAAAAACAAAATTTCAATGAGAGTGTATCTGTGGTAGTAAGAAACAAGATTGAGAGGAAAATGTATGAAAGCTCTAGAGAGAGGTGAAACAGAAGAAAGAAGAACAGGAAAGGCCATAACGTGATGGTGGGGGTATATATATATATATATATATATATATATATATATATATATATATGTATGAGAAGAAATATATCATTCTACCTACTAATTCTATCACAGCTACAATCTAAGAATCTATCTAAACTCAACATAAAAGTCGTTACTATTACATCCCAAACAATATTAAAGACTTAGTCACTACTAAACAACACAATAAGCTGAAACCTGAATCGTCTGTAATAATTGTCACAAAAAACACATAGGAGAAACCTCAAGGAATCTAAATAAAATATTATATGAACATAAAAGGGACATTTTACAAAATAATACATCAAATGCTTTGGCTTCCCACTGTAACGAGGCTGACCACAGAATGTTACTCTGATCAAAGGAGGAAATAATTCATTACAGCGTAAATGTTTAGAGATTGACTTAATCGCAAGGTCATCTATAGTAAATTTGCGCCCTGGCTCTTATATTTCACCATTCCTTGTAGATCTTCTAATATCACAGTGTGGAATGCAGGCTTACAAAAGTGATAAAAAGAAAAAGAAAAAAAAAACAACAAAAAACAAAAACAAAACAAAAACAAACTCTAAATGAATACGGCTAGATAATTGAAAAAAAATCTAATTCCAAGCACCCTTTTTTTGTGCGCATGCGTAGTCCTACAAACAACAAAATTTAGTCCGATGTAGTCCTGAAAGACGAAACGCATAACAAGTAATGTTTTCCCATTTTGTCATAGAATTTCCCCATCCATATACATATATATATATATATATATATATATATATATATATATATATATATATATATATATATATATATATATATATATTGTTATACGTTATTTATATAGACACAAATATTTAAGTAAATGCTTTGTTTATAATTCATCATATTATATGCACTGAAAATTATTTAATGATATTGAAATTAATGTTCCTAAGATGACACTGAAGACTCAACACGGAGGCTCACATCAAGTGCTTTGGCGAAGTAGTGCTGCCCTGGTTCAAGAAAATCACAAGATTTAAAGGAAAGGATTAATTTAAGTTTAGCGCTCTACGTACTACCAAAATGTGTACTTTATTCTGCAATCACAGCAAAAATTCGATCCACCCGTTTAAAAATCTTATTACTATATAAAACTCTGTGAACTTTGTATCTTGTGTGTTGCCGATAAGTCATATATAGAAAGTGGGGAAAAAGAAAGAAGTAAATTTATTATCATGAGAAGTGGGGGATGGAGCCGATTTTCTTACGAAAACGTGTATAAAACACGAAATCTGGACCCAAACAGGATACGCACAGCTGTCATCAAGGTCCGCGCCACTCTCGCTTGTGAATTTCACGACCACATGCTAAAAGCGTCAGCGCTGACAAACGCGAAAGAGACCGCTTTAGACTACGGCAACCCCCCCCCGAACAATAAGAAACAATTTCTCTTGTATTCTCTTTACTATGAACCACGCACACACGTGTTGACTTTTTCACACAAACACACATATAACAAGATTTCATTGTTTCTCACATACGTACACAAAGAGAATTTATATTTTATTTCAAAATTTTATTAACACAAACAAAATGACATTACTTTCCAATTTTTGACCAATTGCTTGTATTCTTGTCGTTATATTAAATTAATGTTCATTTGTTGAAACTACGTTGTCTTTTCTATTGAATTTTATTTTTTCAATGAAAATCGTTTGATTATTCTAAACGGCCGAATTACGCGCAGCCCCGCAACGATATTTTATGTTATTTTATCGAATCCCAACACTCCGAATTTTGACATTCCAACCTCTTATTGTTTAACTTTCTTCAAACAGACATGTTTTTTAATGTTGAAAGCAACTTCAATAACTGCAAATAAATGTATCTTTAAGGTATCTACTTTCACAAACTTCATGAACGTAAACAGTAAATACAACACGGTTGACCCAACGGGTCACAGGTGGTCTAGTATTTGCCTAAAATCATGGAATTACCAGAGCCAAACGTCATTTTTAGGACATATTCATTAGTTAATATTACTAAATAGGTTATTTTATAAAAAACGCTTTGCGGATATAATTTTTTACACGTCTCCTTTTCGATATCGAGTGTGTACGTTTTAATTGGTGGAGGCGGGTTTCGTTCAAACTTTTTACAGTTATACCAAAAGGAATTTCTGAAGATATTTCATTAAAAACATACAATATCGAGTGTGAGCAGACGGAAAATTCGGCCGCATCTTTCCAAAAACAATTCAATAAAAAAAAAAAAAAATATGTTTTGAGAATTGGTACTTGCATGATTTAACACATTATTTTCTTTTAAATTCGCTAGAAAAAAATCTAACCATAATATTTATTTTAAAAAATTATTTTTAATTTTTCAGTGCAATTTTAAAATTAATCTCGTTGCGGTTCATCACAAGATTATATCAAGAATTTATTTTATTAAATAACGACATGTTTGAAGAGTTAAAAAATTTTGTCATTTTCGAGTGTGAACCTTTTTTTAAACAGAATTTTATCTTATTTTTTCCTTTTAGTAACTGTTAGATTATTTTTGGTATGGATGTAAAGGAAATAATTCTGATATCTCACGTTGACTGACTGTTATTCAATATCAGAGGAGTATTATAATATTAATTTAATTTCATATCTCCCGTTCAGTCAGTATAAAAAAAAATATTCATTATACTAAGTTTAATATTGGATTTTAAAGAGAATTTTAAATTTGTTGTTGACCTTTTCCCTACACAATAGCGGCGATGAGTGGCGAAAAAATGTATCAATGTTTTAAAAATGCTTTAAAAAAGTTTATTTATACACGGAAATTAATTTTTCTTTTCATATGGGTTAGCTTTTTAGACGATTATCTTTCAAATAGAACAGAAACTTAAGTACAAAGAAGGTATTTAAAATATTTAAAATGTGTTTTTCGTGATTTTTTTTTTAGAAAGTCTATGTCGCTACCTAATATATACTCATTCATCATCCGGTAAAGAGGCGGCGCCAACATCAAATCAAAACAAACTTGATTTCCTTTTTCGGGTGTACATTGAAAGAAGAGGCGATCAGTGTCTGTTCATTTCTTTCTTCCTCCAATTCTTTTCTTTCTTTCTTTCTTTCTTTCTTTCTTTCTTTTTTCTTTCTTTCTTTCTTGTAGCCTCTTACTACATCTTTTTCTCTTTAGGCATGTTCTATTCTTATTCTGGTTCATATTATTTGTTCTCGTTTTTTTTGTAATCTTTCTCCCCTTCTCCTCTTCATCGTCATCATCAGTATCTTCTCCTCCTCTTCCACCTTCACCATATTCTTCTCGCTCTTCTTCTTCTTCTTCTTCTTCTTCTTCTTCTACGTTATCTTTCTCTCATCCTCCTCTTCGCCAGTATCATCATCTTTATTTATTTTTCTTCCTTTTCTGCTTCTTTTCCTTCATTTTTTTCATTTTCTACTTTCTCTTCTTTTTATATTTTTTCCTTGTCGTCGTCTTCTCTTCCTCCAGTTTATTATTCTCGCTTTTCTTCTTCTTCTTCTTCTTCTTCTTCTTCTTCTTCTTCTTCTTCTTCTTCTTCTTCTTCTTCTTTATCAAACTGTAAGAAGATAGACTTTATTTTTACATTTAAATCGTCTACCGGTTATTTTTTAAATCAATTTTTCTTAAAAGATACCAATATTTTTGTAGTTTATTTAAAAAAAAAAATAATTTAATATTTGTAGGTAAAATCTTTTATATAAAAAAACTTTACTTATTATTTTTACAATAATAAAAACGATTTCTAATAACATGATTGTTTTTACAGCCTATCAACTGTATCCAGGTTAAAGTTAGAAAATATTTTTAGATTGAAAGAATTTGTGGAAGATAATAATGTTTTACTGATACAAATCCTATTAATTAATCCATATTTGGTGGGGGGAGAATATGTGGTTTCATGCCTTTCCCAACATATTTATTTGTAAGTAAATATAACGAACCCGATTTCCAATTCTTATCCTTTACACTATCCGTCGATCCAGGTGGACGCCAACACCTGGTATTCCCAAGCAGTCACCCATCTAGGTATTAACCAGGCTCGACGTTGCTTAATACGGTTGAGCGTATGAGAACCAGAGTTTCAACGTGAGTCTCTAATAATAACAACGACAATATATATATATATATATATATATATATATATATATATATATATATATATATATATATATATATATATATATACACAAAACAACCATTCGCCCTTGCATGGAGTATTGCTGCCATATATGGGCTGGAGCACCTTCTGCCTACCTCGGAGTTCTTGACAAGATCCAGAGACGGATATGTAATCTAATTGGCCCTGATCTAGCGTCTTATCTGCAGTCACTCTCTCACAGACGCGCCGTCGCCTCTCTCTGTCTTTTCTACAAATACTTCCATGGTAACTGCTCTGATGAGCTGCTCTCTCTGGTTCCCAGACTCCATGAATTCAAGCGCCCTACGAGGCTGGCATCCCGCTCTCACCCTTACACCGTAGAAACCTTCAAAGGTAGCCGTCTCTTCTACTCCAATAGCTTCATACCTCGCACCTCTCGCCAGTGGAACACCCTCCCCAATTGCTGTTTCCCTGAAAGCTATAATCTCCAACTATTCAAATGTAATGTCAATCGACATCTCCAATTACCTTGATCTACCCACTATCCTTTTCCTCTTCCTTTCTCCTATCACTCTTATCTGCTCTCGCTCCAAATCTTCCGCAACCCCCTGCATCCTAGTGGCTTCACGCCTTGCTTGGGGCACAATGCTTAAAAAAAAAAAAATAAATAAATATGCATGTTTCATTAAAAACAACAGACAAGGTACTAAGATTAAGCTTTTTATTTATTTTTTCTTTTGTTCCATCCTTGATAATGGCTAAAGGTATAGGCGAAAGCGCTCGGAAATATAAAACATTTGGACAGTTCTTACACAGCCTTTGACCAGAAAAGAAAGCTCTTGTTCGGACACAAGAAAAAATAAATAAAAAGCTTAACCGTAGTACCTTGTTTGTCGTTTTTAATGAAACATGCATAAAGGAAGGATTGCTGCCTAAATATACAACTATATATATATATATATATATATATATATATATATATATGTATTATTTCGGAGTCGAAAGAGACAAAAAAGAAGAAAAAGAGTAGTGAGAAAGTATAGGGGGACAAGAAAACCAAGAAAAGTGGAAAATAACCACGAAATTCTACACATGTGCATACATACACACGTTAGGCGTGCACATACACATGTCTGCGCGTACACACATACACACACTAACGCACACATTCAGAAAGAAAAAAAATCAATCTAACACCAACAGAAAGCACATAATTTTTTTTCAACTTAATATAAAAGTGATAAAAAATGAAAAAATCCGCAGATAATTCCTGATACCTCTTGACAAGTGGACGGAACGATTTCAGAATACTTAATCTACGAAAATCTGGAGTCCGGGTGCTATATATAACATCAATCAGCTAAGTAACAAAACTCATTGTTAACCTCACTGTTGACTTTTATATTTACATACAATCTATCCGTGATATCGAGCACTTGTACCCATAAATAAAGCTTACAATAAAACTATATTTTTATCATATATATAAAAATACATTGAAAATACTATATATAGTATTTTCAATGTATTTTTTCATCAGGTCGATATTCATGGCTGCGAATTCTAAGAGACTTTAAATAAATAACAATGATTATTTTAGATTAAATAAATAACAATAATTGTTCTAGATTTTATTGTTGTGAGCAAAAATTTATTAAATTGTTATTTATAAAATGTTGATGGGTCCACCCCTTTTTTTCATACAAATGGACTCACCCAGTATATACTTATACAACTGCCAGTGACTACCCGAGGAGTCGAGTTGAGAGTGACAGAGTAAAAGGTTGTAGGTAACCGGAAGAGTGAGGGTGAGGTAAAAGCGTTGTAGGAGTCACAGTGAGCGAGCACGTAGACTCAGTAAGAAGTCATACAGCGATACTTCAATACCAAAGACTGTACAGTATTTACATTAGTCGGACTATTGTCCTCATCTTTGTCGCCATATTTGTCACAACGTTTCGGCCGTTGTATGCTCCGGCCTTCTTCAGGTGGTTGGAATTTCGAACTGAACCCTTTATTTCGCTCACTGGGGTAGACTGTTCTAGTTCCACGTGCCATGTTTGATGGATGTCAGTTATCAGTTATCTCCTGCTAATTTTCCTTCTGAAAGTTCTCCACTGCCTTAAGTGATCGAAATAAAGTGTTTAGTTCGAAATTCCAACCACCTGAAGAAGGCCGGAGCGTACAACGGCCGAAACGTTGTGACAAATATGGCGACAAAGATGAGGACAATAGTCCGACTAATGTAAATACTGTACATAATACCTCATCTCAGAAATATAGACAGACACCAAGGACTGTATATATATTTTGCTACTAACCCGTATTCCTGGAACTACTAGTCTGCTTTACCAGTTTGTATTATTACGTTAAGACATTATTTTCATATATTCATTCCTGGCGTTTGTTATTTATTGGTACCGGATTTCAACCCGGAATCCACAACATAAAAAATATTATTTGTTGACTTACAGTAGACTCAAGATAAAACTTTCCAAAACCTAAACTATGATTTGAAATTGGAATGAAAGCAGCGATCCCACCTACCCTGAACCCATCATAACAATTCAGGATGTAGAAATAGTAAATACTAAACACTTCAAGTATCTCAGCGTATAGATCAGTTATAACAAATGTAGTACAGGAAATTGAACATAGACTAGAATGCGCCAGTAGTAGTTTCACCTAATACCGCAAGATGTCACGAAACGAAAACATCAATCTGAAAACTCGAGTCATGTTCTTAAATAGGTTCGTCAGATCGAGACTTTCATATATGGATGTCATGAATGCATAGCGCCAAACCATCTCTGAAATATTTAAACGGTCAGCTGAACCCAAGCGTATTCTAAGATCAATGATGAAAAAAGGTTTTGAGTGAGTAAAGCTTGTGGATCTTGACAAAGATCATTCTTCTTTGAACATTGTGGACTGGCGCTACAGAAACAAAGAACTGTACCAAATAACAGAAACCACATCACTTGAGGACTACCAACAGCTGCAACAACTAAAATATGTAGTAACTCGATTAGAAAATAATAACATAATCAAGACGTTAAGATTCCACACCACTTCAAACAAAAGGTTAGGAAGGAAAAACCCTCATCAATACTGGAAAGAGCCATAAAAGCTACTGGACTTGAGAAATCTGTTTTCTTAAAAAAGAGAAAGATTTTATAAACTTCAACTGAAAAGCAGTCCTGGCTGTCCCGTCAATGAATGCCAAATGTTTCCTTATAGGTAAACTGCTAATATTACCATTACTATTCTTGAAATGGGCTAGATTCTAAGATTTCTAAAAAGAGGCAAGCTAAAACACATTTAATAGCGCAGACCTAAAGAAAGAAACAAAAAGTTTCCTTATGAAATATTGTAAGTTTTTTGAGGTTGTGAATGCAAAACTCAAGTACATTTTTTTTACCTATTATATCTAGATTTCAGCCAAATGGTGAATAATTCTGTTTTGATCCTGGAAAATTACAGCGCCTAAATCTGATTACAATCCCAGAAAACACGTCATGATGAAAATAACAGCATTTTGTTGTGAAACAAACTTTGGTACAACAGAAGATAAGTTGTGAGAAAATGGCAATTAGGAGGTTCAGATCCAACAATAAAAAAAATCGGAATCGTATTTCCAAAGGTCATAAATCAGTCTCGCAAGGCCAAAGTAAAAAATGCCGGGCGTAAATCAAAAGGAGTCAAAACTCCGTATCCACAACTTACAACGCACAACTACCTTCTTCACCCACGGAAAAAAATGAAAAAGAATGTGCTGTCGGCTTAAGTAGCCTTTTGTTGAGATAAAAAATCAAACAAACTGTGATTGGCCGAGACTAGTAGAGAGGCCTACAAAAATTACTAAATTCTGACGCCTGACTAAAGTCGACGCCATCTTGATTTTGATTTTCTTTTTCGACAGGCAACGCAGAGAAACCAAATTCTTTTTTGGATTTTATTTTCTCCTTCGTGGCCAGAAAAGCTCACAAAATTTTAACTGTTACTCATGTTAAAAACTTATGATAAAAAAATCGGCCATCATGTTTTTATTCCATCGTCTTTGGTAACGTTCCTCCATTTATTTTCTTATAAGAATCTTTCCCGGTTGGTCATCATATACGATGGCTGACGAGTTCATAGGCTGACTATGAAGAAGTTATGCTAGAGCTGTGACATCTTACATGCATTAATTTCGACTCGTCTTATTAATAACTGCATTGTTTCTTAGCAGGTAAACTGACATCTGACTGTTCAGTGAAGACTGTTCAGCCTGTTGTTCAAAACAAGTCATCAATAGCGGATATGACGTCATCATCACTACGATACTAGTTCCCAGCTAATTGTTTTTCATGTTGGGGAACAGATGATAGTCAAATCAGGAGAATAGAGTGAGTCATCAACCAGTTCAAAGCCACAGCAGCCATTGAAACCAAAGATTTGTATGCTGGAGCATTTCCTGATAAAACAAGATAACTTTCGTCAGTTTGTGGTGAAAACGATTAATGTTTCCTTGGTGGTGGCGGTTGCTAGACATCCAGACTGTGGGTCATCTTCAAGACTCTCCCTTCCTTTCCTAAATTCAGCTCCCTACTTTTGCACGATTGATAAAACTGGAGCGTCATTCGCTAATGTAGTAACCATGTCAGGATAAATGTCTTTGGAGACTTGTTATACCGGAACATTACCTATTCTATTGTAATAGACTCTCCCATACATAATATATAATAAGTAGTAATAGTAGTAGCAGCGGTCGCCAGTTGAGTTCAGTGGAGTTGAGTGAGTCAGTCGATGTCGGACATTAAAGTATGAGCCCCACAACTAGATTGCTGCGTCATTAACTATTATTGCAAGTTCCTAACGTTTTTGTACGTCGGACCTAATTTAGGACCGACTTTTGAAGTCTTTGAACAGTCAGATGTCAGTTTATCTGGAAAGAAACAATGCAGTTGTTCATAAGAAGAATTGAAATTAATGCATGTAAGATTTCACAGCTCTAGCATGACTCCTTCGTAGCAAGCTTATGAACTTCTTAGCCTACCCTCATAAGTATAGGGTACATTAACTAAACACAGATGTACTCTCGCACAAACCAGTACACATACACACGCACACACGATATAGATATGCGGAGAGAATGAGATAGATAGATAGATAGATACGAACAGAGAATCAGATAGATATAAGCAGAGAATGACATAGTTTGATAAATAGATAGATAAATATGAGGCGTGAATGAGATTGATATAAGCAAAGAATGAGATAGATAGATAGATAGATATAAGCAGAGAATGAAATAGATAGATAGATAGATATAAGCAGAGAATGAAATAGATAGATAGACAGATAGATAGGAGCAGAGGATGATATGGTTTGATAAATAGGTAGATAGATAAATAGATAGATATGAGCAGAACATGAAGTAGATATGAGTAGAGAATGATATAGTTTGTTAAATAGATATGAGAAGAGAATGAGATAGATAGATATGAGCAGAAAATGGCATAGTTTGATAGATAGATAAATCAGAGAATGAGATAAATAGATATAAATAGAAAATGACAGTTTGATAGATAGATCATGAATAGATTGAAATAGATCATGAAAAGACTGATATATATATATATATATATATATATGGATAGATAGATAGATATGGATAGATAGATAGGAGCAGAGGATGATATGGTTTGATAAATAGGTAGATAGATAAATATATAGATAGAGTAGAACATGAGGTAGATATGAGCAGAGAATGATATAGTTTGTTAAATAGATAGATAGATAGATAGATATGAGAAGAGAATGAGATAGATATGAGCAGAAAATGGCATAGTTTGATAGATATAAACAGGAAATGACAGTTTGATTGATAGATAGATAGATACATAGATAGATAGATAGATAGAAGCAGAAAGCCCGTATCGCCTTGATGCTGCCGTCATATTTACTGTTGATGATATTTTGACCAACAGGATGAACAGTCTTCTGTGAACAATTTGATGTCAGTTTACCTGAAAAGAAACAATGCAGTTATTAATAAGAAGCGTTGAATTTAATGCATGCAACATTTCACAGCTCTAGCATCACCCCTTATAGTATGTCTATAAACTTTTCAGCCCACCTTCGCAAGTAATGAACATGAAGGGAAATATTTTATAAGGGCATGACACAAGTGGAGGGAAGTTACTAATGACACTGGAATAAAAACATAATGGCATCATCCAGTTTTCAGGGAATATCTGCAAATAGCTGGATAAAACGAAGAACATAAATTTTTATTGAATACAGAAATATTTCAACGTAAATTACTTTTTGATGTTTCCAAGAAATTTGGTAACAAGATTTACAAATGAAATTCATACTGTGGCTTTCATTTCATTCATAGAAAATATAAAATTTGAAACGTTAATGAATTTTCTTATTGCAGGCCAAATAAAAAAATATCAGCTTTCATTTTTTCATTGCTGGACCCTATAAATATTTCCTGAATCTAATGAAAAGAGTGCCTTTGTTTATCCGGGTCTTTAACCATTTCCTTGCTTGACGCTAGAAATGATTTATGAATGTAGTCAAAAAAGTAGAGTCCCTTTGTTTATTTGGGGCATTCACCTTCTCATTGCTAGATCCTATAAATATTTTATGAATCTAATCAAAAGAGTCGCTTTATGTCCCGGGTTTTTAACCTTTTAATTGCTTGACCCTAGAAATGATCTATGAATGTAGTCAAAAGAATAGAGGTCCTTTTTAACTGGGTTTTACCTTGGGACCCTTAAATATTTTGTCTAATCAAAACAGTCCCTTTGTTTATCCCTTTAAATTTTCATTTTCTAGGAATTCTAATGTAGTCAAAAAGTAGTCCCTTTGTTTATCCGGGTCTTTAACCTTTTCATTGCTTGAATCTAGAAATGTTATATGGATGTATCAATGTAGTCCAAAAATCTAATCAAAACTGTTCCTTTGTTTATCCGGGTCTCCCCTTTTTTATTTGTTCTATCAATGAGTCATTTTGTTTATTTCGAGCATTCACCTTTTCATTGCTGGACCCTAGAAATGTTATATGGATGTAGTCAAAAGAGTAGAGTCCATTTGTTTATCTGTGACATTCACCTTTTCATTGCTATACCCTATAAATATTTCATGAATCTAATCAAAACTGTTCCTTTGTTTATCCGGGTCTTTCACCTTTTCATTGCTTGAATCTAGAAATGTTCTATCAATGTAGTTTAGAGTCCCTTTTTTATTTCTTGATTCTAGAAATGACCCATGTTATATGGATGTAGTCAAAAAGAGTAGAGTCCATTTGTTTAGTACATTCCCTTTGTTTATTTGGGAAAACTGTTCCTTTTTTATCACCTTTATCAATTAGTCAAAAAGTAGAGTCCCTTTGTTTATTTCGAAACCCTGTTTATATGGATGTAGTGAAAAGAGTAGAGTCCATTTGTTTATCTGACCCTTTTTTCATTGTTTATCCGGGTAATCAAAACTGTTCCTTTGTTTATCCGGGTTTTCATCTAGAAATGTTCTATCAATTGAATCCTTTGTTTATTTCGAAATGTTCCATGAATGTAGTTATGGATGTAGTCAAAAGAGTAGAGTCCATTTGTTTATCTGTGACATTCACATTGCTACCTTTAAATATTTCATGAATCTAATCAAAACTGTTCCTTTGTTTATCCGGGTCTTTCAATTTGAATTTCATCTAGAAATGTTCTATCAATGTAGTCAAAAAAGTAGAGTCCCTTTGTTTATTTCGAGCATTCACCTTTTCATTGCTGGACCCTAGAAATGTTATATGGATGTAGTCAAAAGAGTAGAGTCCATTTGTTTATCTGTGACATTCACCTTTTCATTGCTATACCCTATAAATATTTCATGAATCTAATCAAAACTGTTCCTTTGTTTATCCGGGTCTTTCACCTTTTCATTGCTTGAATCTAGAAATGTTCTATCAATGTAGTCAAAAAAGTAGAGTCCCTTTGTTTATTTCGAGCATTCACCTTTTCATTGCTGGACCCTAGAAATGTTATATGGATGTAGTCAAAAGAGTAGAGTCCATTTGTTTATCTGTGACATTCACCTTTTCATTGCTATACCCTATAAATATTTCATGAATCTAATCAAAACTGTTCCTTTGTTTATCCGGGTCTTTCACCTTTTCATTGCTTGAATCTAGAAATGTTCTATCAATGTAGTCAAAAAAGTAGAGTCCCTTTGTTTATTTCGACCTTTTCATTGCCCCTTTGTTTATGGATGTAGTCAAAAGGGACATTCCATTTGTTTATCTGTGACATTCACCTTTTCATTGCTATACCCTATAAATGTTTCATGAATCTAATCAAAACTGTTCCTTTGTTTATCCGGTCTTTCACCTTTTCATTGCTTGAATCTAGAAATGTTCTATCAATGTAGTTTTTGTTTATCTGAGCATTCACCTTTTCATTGCTGGACCCTTTGTTATATGGATGTAGTCAAAAATCTAGAATTTGTTTATCATGAATTCACCTTTTCATTGCTATACCCTATAAATATTTCATGAATCTAATCAAAACTGTTCCTTTGTTTATCCGGGTCTTTCACATTCTTGAATCTAGAAATGTTCATCAATGTAGTGTAGAGTCCCTTTGTTTATTTCTAGAAATTGCTGGACCCTATGAATGGATGTAGTCAAAAGAGTAGAGTCCATTTGTTTATCTTGTTTATTTCATGAATCTAATCAAAACTGTTCCTTTGTTTATCCTTTTTCATTTTCATTGCTTGAATCTAGAAATGTTCTAATGTAGTCTAGAAATGTTAGAAATGTTAATGGATGTAGTCAAAAGAGTAAGTCCATTTGTTTATCTGTGACATTCACCTTTTCATTGCTATACCCTATAAATATTTCATGAATCTAATCAAAACTGTTCCTTTGTTTATCCGGGTCTTTCACCTTTTCATTGCTTGAATCTAGAAATGTTCTATCAATGTAGTCAAAAAAGTTCCCTTTGAATTCACCTATTGTTACCCTAGAAATGTTATATGGATGTAGTCAAAAGAGTAGAGTCCATTTGTTTATCTGGGACATTCACCTTTTCATTGCTACATTGCTTGAATCTAATCAAATGTTCCATGAATCTGGGACATTCACCTTAAGAGAAATGTTCCATGAATGCGACCCCCTTGTTTATCCGGGTCTTTCACCTTTTCATTGCTTGAATCTAGAAATGTTCCATGAATGTAGTTAAGAGTAGCGACCCTTTGTTTATCTGGGACATTCACCTTTACATTGCTTGAATCTAGAAATGTTCCATGAATGTAGTTAAGAGTAGCGACCCTTTGTTTATCCGGGTCTTTCACCTTTTCATTGCTTGAATCTAGAAATGTTCCATGAATGTAGTTAAGAGTAGCGACCCTTTGTTTATCTGGGACATTCACCTTTACATTGCTTGAATCTTCCAGAATGTATGTTCCATTATCTGAATCACCTTTACATTGCTTGAATCTAGAAATGTTCCATGAATGTAGTTAAGAGACCCCTTTGTTTATCCGGGTCTTTCACCTTTTCATTGCTTGAATCTAGAAATGTTCCATGAATGTAGTTAAGAGTAGCGACCCTTTGTTTATCTGGGACATTCACCTTTACATTGCTGGGCCCTAGAAATATTTCCTGAATCTAATCAAAACTCTCTCTTTGTTTATCCGGGTCTTTCACCTTTTCATTGCTGGTCCCTATAAATATATCATGAACCTAATCAAAAGGGCGCCTTTGATTATCCGGGTCTTTCAAGAATGTAGCGAAAAATAGTTCATTTGCTTATCAGGGGCTTTTCCCTATCTTATTGCTTGACCCTAGTTATATTTTTCTAATATAGTCAAAAGAATCCCTTTGTTTATCAGGGGCTTCCACTTTCTCATTGCGGGACCCTAGAAATATTCTACGAATGTAGTAAAAATCCCTTTGTTCATCTTGGGTTTTCACAAATTGCTACATCAAAGCCAACGTCATATAGAATGGTGGAAATACAATTTTTTTCTATCCACTGATGGTTCAATTGAAGTGTTTTAACAGAGAAGGGAATATGTGACTCCGAAATCTGAAAGGGCATTGAAATAACGAAAGATGCCTTCCAAAAGTTAAACAAAGTATTAAGATACTGGAAAATTCCGTTTGAAACAAAGAAAAGACGACTGAACTATTTAAGTAATAACTAGCTTCCTATATGACAGTGGAAGTTGAAAAATTTCCTCACAGATGAAGAGACTTGGAGCCACAGAAATGGAGTTCTACAGAAGGATGCTGAGAATACCATTAAGTGAACATGTGAACAACGACGAAGTTTTATTTCAAAATGGGAACAAAAAGGACTCATACATTTGGGATCAGAAAGAGAGTTGAAATTTCTAGGATACATAATGAGAAAAGAGGGCTTGGAAAAATTTTACTTACACAGCGCAGACTCAAAGCAAGATAGACAAAGGAAAATAGCGAATAACCTAACGAACTTGTGTAAATTTTTGCCAGAACAAGGATTAAGGGAGATTACAATAAAATATTGCTAAGAGCTACAAAAAACAGGAAGTTGTGGATAACCGTGATCTCCAACGGCCTGAAGGGACACGGCATATAAAAAAGGAATGGCTAGTTTATAATTTTCTTTTCTCCAATATTCCTTTCTATCCAAGCTTTCAGACTTTGTTGTACTGTCTCATAAGTAAAGGGAATGTAGATATTTTGTGTATCCACTTTGTGGCATAAGCATGAGACAAACCATCTTCAAATGTAAATATATGATCCACACTTATTGGTCATATCACATAAATTGCAAAACAGGTCTTACACTGAATGGGCTGTTGGAATCAAAGCAGACTCCCATTGTGTAGAAAAACACAATTGAAATTTCATTTTGAACTCTTAATAAATAGTTTTCCGCACTCATTTAATTTAAGAGGAACTCAATGTTATTACAATAATGTTCACCGTGTACAAGGCTCAAGAACCACTCCAGGTAGAGGGTTATGGACTCAGGGTATTGTTTATTGGAATATGATGGGAAAATAATGGTTGACCCTAGACTTGAACAGGTCTAGTGTGCAGTGATGGAGGATGCTTCTCTTGGCCTGTTCAAGTCTACAGTTAACCGTTATCTTCCCCATATATTCCCATAAACTGTTCCTTTTACTCTGTAACCCTCAACTCTGAGTGGATAAAAAAATACTGGAGCATAGAACATACTTTAAACTTTGTTTTGAACTGTCAATAAATAGTTTCTAAATCATCAAGCGAGTTTGTTAAGCACAAATACCCTTGGGAGAATGGTATAAGTCCATCTCTTCTCCTCCTCCTCTAGCTACTGGTTAAATAGCAGGGCATGCTGGGCATTTTAGCCGCGGTTAGCAACCAAATTAAGAGAAGGATTACTCTGAATTCAAAACTAGTTGGCCATAGGCATAGTAACTTTCACAGGTGCAATATCTAGTGTTTTTTAAAGCTGAGGCCCCGTATTCCTCAGTGAGTCTACGGGACCTGTGTGTGTGTGTGAGTGTGTGTGTGTGTGTGTGTGTGTGTGTGTGTGTGTGTGTGTGAGAGAGAGAGAGAGAAAGAGACAGGGAAAGAGGGGGAAGTGAGGCAGAAGAGAGGAAGGAGAGAGAGAATCATCAGGAGAAATGTTAACCACTCCTATTTCATTCAAGGGGGGGGGGGCAATATTGTTACAATAAACAAAATTACTCTCTCCACTGAAAAGTTGCAGCAACGTACCGCGTCTATTGCGATAAGAAGATAATAACATCTGGAAGCAACAAATTCTTTTAGCAAGTTTTGAGGCCAGTAGCTCAGATGATTCTTTGGATAGACCTAAATAACAAATCAACTCAATTAAACTCTGAGAATTCCTCTGAAATCAATTCTTCGACATATAATTGTCTTGAACGGCCACTCTTCTACATTGTTTTTACATTAATGCAGATGACCCCCAAGAACTCTATCAATGAACCTACTTTATTCCTAATGTTCATAAACGACCTCCCGATGTGATCAGTTTTCAAATCGGTATCTGTGCTGATTGACACAACTATTTCTTCCTTATATACTCTTAACGGTAAGTTTGATCGCTTCCATAATGTCAAATTGGCAGCTGATCCAAAATAATGACCTACAATCTGTTGTTAACTGGGGCAAGGAATGGATTATTAATTTTAACTGCTCTAAAATGAAAGTGTTCTCTTTTAATCGTCTTAGAGAGCATTATTTGCCTTCTGTCAGCATGGCTGATGCTAACCTCCAAGAGAATGAAACATTGTGTCTTCTTGAGCTAAAATTTTCCGCTGATATGAAATAAAAAGATTATATTGAATCAATTGCTAGGTCTGCTACTAGAAAAATTGGTTCATTGTACAATTTTTCTCATCAGAATCTATTTTACATATTTATAAGTCTACCCTTCATCCATACATTGAATATTGCTGTCACATCTGGTCTTGTGCTTCTACTAAGGCGGTTTTCTAAACACAGTTTAGATGTGTCACAAGGAGGAACGTATGGGGCACCCAGTCTGGATTGAACTCACACGATCATGATCACGAGTTCCGAAACTCTTGAGTGGCGTAAGGCAACACATGTAGAAAGAGTGGTGTATCTTGAGCGAGATACCCTGATAGAACCCAACCCTCTTTAGGCTCGTTTGAATTTAGTTTTCCTTCTCCTAGACTGGTTACCAATCAAGACTATAGGGTCCAGTCTGTCCTGCTGGGGTGGGAGAAAAGATTGTTTCATATCTTTCCCAAAGGTATTTGCATATAAATGAATATAACGAACACGAATTGGAATTCGAACCCGGTTCTCTGATCCTAGCACTTAACCATTACACCACCGCGCATCCACAACTGGTCGGATAGCTAATGGTAAATTAGCATATTCAATTCTTAGCATTGGAATCTCGAATGTTAGCTAAATAAGAATAACAATCTTTAACATGATTTTTAAGTTCTCTCCAAATCATCGGTATTAGAAATACCAGTCCCTTCTTTCTTCCATTTGCCAATTCTCTCATTTTTTTATATTAATGTTTACCCAATACAAGGCCGAAGAGCCGCTCAAGGTAGAGTGTTGTGTTGTATGAGCGTAAGAAAAGCAAGAAATGAAGTTCATAAGCTATGCAGGAAAGATAACAATTAATCCTAGACTCGAAGAGATCAAGATTGTACCGATTGGGAAAACATCCTGTTGGTAGTCTGTTCCACAAAGCAGTATTTCTTGGGAAGAAGCGATCTGAATGGAACTTCCTTCTTACTAATGGAATATAAAGTGGGTGGTGATGATTCACTCTTATGTACGTGGCATGGTGGGTCCTAGTTATAAAGGTCAGTTGGGGTGGACTAAGGGATGTAGCTCATTAGAACACAAGCCATAGAAGCAGCGTTTCGTTTGTGGAAAATAAGTAGACGTTTTTGAACGCTATGAAAAGGTCTTTTAAATTTAACTTTAAGTATGTAAAATAAAGCTTTTCACCGTGTCAGTGATGTTTTTGAAAAGTATACAGCGTGCGATGGGTAAATTGTCGCCAGTTTATATTTTTAATTGCTCGTTATGTGCGTTGTTTGTTTTTTTATTTTGTCGACTGCACAAAATATTACAGTCAGTTGGGCAACGTCCGTGAGGAGAAAAAAATGCAATATCAATAAATGTCAGTCTTGATATCTCAGAAAGTTGAAAACATGTTTGTTGCACAAAAGCTTTTCTGAATAGAAAGTGATATATTCTTCTTCTTCTTCTTCTTCTTCTTCTTCTTCTTCTATGCGCCATTTGCATTTACGTGTTTAGCAATCATGATTCTCCACAACTTCCCATCTTTTGTAGCACTTTTTGATTTTGTTATCTTTCCTAAACGCTGTTCTGTCATCTATTTACACAAACGCATTAAACTTTCCATTTTGCCTTCAATAGGTTCTGTGAGTGTTAAATTTCCCAAGAACTCTTTCTTCATTATGAACCCTAGAAATTTCAACTACCTTTCTGGTGTTAAGTATAAGTGACTTTTGTTCCCATTTTCTCTAAAACTTCGACGTTGCTCACATATTCCGTCCTGGGTATTCTCAGCATCCTTCGATCGAACCAGATTTCTGTTGCTTCAAGTTTCTTCTTTGTCTGTGAGGAGATTGTCCAACTTTCACTGTCATATAGGACGACTGATATTACATAAAAGTTCAGTAGTTTTTTTCTTTATTTCTGTTGCTTCAAGTCTATTTATATGTGAGTAGATTGTTCAGCATTCACTGTCATATAGGAGGACCGAAATTACATAATAGTTCAGCACTCTTTTCTTTGTTTCTGTTGCTTCAAGTCTATTTATCTGTGAGGAGATTGTCCCACATTTACTGCCATATAGGAAGACCGATATTACATAATAGTTCAGTACTCTTTTCTTTGTTTTTGTTTCTTCAAGTCTCTTCATCTGTTAGGAAATTGTCCAGCATTCACTGCCATATAGGAGGACTGATATTGCATAACAGCCCATTACTCTTCTTTGTTTTTGTTGCTTCAAGTCTCTTCTTTATCTAAGAGGATATCGTCCAGCCTTCAATGCCATATAGCAGGACCGATATTACGTACTCTTTTCTTTGTTTTTACTTAAAAAGAATTAAAGAATGTTTTTGGCACGGCATTTTTTAATAATCACTAGCAGTAGAGCCCGGCGTTGCCCGGGGATGTAACAGTAAGAGATAGATCAAGTATCGACCATCATAAAGACTAAAAAATAAAATTGACAAAGATTATTGTTTAAGGTTGACGGAGACGCATGTCTTAATTAGTTTTTTTTTTTTTTTTTTTTTACGAATTGGTCAAACCCAAACTCAAACTCAAACAAAAACATTGTTTTCAATCGTTATGAGTCTACCGATTGAATAAAATTTTATTATAAACAATTGTCTTGTAAATGGAATTTTTAAGCATTCTGAATGTAAAAATAAATAAAAAAGCGTGCAAGACAATAAGAAACACTACCTGCCAAAAAAAGTGAAGTTTTGTTGAAATCGGTTGAAAAATGTAGGAAATCCGATCCCATATATAAACCAACACACACACACACACACACACACACACACACACACACACACACACACACACACAACCTGGGTTTTATAATAAGTATAACTCGATATGGGTTGTCCCCCTTTCATTCCGCGAAAGCGATGCCTCTTAATCATGTTTTCAAATTGATTTCATGCAAAAACAATTGTTTTTCCATTTTTTGGCGCTGTCAGAACCACCGCAAGGTAATTTTACGTAGTCCTGTGAAGTTTTGTTGAAATCGGTTGAAAAATGTAGGAAATCCGATCCAATATATAAATGTACACACACACACACACACACAACCTGGGTTTTATAATAAGTATGATTACACCCCAAGTAAGGCAATAATGCAAGGGGTTCCTGGGTGGGAAAGAGAATGAGAAATCTTTACGGGGGGGGGGACAATAAGAAAACAGGATTTAGGGAGAGAAGATGGTGATTGATATTGTATTTAAATATTTCAAGATTGTAGACAGCTAGGAAGCAAGAAACCGAAAGAGATTGCCACAGACGAGAAGTGCGGGAAAAATAAACTATTAGAATAAAACTTACACATTCAATGAAGTCAGTCCATAAAGTTTTATATGCGCTTAATTATTCGAAAGTTTTTTTTTCAAGAAAAGGCCCAGAAGCCACTCGAGGTAGAGGGTTACTATAAGAGGTTATTTTTGTGTATAGGTGTAGAAGATAACCCTAGCCTTGAACAGGTTAAGATTGTAATGATCGGGGAAGCATCCGGGCCAGTGGTTCGCTGGAAAAAGCTTCTTAAGTGGAATTTACTTCTCACCAATGGAATACTGAGGGAATGTGGGTGGTTTACTACTATTTAAGTGGCATGGCGGGTCCTAGCCGTGAAGATTTGAATTGGTAGGACCAGGGAATGTAGTTAATCCGAGCATTTCTCGAGGAAGTAGCTATAGATCAACGAGAAGCTAGCCACATCCCGCCTGTGTTGAAGGATGGAGAATAAATCGTCACCCACAAGGGTTCGAAGATGCTTTTTACCTCTGCCAAGACTGTATAGTGATGTCTGGGTAGCTCCCGCCCAAATATGACAACAGTACTCCATTTTTTGGTCTAAGATAGCTCTTGGAAACGTAGAGGATAGCAGTAGGTACTTACTGGAGCGGTACAGGAGACGACCATATTACCTGCATTTTTGTCAATGGACTGTATGTACGAGTTCCATTTGAGGTCAGGTATGAATTTGAAGTCCAATAGTCATTCAAGGTACAGTGCTTCCCCGAGAAAACCGCCGTTCATTTCGATTGTTGGTAGTTAGGGGTCAGATCGAGGTCACATTCTTATCGTACATTATAACATCTATCTATCTATCTATCTATCTATCTATCTATCTATCTATCTATCTATCTATCTATCAGTCTGTTTGACGTCTCGTCATTTGAGAATGGTTTGTTTGGTTAAGAGTTGTCACATAAAATAAAAAATACCCTCTCTCGCCCTCTTTCTATCTCTCACCCTCTATCTCTCTCAATCTATCTATCTATCTATCTATCTATCTATCTATCTATCTATCTCAGATTTCATAGTTGCATTTCTTTCTTTCTTTCTTTCTTTCTTTCTTTCTTTCTTTCTTTCTCAGTCTGTTCTGGCGTCTCCTCATTTGAAATGGTTCGTTTGGTTAACCATTCATTATTGGGTAATGAGCTCGATCCTCACCGAGTATCCCATACAAAATTCAACATTAAATGACCTAACAAGAGTTGTCATATAAAATAAAAATATCAGGTTCTATCTCTCACTATATATATATATCAGATTTCATAGTTTCATCATTTTTATCTATCTATCTATCTAATCCTTTTTTTGTACATGCTTAATGTAGATCTTCACGCCTTGCAAGTACAAGACTGACAGTATAGCTAAATGTCTCTGTTGGGAAATTGGAAACGACAGTTTTTCTTTCAATAAAATGGAACCTTTGATAATGAAGCAATGGTTGTCCGCTCGAATATGACCTCAAAGCTCTTGACCTTCAATCCTCTTCTCTACCTTTTCAACCGAATATGCAAATATGGCACGGGTCGTAATATATGTAAAATGGCGCTTATTCGTTGGCTTTTGTGTCTGAGCGGTGCTAGGTTTTTCAGGGTCTCTTTGAGCATTTTTACGCATCCATCGTATGATTTGCAAGTCACGGTGACCTTTCTGCTTTGCTATTGCTTGTTATATTCGCTGGTTGGGAGTGAAAGTCGACTTCGACGTCGACGCTCGGCGGCAATGACAACGATAACAAAGCAAATAAAGGTAGGAATAGATTTAAGTAAAAGCTGGAAAAGAAATAGAGACAGATAGAAAAAAATGAACGATGGTAGAGAGTAGCAGGCAGAGAGGGAAAGATCGAAGGTAGAATAACGAAAGTCTGCAGAGACACAAAAAACGACTGGGGGTAAAAAAGAAATAATATGATGTGTGGAAGGGAATAAATGATAAAACGATAGAGAAAACGAAAGAAAAGAATAAAAAGAAAAAAAAAAGAGGCAGGGAAAAGGTAGACAGAAAGAAAGGGAAAGAAAGAAAATTAAAGAAAGGGCGGAAAGAAAAGAATGAATCGAAAATAAAGAAAAGAATAAAAAGGATGGAAACAAAAAAATAAAAAAGGAAAAAAAAGAGACAGGGAAAAGAAGGAAAGAAATAAAAAAAGTAAAAAAAAAAGACGGAAAGAAAATTAAAAGAAAATAAGATGCAAGGAAAAAAGAGGAATGAAAAAGAAAAGGACGGAGAGATGAATGAGGACAACAAAGAAACAATTGAAAAGAAGAAAACAAGAAGAAAGAGGGAGAGAAGGGGGGAAAACGACGAGAAAGACGAATTGACAGATAAACTTAAAAAGAAGAGGGAGAGATAAATGAAAAATATAAAAATGAAATAGGAATTTAAAAAAAAACAAGAAAAAAAAAAAATAAACATAAGAAATTAACTAGAAAAAATATTAAGATTAGGAAAACGAAAATATTTAAAGGAAAAAAAAGAAAAGGCGAGAATTTCGAAGAAAGAAAAAAGAAAATGAAAAAGAGGCGAACGAAGAGGACAATTTGAGAAGAAAAAGCTTTTAACTGACAGAAATATAAAGGAAATAATATGTCAATGAAAGGGGAAAAGGGAAAAAGGAAAAAAAAAAAATGAATAGATAAACGAAATTAAAGAAAAGTCAAAGTAAAATTATGTAGCAATAGTAATTAAAAAGAAAGAAAGACTGAAAAGAAGAAGGAAAGCAAGAAAATACAAAGGGAAAGTGAGATAATTTTTAAGAAAGAAAGCAAACGAAAGAAAGATAAATAAATAGCTAAAAATAAAAGAGAAAGGAAGGAGAGTTTGGAAGCAAGCAAGCAAGAAATAAAGAAACACAGAGAAAGAAGGGGAGAATGTGTTTTGAAGAGAGAAAAAAGAATGAAAGAAAAACGTTTTGGATGAAGAAAGGAAAGAGACAGTTAAAAGAACAAACAAGGAGAGATTTGAAGCAGGCAAGCAAGACGAAAGAAAGAGATGTATACAGAAAAACGTCTTGGAAGTCAGAAAGAAAAAACTTTCCAAATGATATACGTTTGAAGGAAAGAAACTGAGAAAAAAAAGCAAACAAACAAATGAGATTAACGGAAGAAGAGATCAAACATGAAAAAATTAAAAGCGAGAGAAGAAAATAAAAGAAAAATGCATTTTAGTAGGAATAAAAAAAAAAACAGCGAAAAATGAGCAGAAGTAAAACAAAAAAAAACAAAGGAAAAAAAGCGAATGAGAGTAGGAAATAAAAGAGGTAGAGAAAGAAAATAAGAAAGAACGAAAATCAATGGAAAGAAAGAAGAAAATAAAGAAAGGGTGAAAACAGAAAAAAAAAAAAAACAAACAGAAAAACCAGAAAAAGAGAAAATTTGAAAAATGTGAAAAAAATACTGAAAGAAAGAAAGAAACAGGATTTTACAAGATAGAACGATAAAAGAAAGAAAAATAAAAGAAAATAGAACAATAAACGACGAAAACAAAAGAATAAGGATAGAAATTAAAAGGTAAAAGAATAAGAACAAACGAAAAAAAATGAAAAAAAAGCAAGAAGAAAAAATTCGAATCGTAGGAATGGACGAGATAAAAAAAAAATAAAAAAGTAATAAATAAATGTAAATGAATAAAAGCAAAAAGAGAGAGCAAGTAGACTGAGAAGGAGAGTAAGGAGCTGTAGAATACACGTGAAAATGTATGAAGAAAGTAAATACAAGCTGGATAGAATTTTCTTTTTTTGAAAGTGGTGTGAGCTGGGGGGTAGGGGAGAGCACTGTGTCTTCTCGGAGAAAACGAGAAGACCAGCTAAAGCGAGGGGAAAATAAACAATCATCATCATGTTCACCATCACCATCATCATCAACAACAACAACAACAACAAAAACAGCAACAAAAATGAAATGAACACGACAAAAAAAAATATCAAAGACCCTCCATCTCTATCTAGAATAACAACATGCATAGCAAATTCGCCTTATCTCATCCCCAACCAGAAAAAAAGAAAAAGCGGCAGAGCAATGCGAAACCTTTAGAGATGCATGCATTTACTTACCTATACACTTATCTATATATATATATATATATATATATATATATATATATAAAATTTGATATTGGTACCATTTTTCACTACCAGCTTCTCGAGCCGCCCGCTGCGTCACCTGATTTCACCAGGAACTGACTGACATCTTGTATTCGTCCTTCAAGTTCTTCCAAAGTCTTTGGCTTGGTATAATAGACTTGCTCCTTTAACCAATTCCAAAGACAAAAGACACAGGGTGTTAAGTCAGAACTCCTGACTGGTCACTCGTATGGACCAAAACGACCCATCCATCTCCTGGAGAAGTAGGCATTATGCAGTAACACGGCTTCCAAGCATGCCATTTAAGCTCCTTCTTGATCACAGTACGTAATGTTTGAAAGGGGAGCCCACCTTCCCTGGATGCTTGTCGAATTAACTTTCTTGGGTTACGTGTAAACATTTCTTGAACTCCCCGCATTGTCTTCTAGTCGCTGGACTTGGAAGGGCAAACGCTTCTTCAAGTATCAACTACATACCCTGTAGCCATGAGTTTTGCATAACAATTCTTGATTGTCTTTGCCTCAACTTGTACTCCTCTAATGGCCCTCCACCATCTTTGCACTCGAACAACAGATTTCCAAACTTCATAACGTACCGCTGGCTAGACACGCTACTGCAGGATAAGATGTTCAGCCATGTTTTCAGCGCCTCCAAATTTCGAATAAAATAATCAATCTGAAAAAACAGATACAAACATTAAATTCTCTTACATTAAACAAAAAAATTGAGACAAAAATTACAATGAATAAATAATTTATAATGATTTTCAAATAGGGAGTTACTTTTCAATCACCCTGTTTTTTTCAATAAATAGTAAATGTCCTGGGTATGACGATAAACAACATCCAGCAGCAAGCCCTGTGATTGGGAGACTGGAGGTTTTGATGAGTGTGGAACCACCTCTTAACGGCTGTTGTTCCCAGGTCCACCCTGACCCTGGGTAGTAGCACCTGCTAAGGTCCCAGCTAAGGGCAAATAGTGAACCCCCAAACAAAAATCAACAGTACATTTTTTATAATAAATGAGTAACAATACATATTTATAGCAAAATGACAATGTGACATTAAAAAATATAAAATTCATTTTTATAATAAAATTTCCAACAATACATTTTAAAACCTACAAACTGTACATCTAATCTATCATTATCATGAAAGTATAAAACTATATACAAAATAACTGTAGTAGAAAGCATAAAATTTTCACAAAATATATATTGGCATGAAATAACCCATAGAGGTGTTGATATGCTGCTAAACAATATCAAACAAATAGGAAACGTTCATCAATCTAGCATGTTGCACTTTTATTAAAGCTTCATCAGAGAAAAGTGAAATATGTTAGATTGATGAACATTTCCTATTTGTTTATTACCTTATCATTCTGTCGGATTCCTGTATTTGATGTCAACAAATATTCGTTTGCGTGGTATCCATCTGTCCCATTCGTGGTATCCATCTGTCCTATTCGTGGCATGCATCTGTCTCATCCGTAGCATGCATCTGTCTCATCCATCTGTCCCATCCGTGATATCCATGTCATCCGTGTCCCATATCCGTGGCATGCATCTGTCTCATCCGTGGATCCATCTGTCCAATCCGTGGCATCCATCTGTCCAATCCGTGGCATGCATCTGTCTCATCCGTGGCATGCATCTGTCTCATCCATGACATCCATCTGTACCATCCCATCTGTCCCATCCGTGGCATGCATCTGTCTCATCCGTGACATCCATCTGTCCCATTCGTGGTATCCATCTGTCCCATCCGTGACATCCATCTGTCCCATCCGTGGTATCCATCTGTCTCATCCGTGGCATGCATCTGTCTCATCCGTGACATCCATCTGTCACATCCGTGGCATGCATCTGTCTCCGTGCCCCCGTGGCATGCATCCGTGGCATCCAACCGTCCGTGGCATGCATCTGTCTCATCCGTGATATCCATCCGTGTCATGCATCTCTGTCTCATCCGTGGCATGCATCTGTCTCATCCGTGACACCCATCTGTCACATCCGTGGCATGCATCTGCCCCATCCGTGGCATCCATCTGTCTTATCCGTGTCATGCATCTGTCTCATCCGTGGCATGCATCTGTCTCATCCGTGACACCCATCTGTCACATCCGTGGCATGCATCTGTCCCATCCGTGGCATGCATCTGTCTCATCCGTGGAATGCATCTTTCTCATCCGTGGCATGCATCTGTCTCATCCGTGACATCCATCTGTCACATCCGTGGCATGCATCTGTCTCATCCGTGGCATGCATCTGTCCCATCCGTGGCATGCATCTGTCTCATTCGTGATATCCATCTGTCCCATCCGTGGCATGCATCTGTCTCATCCGTGGCATGCATCTGTCCCATCCGTGGCATCCATCTGTCTCATCCGTGGCATGCATCTGTCTCATCCGTGACATCCATCTGTCACATCCGTGGCATGCATCTGCCTCATCCGTGGCATCCATCTGTCCCATCCGTGGCATGCGTGTCATCCGTGCATCTGTCTCATCCGTGGCATGCATCTGTCTCATCCGTGACACCCATCCATCTGTCCCATCCACATCCGTGGTCATCCGCATCTGTCCCATCCGTGGCATGCATCTGTCCCATCCGTGGCATGCATCTGTCTCATTCGTGATATCCATCTGTCCCATCCGTGGCATGCATCTGTCTCATCCGTGGCATGCATCTGTCCCATCCGTGGCATGCATCTGTCTCATCCGTGGCATGCATCTGTCTCATTCGTGATATCCATATGTCCCATCCGTGGCATGCATCTGTCTCATCCGTGGCATGCATCTGTCCCATCCGTGGCATGGATCTGTCCCATCCGTGACATGCATCTGTCTCATCCGTGGCATGCATCTGTCTCATTTGTGACATCCATCTGTCCCATCCGTGGCATCCATCTGTCTTATCCGTGGCATGCATCTGTCTCATCCGTGACATCCATCTGTCCCATCCGTGGCATGCATCTGTCTCATCCGTGATATCCATCTGTCCCATCCGTGGCATGCATCTGTCCCATCCGTGGCATGCATCTGTCTCATCCGTGACATCCATGTGTCCCATCCGTGGCATGCATCTGTCTCATCCGTGGCATGCATCTGTCTCATCCGTGACATCCATTTGTCTCATCCGTGGCATGCATCTGTCTCATCCGTGATATCCATCTGCCCCATCCGTGGTATCCATCTGTCCCATCCGTGGCATACATCTGTCTCATCCGTGACATCCATTTGTCTCATCCGTGGTATCAATCTGTCTTATTCGTGGCATCCATCTGTCTCATCCGTTGCATCAATCTGTCTCATTCGGGAGACCAATACCTATGGATTTAAAAAAATATTAATTGGTGGTGGTGGTAGTGCAGCGAACCCATGTGATGCAGGAATGTTTTCAGAGCATAGTCAAGGAAGGGCAGTGCTTTTAAAATATAGGATCGACTGTTTCCCATGCAGCACGACTCACCTACTACACGCCATCAATGGTCTCCGAAGTAAAAGAAGGAATTGGTAGTACTTCGTGTCGTCGCAGAAATTGCTACAATGAAATTGGCTGCTTTTGTGATTGTGGAACGAGATTTTATCATCTGTATTTACTTGCGAAGCTTTTGCCATACTTGGATATCGTCGCAAAGTCAGCAAAGTTTTGAAATCAGAATTCTTCTAACAAGTACCATCTGCCTGATATCTAACCGGTATATCTTCACAAAACACACACACACACACACACACACACACACACATATATATATATATATATATATATATATATATATATATATATATATATATATATATATATACGCAAAGACAGACAGAGAGGGAGAGAAAAAGGGTTTATTTCCATAAAGTATTTATGGATTTATTTTTGATTCAACATTTTTATAACTTAAAAAATTGTTATTACAAAAAAAGGCAATAGCATTTTGAAGGTGGAATGACTTGTTTTCCATGGCTTATCAAACGTTTCCTGTTTATTTAAAACTACAAAAGCACGTTTTTTACATAGTAATGGTTTAGTGATAAAAGTCTTACAAATTAACCCATATCTGGGGGAGAAGAGGTGGATTCGTACCTTTCCTAATAGTATTTGCGCGTAAGTGAATATAACGAACCCAACTAGAATTGGAACTCCGCTCTTCGATTAACAATTCCGAGCTGTCATGCATTACACCACCCGCACATTCAAGCTTACAGTACCTGGTATTTCCAAGCGGTCACCCATCTAGGTACTGACGAGGCTCGACGTTGCTTAATTTCAGTGATCGTACGAGGACCGGTGTTTCAACGTGATATGGTCCTAATCCGATTTTTGAAAGAAGATAGAGAGAAAGCTATGTAGCGGGAGATCTTGAAGAAAGAAAGAAAGAAAGAAAGAAAGAAAGAAAGAAAGAAAGAAGAGTTTTGAAATAAGCAACTACCCAAGAAAAATGGAGGTTAAATGGCAGGAAACTGCATTTAGAATTAGTTTCTCATCTCTTTTATCCGACGGTGTGTTGTTTATTGTACATTTCAAGGTTTGACCCCTTTGAGAATTCTAACTTTAAAAAGAAACATATTCATCATTGTGGGTGACTGAATCTAGAATTAGTTTCTTATCCCTTGTATCCGCCTGTCTATTGTTTGTTTTAATGGTGGCTAATAACTTTAAAACCAACGTATTCCCCATTGCTTACTGTATCAATTTTGTAAGGATAGTACTGCTATGGGGATCTTTAAAACATTTGTGCAGTGTATACGGATACGGTGGATGTTCGTACATACCAGCTGTATTTTAGTAGGTTAAAAAAGCGACATTATGACATATCTGAAGAACTTCACTTTGGAAGAGGTTCCACACTGAAAGAAGAACTTTTCACGAATCTGTTGAATTGGGTTCATGTCAAAACATCAGAGATTTAGGAGAGCAACATTCTGTGCCATCATCAACTGCCCACGAACATCTCGAACGAATTGGCAGAAAAAGAGAGAAATTTGGTTCCTCATTAGTTTTCGATTGAGAGCTGAATACATCATTCCATTTAACCAATGTGTCAACCTTTCATTTTTGTATCGAATTTTTACAAGTGATGAAAAATGAGTTTCGCATGTTAAAGGAAAACAAAAAAGGTTGTAGTTATAATAAAAGAAAAAAATCAGTGCCACCACAAAAAAAGTACTTCATCTACGGACGTCCTTGGCATGTGTTTCATGAAATAGTAAAATTGCCGTCCATAGCGAGTTAATTGGAATATGGAAGGACCATACTTTGTAAATACTCTGATTTGGTAAAAAGAAAAGGTGTTCTTCTCTGCATCATACACTTTGCAAAACAAACCGGAGGAAAAAATCAGATCGTTAAGATGGGAAGTTGTTCAACATCATCTATACTCAAACCGATTTAGAAACGAGATATTTCCACGAGAGCATTCCAGAACTGGCAGAACTTTCAGAACTTTCAGAAAGAAACGAATTGAAAACAGTGTTTCAAATTTTTCGTTTTCAGAGAAAAAATACCCAGATTTGTTAACAATGGGGAATCATAGACGGTGGTTGCGTTTTTAGTAAACATGTAAATAAATTTAATATGTATATATATATTATGCATATACAAATCGCCTCATATCTATCTATCTATCTATCTATCTATCTATCTATCTATCTATCTATCTATCTATGTCATTCTGCTTCTATCTGTCATTCTGCTTCTATCTATCTATCTACGTCATTCTGCTTCTATCTATCTATCTATCTATCTATCTATCTATCTATCTATCTATATCATTCTGCTTCTATCTATCTATCTATTTGCCATTCTGCTTCTATCTATCTATCTCTCTATCTATCTATCTCTTTGTCATTCTGCTTCTATCTATCTATCTATCTATCTATCTATCTATCTATATCTATCTATCTATCTATCTATGCTTCTATCTATCTATCTATCCATTCTATCTATCTATCTATCTATCTATCTATCTATCTATCTATCTATTTGTCATTCTGCTTCTATCTATCTATCTTTCATCTATCTATCTATCTATCTATCTATGTCATTCTGCTTCTATCTGTCATTCTGCTTCATCTATCTATCTATCTATCTATCTATCTATCTATCTATTTGTCATTCTGCTTCTATCTATCTATCTATCTATCTCATTCTGGTTCTATCTATCTATCTATCTATCTATCTATCTATCTCTATCTATCTATCTATCTATCTATCTATGTCATTCTGCTTCTATCTATCTATCTACGTCATTCTGCTTCTATCTATCTATCTATCTATCTATCTATCTATCTATCTATCTATCTATCTATCTATGTCATTCTGCTTCTATCTATCTATCTATCTATCTATCTATCTATCTATCTATCTATCTATCTATCGATTTAAGTCTGTTCCGACCTATTGACGTAGCAAGCTCTATTAATCTGTTTCTTTACAAGCTAGCTTGTTCTTTTCAAATTCTCAGTTAATAAAGGATGTTCTACACATAAACATTATCAGTTAATTTTCCTGCTAAGCTCATTTCCGATTAAAAACAAGAGGGAGAAGCAAACAAACAAACAAAAACAGGTGTAAACGCTAACCTGAAGCCTTATTAACATAGACGTCTTCCCTTCAGCTTTTCATCGAATGTTTCTTACGTCATTTTGTTTCCGTAAGAAATGGCGGAGAAAAAGCGTCCCACCGCTACGTCTTTTCTAACGATCATTGCTGTTTGATTTCTCAAGTTCAGCAAATATCTACCTTTCCCGAAGAATAGGCGGAAGGAAGAAGTAAAGCAAAATAGAAGCTCAAAGAAGAAGAATAAAAAAAAAAAGAAAACAAGGAGGATACAATTGGAAGAATAAAGAAAAAAACTCGAGTTTAAAACTTTCAATTACCTTATTTTGATTTATTTATTCTGACAAATATACAACGACGGTGATAAAAAATACTGAGGAAGCTAATCTTACTTGCTCTCTTCGGAGATAACGTCACACGTATTTACTGCAAAGATAGAATAATCTTATATATATATATATATATATATATCTGTGTGAAAAGTGTATATAAATATAAATAAATATATATATGTATAATTATTTATATATTATATGCGCGGTACTTATTAGAAAGCGCTCAATATCAGAGATAGAGCTAACATATTTGGTTGGATAGATAGGGTCACAAACTCACATCTATCTAACCAAATATTTGTCATTCTGCTTCTATCTATCTATCTATCTATCTATCTATCTATCTATCTATCTATCTATCTATCTATTCTGTCATTCTGCTATCTATCTATCTATCTATCTATCTATCTATCTATCTATCTATCTATCTATGTCATTCTGCTTCTATCTATATCTATATATATATATATATATATATATATATATATATATATATATAGGCAGCAAATCTTCATTCAAAGATGTTTCATTGTATAATATAGGCCTATTATCTGTGTCTATTTTATAATAACCCTTTCTAGTTCTGTAATCAGTTTCTTGAAGTTAAGATGAAATTCATCAAGGAAGCTGTAGTATTTTTCTACTCAAGTATTTTTGATCTCCTCGAAGATCATCCTCAGGGGTAGATAAGAAGGACACATTTATTAAAACTGTGATCGTTGTGAGGATTTGAAAAAAAAAACACGTGTGGGCTCTGTTATAATCATTTTAATATGTTTAATTTATCAGCTGTAGCTAATTGCATTAAAACCTAACAACCACTCCTGTTTAAAGAGAGATGGCTGGTAGGACTTAATGTAAATTGATGCCGAAATATTCAAAGAAGTTCAAAATTAACCTTTCTCAGTAATCTAGGTCGTAATACAAGGCATTTATGGAATTTTATAGAAGTTTTGCAAAACAAGCGCCCAAATAAATTCCATTGCTATAAAATCATGTGTTTGAAAGGCTAATCAAAACATGTGGAGGATTCAGAATTCAAAGTCTGATAAGCGAGTAATATTCGGGAAAAGAGAAAGTAATTTACTCAGAAGGAAAATTATTGAGAGTGCGGCTATTGAATCTTAACAAAATATAAATATATGTCCTGGTTTCTTTCCAATCTTACTTTTCCTGAAATAATTACTACTTTTCCAAGTCAATACACACGACCAAAATACGTTAAAATATCAAAAGAAAAAGGCTAAATGCAATTGTAGAATGTAAAATAATATGCGACAATAGTATGTGTGCTCTGTCACTTCAGGACGTTGGCGATCATGGCTCTCCACAATTTCTTGTCTTTTGTAACTCTTAGTTAGTTTTCTAATGGTTATATTAATAAGAATAAAATAAATTATGCAAACTTACTATTTTTTCACTTATTTGACTAATTCGGTAAGATTTAAGAGTATCTAAGTAATTTTGACTTATTTAGTAATTTCCTAATTTTTTTTTTCGGCTTCATCCGACTAAGTTGTAAATTTGTAAATTATGAAAAAAAGCAGACCACAACACTGCTTATTGTGAACGCTGAAGGTTTTCTAACTTAAGCCTGGATTTTGACAAGGAAGGTATGAGGTGGGGGTGCGCAGACAAATTTTAGCGTTACTTGTCGTTATAAAAGATAATTCATATATCAATTATTACTGTTTATGTAACAACATCTAGATTTTTGTCTATATTTCTGAGATGAGGTATTGTAACAATTTACACTATTTACACTGTTAGGGCTATTGCCTTCAGCTTTATTGTCATAGTCCCGACGTTTTGGCCGTTGTACGCGCCGGCCTCCTTCATTTGATATACATTGGAATTTCAGACCGAACCTTTTATGTAGTCCACTGGGGTAGATTGTTCTAGTTCCACGTGCCACGCATATTTTAGATATCTCAGTTTCAGTTATTACAAGTGTTTGTTCCCCTCTACTGTGGCCAGGTATTGAACACAAACTCTTTGGTTCAAGTTATTGGATTACTTCAACCAAAGCTTTTATCTACAGGGCCCCAGTGGACTAAATAAAAGGTTCGGTTCGAAATTCCAACGTATATCGCCTGAAGAAGGCCGAAGCGTACAATGGCCGAAACGTGGTGAATATGAAAAGAGTTCGAACAATGTAAATAGTGTAATTATCTAAATTGTCTTCTCTTCATGCAACAATAATAAAACAGTTTTATGCTGTAACAGCGTAAAAGAATCATATTTTTATCAACACACAATATTTCCAAAGTCGCTTAGTGTCATGTGATTGAATTCCTAATGTTATGCAAATTAAAAACGGAAGTTACCCCGAAGTGCGACTGGCTTCTAGTGCTTTAAGAAATTTAGAGCCTCGTTTTGGAAAGCGTATCAGAAAATGGCCAGCATATTGTTACTCAATGAAATATGCTTTGCTTTGTTAAAGACAGATACATGATTGTCCAGGGAAACATTTATGAGAATCAAAAAGTAACGGAGTGACTGGAAGGAAAGTAGAAAGAAATACAGAAAATGAAGATATAGAAAGAAGTATAAGGATGAGGAAGAACAGGAATTCAAAGAGCAGAAGATAAAGAAGGTGAATAAGGAGAGGGTGAAGAAGAAGAAGAAGAAGAAGAAGAAGAAGAAGAAGAAGAAGAAGAAGAAGAAGAAAAGCGAGAAGAATAAAGTGGAAGAGGAGAAGATGATGACAACAAAGAAAAAGAATATAAAAAAGTCGAGAAAAAAGAAAATGAAAAAAGGAAGAAAAGAAGCAATAAAGGAAGAAAAATAAAGCGGAAACGGAGAACATACTGTTGGAGAGGGGGGAGGAGAGATAGATAAAGAAGAAGAAGAAGAAGAAGAAGAAGAAGAAGAAGAAGAAGAAGAAGAAGAAGAAAAAGCGAAGAGAATATGGTAGAGGTGGAGCAGGAAGAGAAGAAGATATCGAAGATGATGATGATGAGGAGAGGGAAGAGTAGGAGAGAAAGATTACAAAGAAGAGAGCAAATAAGATGAACAAGATAAAGAAGAAAAAAAAGAAGATAGCGAAAAAGAAGAGGTGAAGGAGGAGAAGAGGAAGTCGATAAAGAAGAAGAAGAAAAAAGAAGAAAAAGAAAATAACAAACAAATAATAGAAGAATATTTCGACTGCAGCACTAGCTCTGCCCTGTCATCTTACGAAGCGCAATCAGTTTAAGAGACATCAATGCCTGACAACTCGCAGGATATGAGAGGCGGGTTGAAGTAACATTGGAATCTACTTTTATAAGTCTGATTTCCGTTGTTTACATCTCGTAAATAACCAGAGAGTGCATCAGCCTGAATATAGGAGAAAAAAAAAAACGAAAGAAAAATGAATGAAAAATTCAATTATTAGACTTATTTAATTTATCAATTTTAATTCTTTTTATAATAATGTTCACTCTGTACAAGGCTAAAGAGCCACTTGAGGTAGAGTTATACAGAGTAAGAGGCACAGTTTACGGGGATTGTTTTACAGCATTGTTTACGTTGTACAAAGCCCGGAACTTGCATAAGATAGTGTTACAGTGTAAGAGGTACAGTTTAGGCGGATATGTGGAAAGATAACGGTTAGACTTGAACAGGCTAAGGTTCTAATGATCGGAAAAACGTCCTCTTGGGAGTCAGTTCCACAAAACAGAGGTTCATGGGAAGAAGCTGTCCGAGTGGAACTTATATCTCACAAATGGAATAAGAAGGTAATGGGGGGTTGTTCCAGTGTGCGTGGCATGGCGTGTCTTAGTCGTAAAGATTAGAACTGGTGGAACTAAGGAATGTAGTCTGTCTGAATACTTTCTGTGAAATTTGCAACCATTTTGTAGCCGATCAAGGTAGGATTTGCTTGAGCAGTGCAGCGTTGTAGGCTCGCATTAAATAAACGTGCTTCGTGTTTGACAACGCCCTTTTCTGATATTAAAAGACCGGTTATGTTCGCATATTTTTTCTTCAAGAACAAACAAACTTTTGATTTAGAAGAATTTGGTTGATGGTTTCGTATTACCTAATGGTTTTTGAGCGTAGACAAAAGGCAGATTGTACATTTTTAAGAGAAGAAGGTTCTCTCCGATTAGATGACGAACGTAATAAAATCTTCCAATGCTCATTTAGACGCATGATGTAATAAGCCTAGCTTAGTCAATATCAATAAACCTTTGCCCCAGACACCAACTTCTGATACCAAAGGCAGACTAATTAGAATTGTACCCATCGATGCCATAGGTCACACACACACACACACACACACACACACACACACACACACACACACACACACACACACACACACACACACACACACACACTTATATATATATATATATATATATATATATATATATAGCGAGTGAGATAGATAGATAGATAGATAGATAGATAGATAGAGAGAGATAGAGGGGGGTTGCGAACGGTCTTAAAGTTAGAGAGAAAGATAAACTAAGAAGAAATTTTAAGAATATGAAGAGGAGAAGGACAGCAAACTTGGAAGAAAGCTGAGCCAATAAGAAAGAAAGAAAAGAAAGAAAGAAAAAGAAAAACGAATCTAGAAGAAGAAGAAGAAGAAGAAGAAGAAGAAGAAGAAGAAGAAGAAGAAGAAGAAGAAATATCTAGGAAGAAATAAATAAAAATGAGCCTGGGAAAGAAAGTGAAACGTGATGAATAGAAGAACTATGAAGAAACAAAATGAAATGAGACATAGAGAGAGAGAGAGAGAGAGAGAGAGAGAGAGAGAAAAGAAAAGTAAGTGCTAGGAAGAAAAATGAGGGACGAAACTAACTAGAAAAAGAGAGAGAGAGAGAGAGAGTAACAGAGAGAAAAAATTTAAATGAGTTTGGGAAAGAAAGAAGGGAAAAAAATGAAAGAAAGAAAGATGATTGTGTATGTATGTATCTCGGTGAGTGTGAGAGAGGGTGTCTTTTTTCTGTGTGACAGATAGATAGAGAGACAGACTGAGAAAGAGAGAGAGAGGGAGGGAGGGAGAGAGAGAGAGAGAGTAGTGAGGCATAGAAAGAAAGATCAGTTGAAAAAGAGAGAAGGACCGAGGGAGGTCGGTGCACAGGTTGCGAGTCCTCTTTTATGGCTGCGAGCAAAGTTGGCGCCCGAATAATCTAGATTTTGTTCCGTAACCAATTTCGGGCCAAACGCTAATTAAATTTACGTCAGCCCTCGTCGAGAACGCCCGACTTCAGAGTTATCTGCTCTTTATTGCTATCTGCACATATATATGGCTGCCTAGATGTCACCTTGTATTAGTGTTAATAAGTTTCTCTCTTCATTCGAGCGCTGTTTAGGATCGGCCGTTCCACAGTTTCAAGTAACTCTTCCTACTGCTTCGATTGGTTGCTTATAAGAGACATGATAGTCACGAGACTATAGTCATTAAGACCGGCGACTGGACCGAAAATTAAATTGATTGGATGCATGTTTTTTATGAATAGAAGAATGACCTAAAAACAGAATTTAAATCTATTTTGTTTATCAATGTATTCAAAAAATAAAGTGTAATTACATTTTATTCAGTTCATTATTTACTGCTACTTATCAGTTATAGATTGCGACTTGGATTGAGGAATCTGAGAGCCGAGTTCGAATTCCAGACAAATTCATTCCATTCGCATTACGTGCTAATGAATCCATCTCTTTTCTTCCTATGGGTAAATAGCAGGGCAGACTGGGTTCTATAGCCTTGGGTGGTAACCGGACTAGGAGAACGAAAACTCTGAATTCAAAACTGTATGTAACCCTGGCGAAGCACATAGGAAATGATCAGTCACATTGATTCAATGATCCGGACTATGGGCAAAATTCCTTTTTTTTTTTTTTAATGTGAAACGGTTTTCGACGAACTCTTGAATCTGGTTTTCATAAGAGGAATTCTTTCCCTCAAAAGGTTTAATCGGTTGTTGCAAGCTCAGGTGAATATGACAGATAAGATAGAACAAACCAACAGAATTCCATAATGTTTTACTGTATTATATTTGCTGCATGCGGCCTTGCTTTAGCATAGAGAAAGAGAACTATATTTTTCGATAAAAGCCTTGATGGACACGTTGCAGCTACTGGATGTATAAACGTGCATTTAGTGTTTCATTGCGTTTTCAGATCTCTAAATGAATAATATCCCGACGATCCCATTTCACGTACTACATTACTTTGTTATATGGGGCCCAACTTTTGGGGTCGGTTGTGGAAATGTATCTTCATCAATTCATTTCCTTTTGTATTGAACGTTGTCGTATGCAACCCACTTTTCATCACCTGCTATGACATATTTAAGGAACAGATAGGATGATACATTCAACTGGTTCCCCCAAACGGAAATTCCTTATGACTCAACAGGTTAAGATATGACTTCAAATCTTCGTATTTTAGAAGATATTATTCACTGCCTGGAATAGTGACCTTATGGTTATTTTGATTAATTAAAATATATACAGGAGAAAGTTCTGAAAAAAAAAAACACGTCTGTCGTAGGGATCTAAATAACGACAAATATTAAGAACATTTGCGGAATAATGATTATTTATCCATAGGGAACACCACCACTACTACTGCTACTACTTCTTGTTGTTGTAAGATATGCGTTGTTTTCTTTTGTCCCTCTTACCTTCAATCTATTCTGTGAGTGTTAAATTTTCCAAGCCCTCTTTCCTCATTATGTACCCTAGAAATTTCAGTTGTGGCTTTATGATATTAAGTATAAGGGTCCTTTTTGTTCCCATTTTCTCTAAAACGTCACATGTTTGGGCCAGCATCCTTTTGTAATACCACATTTCTGCTGCTTCAAGTCTCTTCCTCATCGGTGAGCAGATTGTTCAGAATGTTCTGTCATATAAGAGGACTGATATTACGTTGCAGTTCTATACCCTTTTCTTCGACTCTAAATGAATTTTCTTATTTCTTTTAGTTTTTGGAAGGTTTATTTTGCTATCTCAATGCTCCGTATTTCAGTGCTGCCCTTTTCCTCCATACAGGAGGACAGATATCACGTTACATTTCAGTAACATTTCATTACTCTTTTCTTTGTTTTTAACGAAGCTTTTCTGTGTCTTAATACTCTGCTTAGTTTTTCGAATGCATCTTTGCTTATTCCAATGGGTCTTCGGATTTCAGTGCCGCATTTTCCGTCTTTTGTTAAAACACTTCCCAGATATATAAATTGTTGTACTTGTTTACTTTTAATATTCCCAATTTGCATGTTGGTATGTTCATTTTATTAACAACAATTTCATCTGTCAATTGATATTTTGTACTTTTTATGCTTTTCTTCACTAACTTCTGTAGGAGTTCTTGTAGTTTTCTTTCTGTATCTGCTATAAACACTGTGGCATTTGCATATCTTATATAGTTAAGATTGTAGCCACGAATAATGAATTATGGTAGGAATTCTAATTCTCACGGGATCATCTCGCTGTATAGGTTAAATAAATCTGGCGAGAAGACACATCGTTGTTTTATACCCCACTTTCAATTTCGGTATATTTACTGAATTCATTTTCTATCCGTATGCAGGCGGTTACCTGTTAGTATAAGTTCTGGATTATTCTAGTATCCTTTCTGTTGTGACCAAGTAAATCGTTAAGTAATAGCAAAAACCAGGTTTGCAGATATATCGTATATTAAGTAGTAAGTACACCAGAAGAGTATTACACGATTAGTGAGTATATATCGAATGAACCAGCTCTCAATCTATTCACAGTTCACTCAACCTTCTCTCCTACTAATTTTATAGTAGGCGGAAATGTCTAACATAGACTCTTTAGAGGGAGGACATCACAACACTTTCCCAGTATGTCAAGGTTACCTAGCAGTTCCAAAAGAAGGTGAGAGTTTCAATCCTTGTCGAGTCCTGTAAGACACAACAGTCATTTGGGAACCATGTGTATTGCAGCCGTAGCAATTGTTGGTATGTCAGTCTGGTTTTGATTTCATTTTCCTTCTCTTTGATTAGTTGATCTATCAAGGCTAAATATTATTATACCCTATTATTTATAAGGGTTTGAATTCTCAGTTAAAGTTCTCCAATATTGGTTGACGTCCAAGGCATGAGAACCAAAATCTATTATGAGGTGGCAACTAGGAGCTCTGCATTCAAAACCAGCTCGGAAGAGATATTGGCTCTGACAGATAATCTTGTGGCAGACATACCACTCTTGTTATAAAATCTGCTATATCAATTATTAGCCATTTTTAATAGTATTTCTTTCATCTCATTTCCTTTGCGTTTACACGACGTAGTAACGGCCTGAATTTGTATTTCTTAGATGTAACATTGCTAATTATTAGTATCCTTTCATTAAATTTCTCTTGCTTTCAGACCTTGTGTAACTCATAAACTGTCTGGATTTCTTATAAGGAGCTTTGTCACTTGATTTTTTGCTAGGATTTCATTTAAATTCAGTTGATTATAAAAATAGACTTCAGTAAGAAATAGACTTTAATTATTGTAAATTAATGTTTCACTCGTAAAAATTTTTCATTTGCATTTGCAACTAGTGTAAGTCTGTACGTAAGTCTACAGATGTTTGCATTTCTTAGATGAAGCCTAGTCAGTTGTCATAAATTTGAGACTAGTATTTCTTTCATCTTATTTTATTTTTGGTCTCAGTAATGGTCATAAGTTGTCTGAATGTCTTCGATGAAGCATTTTTAATTATCATTACTTTGTTACTAGCATTTCTTTGGTCATATTTTTCTTGCACTTACACCAAGTATTAATAGTCTTAAGTTGTGTGGATGTCTTAGATAAAACATTTTAATTATAATTACTTTCTACTAGCATTTCTTTCGTCATGTTTCTCTTGCTTTTACAGCAAGTATCAATAGATTTAAATTGCTTGAGCTTCTTAGATGAAAGCATAAATAATTTTTAGGCAATCTTTCGTTCATTTTAAAATTTGTTTCTTTTCAGAATATCCAGGTCATAATTCTAGTCTTTAGGAATTTTCACAGATTGGAAATGAGATTTGTAACAAAAAGCAACAAAATTCACATGAAAGAAATAGTTGTAAAAAATTAATAGCAAATGACAATATTTTATTTAAAAAAACTCAGATATTATTAGAGTTCTCTCAAGTTACTGTGTACTGAGAGAGATTTGATCTGGCATCGAAATATTAAGTAAAATTATTATCCTCTGTTACTTTATTATATATACATACATTTTTACACACACACGCGCACATACGCACAAATACACAGAAATATATACGCATGACATGTGGAACTAGAACAATCTACCCCCGTGGACTAGATAAAGGGTTCGGTTCGAAATTCCAACGTATAATACCAGAAGAAAGCCGAAGCGTACAACGGACAAAATAAAGCGTTAGGAAATCAAGTGACCGAAATCGCCAGAAGATACCAAAAGGTTGAAACCAATGTAGCGGAATCGAATGGTCTCCTTATATATATATATATATATATATATATATATATATATATATATATAAGTTATTTTTCTTACTCGTATCGGTTTTTTTTTCTTTTGGCTTTGGACTTGCATGCTAGACGATTATTTTCGGCTGACGTACATGTTCTTGGTTCTTTCTTTTTTATACCCTTTTTTCCCTTTGGTATTGGTTTAATTATTTGCAAATCAAGACACCGAAGGTTTTCGAACAGTATAAATTCTTATACATATAAGATTACTACTACTACTAATATATATATATATATATATATATATATATATATATATATATATATATATATATATATATATATATATATATATATATATATATATAAAGATCTCTGTTTGGAAGGTATGTGTCAGTCTGAAATCTCGTGACCTGATGGCGCTGATTTTTCTTGTAACATGGAAAACCTCTTAAAATAAAGCTCACGTCTCAGACGTGAATAGACATGTCAGTTCTGGGATGAGAAGTTATTATTCACTTTATTTATTATCGGACTAATGTCCTGACCTCTTTTATTATTATCACAAGGTTTCGGTCATTGTATCCTCCGACCTTCTTCAGGTGTCTCAAATCCGTATTTCTTCAATTTCGAATTGAAACCTTTATTTAATCTATGGGAATTTCATTTTTCTTGTTCCGCTCTCTATGTCTCAGGATATATCAGCTTGTTCCTTTTATTTTTTTTTTAGAATTTGGTGTTCATGGTAATCATGATTTCGACCCCCCCAGCCAAGTAGTACAGATTATGCTCTATTCTCTCTGACAGAAAAAAATCATTTATTGTCTTTCGTCGCTTATTTGTTTGTTTTTATTTGATACAGGTCTTTCTTTTCTTCCTTCTTTCTCTCACTTCTTCTCTCTTTTTGTCAATCTCTCTTTTTCTTATACTTTTTCTTCTTTCCTTCCTTTTTTCTTTCTATTCTTTCCTTTTGTCACTTCTTACTTTCTGTCACTCTGTTCTTCTTTTCATCTTTCACTCTTTCTGTATTCCATTTTTTCTAGCTCTTTCTCCTCTTACACATTCATACTTTCTTTTCACATATACCTCGTTCTAATTCTTCTTTCCTTCTGTCAGATGTTCTTTTATTCTCAGTTTTTTTTCTTGGCGGCTTTCCTTCTGACATTTTTTTCTTTGTTTCGTTATTTCATCCTATCTCACTTTCATAGTTTTTTTTTTCCTTTTCTGCTTTTTTTATTTTTTGCTACCCTTGCTATTTTCTCTATTTCTTTCTTTCTTTCTTTCTTTCTTTCTTTCTTTCTTTCTTTCTTTCTTTCTTTAACCACATATTCTATCCGTAATTTTCTTTCTTTCTTTCTTTCTTTCTTTCTTTCTTTCTTTCTTTCTTTCTTTCTTTTATTTAACCACATTTTCTATTTTTAATTTTCTTTTCTATCCGTAATTTTCTTTTCTTTCTTTCTTTCTTTCTTTCTTTCGTTCTTTCTTTCTTTTCTTTCTTTCTTTCTTTTTTCTTTCTTTCTTTTATTTAACCACATATTCTATCCGTAATTTTCTTTCTTTCTTTCTTTTTTTTTTTTTCTTTCTTTTTCTTTCTTTTCTTTTATTTAACCACATATTTATCCGTAATTTTCTTTCTTTCTTTCTTTCTTTCTTTTTCTTTCTTTCTTTCTTTCTTTCTTTCTTTTATTTAACCACATATTCTATCCGTAATTTTCTTTCTTTCTTTCTTTCTTTCTTTCTTTCTTTCTTTCTTTCTTTCTTTTATTTAACCACATATTCTATCCGTAATTTTCTTTCTTTCTTTCTTTCTTTCTTTCTTTCTTTCTTTCTTTCTTTCTTTCTTTCTTTCTTTCTTTTATTTAACCACATATTCTATCCGTAATTTTCTTTCTTTCTTTCTTTCTTTCTTTCTTTCTTTCTTTCTTTCTTTCTTTTATTTAACCACATATTCTATCCGTAATTTTCTTTCTCCTTTTTTGTCCTTCCTTCCCTTATTTGCGCATTATTTTTCTTCTTTTTCAAAATTCTTTCCTTAATTCCGTATTGTTCTTTTCCTCTTCATATTTTCCTCTCTTTTCCGCGCATTCCTCTTTCTTTTTTTCTTCGATCTTATTTTTCGTTCTTCTTTTGTTCATTCTCTCTCCTTCCGGCTTATTCCCTTCCTTTCTTTTAAGTTTCTTTCCTCTTTTCTTTGCTTTCATTTTCTTGCATTTTCGTTTTCATCATTAATATTTGTATTTACCTGTCTTTTCCGCCATCTTTGCTGCTTCTATAAATTCCTTCTTCTAATCCATTCTAAGTTTTTTTCACGCTTTAGGCAGATTTCTTCTTTTTCTTCATTCTCACATTCTTTTCCACCTTTTGTTTCTTCTTCTTTTTCCCGTCATCTCCCTTTCTGTCTTTCATTTCTCTTTTCATTTATCTATATTTCGCTATCTTCTTCCCTTTTTTTCCTATATCTTCCCTTTTCTTTATCCCGTTTTCATTTTTATTTAATTCTCTCTTTCCTTTCTTTCCGCTTCAGGCATATTTTTTTTATCTTTTTCTTGCTTTTTTCTCTTTTCCTTCTTTCCTTTCGTCTTTTGCTGTCCGTCACTCGGTTCGACTGTCTTTCATTTTCATTTTCTTTTTTACTCCTTTCCTCCTACTTTCCTATCTTCCCTTCTTTAATTTCTTTCTATTCTCCTTCCCCTTCTTTCATCTCTTTTGTTGTTTTCTTTCTTTATTTTTTCTTCCTTTCATTCTTTCCTTTCTGTTTGCTTCCTTTGTTTTCTCCCTTCCTTGATTTAAATTCTCTTGCATCTTTCCTTTCCCTTTCTTTTCTCCGTTTCTCTTTTTGCATTTTCTTTCTTTCTTCCATTTCTTTTCAATTCTTTTATTTCTCCTTCCTTCCTTCCTTCCTTCCTTCCTTCCTTCCTTCCTTCCTTCCTTCCTTCCTTCCTTCCTTAATCTATATTTCCTTCTTTTCTTTCTTTCCCTTTCTTCATTCCCTTTTCTTTTTATTCGTTTGTTTATTTTGTTTTTTCTTCCTTCCTATTTCTTTCATTCTTTTCTTTCTTTATTTTTCCTTCCTTCCTTCCTTCCTTCCTTCCTCTATTCTTTTCGCTTTATATTCCCCATTCGAGCAACGAATGTAAATCTATCAGCCAATAAGATCGCCCCATTCTAACCCCACCTCTTCTACCACGCAAATCCGAGAAGAGCATTCAGTATGAGGCCGACGGATCGATAATCTTTGCAGATAATTGATCAGTCCGGGCTCCATCGTCTCCCAGCTTGTCGAGAAATATTCCATTCTCTTCTCTGGGCGAGCACACAGCTTTGTGGGCGGATGAATATAGTCGTTATTCGTACTTGGCAGGTATCATGGATTTTACAAGCATATAAATTACACATTAGTTTAAAATCACTTTTCGATTATGCATAAATAACAAGCCTAATCAATCCTCCACTGATATGATCATTGAAACTGACTTACAAATGTAAGTCTTAGTTTACTTTGAAGATTATAGACTGACCGCTTGAAGTAAGGGTTCACTTATTTGCACAGTAAAATATTATAAATTAAGTAGAAACATACATATTATATATATATATATATATATATATATATATATATATATATATATATATATATATATATATTTAGAGAGAGATAGAGAGATAGAGAGAGATAGAGAGATAGAGGAAGAGGTGCTATATAATCTTATTACGGTTTCTGTTTCCTAAATATCTATGTCAGCAAATTTAAACCTGCGGTTGCTAATTTACGCATGGTATCATTACTAGTCCTTGTTAATACTGGAAATGGACTTACCAGCATCCTGAGGAGTTATTATTCACTTTATTTATTATCTGACTAATATCCTCATCTTCGGCCGTTGTGCTCGCTGGCCTTCTTCAGGTGTTTTAAATCCGTCTTTCTTCAAGGAATTTCGAATTGAACTTCTATTTAATCTCTGATAATTTTATTTCCCTTCCTTTTCAAAATTATTTCTTTCCTTCTATTTTTTTTTAATCTTTTTCACACTCTCCTCTCTTTTCGTGCATCCCTCTTTCTTTCTTTCTTTCTTTCTTTGATCTTACTTTTCTCTTTTTCTTATATCTATTCTCCCTCTTTCTCACTTAACTCTTCTTTCTTTTTCTTTCTTTCTTTCTTTCTTTCTTTCTTTCTTTCTTCGATCTTATTTTTCTCTTTTTCTTATATCTATTCTCCCTCTTTCTCTTAACTCTTCTTTCTTTCTTTCTTTCTTTCTTTCTTTCTTCGATCTTATTTTTCTCTTTTTCTTATATCTATTCTCCCTCTTTCTCCTTAACTCTTTCTTTCTTTCTTTCTTTTTTTCTTTCTTTCTTTCTTTCTTTTTTTTTTCTTTTTCTTATATCTATTCTCCTTTTTCACTTAACTCTTTCTTTCTTTCTTTTTTTTTTTTTCTTTTTTCTTTCTTTCCCTCTTTCTTTCTTTCTTTTCTTTCTTTCTTTCTTCGATCTTATTTTTCTTTTTCTTATATCTTTCTTTCTTTCTTTTTAACTTTCTTTCTTTCTTTCTTTCTTTCTTTCTTTCTTTCTTATTTTTCTTTTTTCTTTCTTCGATCTTATTTTCCCTCTTTTCTTATATCTAACTCTTCTTTCTTTCTTTCTTTCTTTCTTTCTTTTTCTTTCTTTCTTTCTTTCTTTCTTTTTTTTTCTTTCTTCGATCTTATTTTTCTTTTTTTTTATATCTATTCTCCTCTTTCTCACTTAACTCTTCTTTCTTTCTTTCTTCGATCTTATTTTTCTCTTTTTGTTATATCTATTCTCCCTCTTTCTCACTTAACTCTTCTTTCTTTCTTTCTTTCTTTCTTTCTTCGATCTTATTTTTCTCTTTTTCTTATATCTATTCTCCCTCTTTCTCACTTAACTCTTCTTTCTTTCTTTCTTTCTTTCTTTCTTTCTTTCTTCGATCTTATTTTTCTCTTTTTCTTATATCTATTCTCCCTCTTTCTCACTTAACTCTTCTTTCTTTCTTTCTTTCTTTCTTTCTTTCTTCGATCTTATTTTTCTCTTTTTCTTATATCTATTCTCCCTCTTTCTCACTTAACTCTTCTTTCTTTCTTTCTTTCTTTCTTTCTTTCTTTCTTTCTTTCTTTCTTTCACCTTCGTTTTCATCATTATTTCATTATATATTTTTATCTACCTGTCTTTTCCGCCATCTTTATATAAATTCTTCTTCTAATCCACACACAGTTATCTTACCCTTCGGACCAATTTCTTTTCTTCATTCCCATGTTCTATAATCTACCCACGCTTTTTGCTTCATACGTATCTATAAGTTAATAATTTTACACCTGCGGTTGCTAATTTAGGATTGGTATAATTCTTGCCAATATTGAAAATGGACTTAACAGCATTTTACTGTTTGTGTCTGGGAAGGCAATATTGCAATGGGAGAGAGATTTGGCAAAGTTCTCACTTAACTAATCTTTTTTTTTTCATCAAAAAGAAATTGAACACAGGATAGGTCGTGCAAGAGATAGTTTCACCCAACGCAGCAAATTGCTACTAAACCAAAACATTAAACTGAAAACTCGAGTTTAATAGCCTTGTCAAACTTTCATATGGATGTCACGAAAGGCGCAAAACGGGTTCCTAAATATTTAAACGGTCAGTTTTTTTTTAAGATCAATGGAGAAAAAGGCTTTGAGCAAGTAAAGTTTGAGGGTCTTGGTAAAGATTATCCTTCTTTGAACATTGTGGTCTGGCGCTACAGAATCACAAACAAAGAACTGTGCCTTACACATATATATTTACAAAAAATAATGAAGTAATCATTCCACACCACACCAAATAAAAAGTTAGGAAGGAAATATCAATCAATACTGGAAAAAGCGATAACAACTACTGTACTTGAGAAACCTATTTCCCTGAAAAATTGAGAAAGATTTTTATAAATTTAACGGAAAATATTATCATTGCCATTGTTGAATTCTAGTGACAAGATATTTTTCTAAGCTTTTTTTACAGAGGTACGGACGAAGTGAACATAAGTAGATTCAGCCTCGATCACGAATTTTTATTTCTGTAAACTCATAACGGTAAATTTTCCTTTTTAATCCCCGCACTAAATAACTATTTAAATTTTCCGAAATCGTCATATTTCCGTGTAAATGTACATGTCGAACTCAAAATAACAATTAAATTATGATAAAACCTACCATTTTGGAGTTATCGACAAGAAAAATTCGGACTCACTCGCGGTCATTCGTCCGCCATTACCGGTTTTGTGCAGATCACTTCCGTCGCGTAATCATAACTTTTTGGTCTATTTACTGCTTTTACTGCTCTTACTTGTCTAAATTACTGCGCACTATCGTAAAGCAATGACAACGGCCTTTTAACTGCTCTTAACTGATCTTAATCGTCTTCTTTCAACTGTTATTTTTTATAGTAAAGCTTTCTTTTTAAATAAAAAAAATAAAATAAAAGAACCCTAACCTAAACAAATTAAAATAAAAAAACCCTAACCCTAAACTTCACCCTTAACCCTAGTAAAGCTTTCTTTTTAAATAAAAGATTAAAATAAAAGAACCCCAAACCTAAACAAATTAAAATAAAAAGCCCTAACTCAACCTTAATCCAAACCCTAACCACTACGCTTAAACTTAATCCCTAACCCTAACCCTTTGTAAAGAGCATGATTATGTACAAAATAAAATTACAAAATAAAAAAAATGATAGAAACGAAATAAGGCTTTATTGTATTATTTAATTTGTTTTTTTAATTTGTCCGCCTTTCTACAGAGAAGGAAAGAGTTTTCTGTTAAAAATAAAACAACACTGGAAATTGTTCTGTTATAAATAAAACTAAAATTTGAAAAAAATATCGTCCACATGTCATTGCTTAGTAAAAGCAGTAAATAGGCCAAAAAGTTATGATTGCGCGACGGAAGTGATCTGCAGTGAATCTAATTACATAAAGCCGGTCATGGCGGATGAATGACCGCGAGTGAGTTCGAATTTTTCTTGTCGATAACTCCAAAATGGTAGGTTTTATCATAATTTAATTGTTATTTCGAGTTCAGCATGTGCATTTATACGGAAATATGACGATTTCGGAAAATTTAAATAGTTATTTAGCGCTGGGGTTAAAAAGCAAATTTACCCTAAGTAAAGTGTCATCGGCAACAACCCTCATGGACGATTAACTTTCTTTCGATTCCTAATGGGCTACGCAAAAGATTTTCCTGTAGTAAGTTGCCATTTCTTTCTGCAGTAGACTGGTTGCCAACGATGACTATAGGACCGAGTCTGTGCTGCTATTCAACACATAGCCGGGAATGAAGATATGGTATTTGCGCGTAAGTGAATGCAACGAAACCAACCAGATTTCGATCTCAGCTTCGACGTTTCATTCTGAGCCGTTATCCATTACGTCACATCTAAAGTATATTACCTATACATAATTTGTCAACAGACGAGTGAATATCCAGAAAGCTTGGAACAAGCTGTCTTGAGCGACTTTCAAGAGCGTTAATACAACCGTGGGTAGCTAAGCTGATACGTAGGCCGATAAGTAGTACATATGTTACATATATTTACATACACTCCCCCATATATACAGTCCCTTCAAAAAGTACTGAAACAGAAAAACCAATTCCTGTGTTTTTGCTGTTCACTGAGTTTAAAATCAAAAGATGAATATGAGACAAGAATTCAGAAATTTCAGTTTTTATTTCCTGGTATTTACAATTAGATGTGTTAAACAGCTTAAGACATAACACCGTTTGTAGCAGATCACCCGATAGACGAGCAAAAGTAAAGGAACAGATAGTCTTATAGTAAATAATATTTACTATTTGACTGCATCACCTTTGCTTGCAATAACTGCATCAAACCTGCGGCCCATTGACATCGCGAAACTGTTGCATTCTTCATTTTTGATGCTTTTCCAAATTTTTAAACCAGCCTCTTACAGTTCTTGTTTTTTTCGGGGAAGAGTCTTCCTTCAGTCTCCTCTTCAGGAGGTGAAATGCATGCTCTATTGAATTAAGGTCCGGTGACTGACTTGGCCAGTCTAAAAATATCCGCTTTTTCCCCTGATGAGGCCCTTTGTTTTTCCCTTCATTAAGTACTTGTTGGCAGTTCGTTTTGTGTCATTGTCCTGCTGTATGATAAACTCCCCACCCGATTAGATTGGATGCATTTCTCTGTAAATTGGCAGACAAAATATTTCTGTAAACTTGTGAATTCATTCTGCTGCTACCATCATGAATTACATCAGCAATAAATATGAATGAGCCTATTTCAGAAGCAGCCATGCAAGCCAAAGCCAAGGCACTGCTTCCACCATTTTTCACAGATGGTCTTATATGCATAAGCAAGCTTGGGACAAGCTGTCTTGGGCGACTTTCAAGAACGTTAATACAACCGTGGTTAGCTAAGCTGATACGTAGATTGATAAGTAGGTAATGGTATATATATTTACATACACTGCCCCATATATCATAAGCAGATCCTTTTTTCTTAAAACTTTAGCCATTCCATTACTTTTGTAGAGATTAATCTTGGTCTCATCAGTCCATAAAACTTTCTTCCAGAACTTTTGCCGCTCATTTCTGTACTTCCTTGCAAATTCCAATTGGCCTTTTGATTCTTACAGCTGATGAGTGGTTTGCATCTTGTGGCATGGCCTCTATGTTCCTGTTCTCGAAGTCTTCTTTAAACGATTGATTGTGAAACCTTCACCAATTCATTTTTTTATAAAAAATTTTGTTACAAAAAGTATTTATAAAATTTTTTATAAAAAAGAAAAAGCCAACACTCAATAATATCAATTACGACCACGGTCACAATATGCTCTATAACGTCTCTAGAATTCTAGAAATATACACACAACCCATAGATCCAGTTAAAAAAGTAAAAATAAAATCATCCTTGATAATGGTTAAAAGTGTATCCGAAAGCGCTCGGAATTACAGAACATTTGGGCAGTTTTTAAACACACTTTATGTCCAGAAAAGAAAATACTTCTTCGAACACAAGAAAGATTAAATAAAAAGCTTAATCGTAGTACCTTGTCTGTCGTATTTAATGAAACACACAGACACAGACACCCCATATATATATATATATATATATATATATATATATATATATATATATATATATATATATATATATATATATATGATGGTTAGATGAAAATTAAAATTACGCATTTGACGAAAAATGAGAGCAAATGTGGTATCTGTACCAAAATCTATAAATGTTTCTATGTGATCCAAAGTGTAGATTTGCAGAATGTTATGTGATCGAGTGTAGATTTGCAGAATGCTTTCAGAATTCTGTATTTGATGGCACATGGAATCAATTTAAAGAAACAGTTTATAATACTATTGCCCAAATATTAGGATTGAGGAAACACAAACATCAGGACTGGTTTGACGAGAGTAATGAACTGCTAAAAAGGCAAAATGAAACTCACATATGACAAAGGTAAGTCATCCTTGTTGCAATCTTTTAAAAATACAAAATCTGTTTTGCAACGTAATCTTCGTCAAATGAAGAATGAACGATGGTCTAAACGTTCTGGCCAAATTCAAACGGCTTTTGATCAGAAGTAGACAAAATCATTATATCACTTGATAAGAAAGGTGTTTGGTCCCAAATCTTCATGTCTGGTGCCTTTGAAATCGAAAGATGGAAATAATATTTTAAAAAATCCAGAAGATATTATGAAACGGTGGAATGAATACTTTATTGACCTCTTCTACAACCTATCAATTGTTGATGATTCTGTTATTAACAATCTCCCACAGAATGACTTTATTCAAAAGATGTTAGGCCTCCCATCTCTGGATGAAGTTCAAAATGCTTTAAAATAAATTAATACTGGAAAGGTGCCTGGTCTGAACGGCATACTCATAGAAGTATTGTGTTGTGTGGGTGCTCACCTTCATAGAGTTATTCATAAGCTTATTGTGGTCGGGTGGACCTGTTCATCAAGACTGGATTGACGCAATAATTATATCTCTTTATAAAGGGAAGGACTGTAAATCTGTATGCAATGATTATAGAGGAATCAGCTTGATAGAATCTGTTGTTAAACTATTTGTAAAGTTGTTGAATCGTCTGCTAAATACATCTGTAGCTTGATAATCTCTAAAAGTTAAAGTGGTTTCCGAATAGGTTGTGGCACCATGGATATGATTTTCTCAGCACGTCAATTGCAGGAAAATGGCAGAGAACATCAGATTCCTCTCTATCAGGTTTTCGTTGATCTCACCAGGTCATTCGACACGGCCAATAGGGAGGCCCTTTAGACCATTCTTGGCAAATTAGGATGTCCTGGCCTTTTTTGAATGGTAGTTTAAATTTCAACGCCATTTTATCCTAACCTTTTGCAATTGATAATGGCGTAAAGCAAGGAGTTATTCATGTCCCAACCTTTTTTTCCATCTATTTTGCTGTGACTGTCGTATGCTTTTCAGAATTGTGATGTAGGTGTCTACCTGCTTTTGAGGACATCTGGATTTTTGACCTCCAGAGATTCAATACAAAATCTAAATGTTTTGATGTTGTAGTCAGAGAACAACTCTATGTAGATGATGTTGACCTAGTTTTTCACATTAAGGAAGATATACAAGCTGTCATGGACCTGTTCTTTAAGGTATGTTCGTCTTTTGGTATTACTATAGAACTTGCTGATACGTTTCTTTATCTCGGCCGTGTTCTTTCAAGAGATGACTCACTTGATGCCGAAATAAGTTACCGTATACAAAAAGCAAATAAAGCCTTTGAAATTTTTGAGTCTCGCATATGGTCAGGTAGAGATATTTCAGTCAAAACTAAGTTTTAAGTGTGTGCGATACGTGCATTTTAACTGCTCTACTATACTCCTCAGAGACATGGGCCACTTACTGGCGACACATCCAAACTTTGGAACTTTTTCATCAACGGTGCCTTCGGAGGATTGTAGGTATTAGATGGCAATTTTTTTGTGCCGGTCACCGAAATTTTAGAAAGGGAAAATAGGTCTAGTATTGAAAAGATGTGCTGGGCTGGTCACATCATAAAGATGGAGGATGTTCACCCCCCAAAACAGTTGTTCTATGGTGAATTGACGAGCTGCAAACGTCATTCACACAAACCAAAAAAGCGCTTCAAAGATGTTATTAAAAACAACCTTAAAAACTTTCGGATAAGTACAAACAATTGGGAGGAAGAGGAAGGTGATAAGTTTATCTGGCAGAAACTTGTTTATGATGATTGTAACAGTTTTGAAGAGAAAAGGGTTGAGCATGCAAAAGTGAAACGATTCTTAAGGAAAGGTGATGCTAATTATGTTGCCTCTAGACCCCCAGCATAACTGTACTTTTTGCAGCAGAATTTGCTTCTCCAAAGCTTGTTTAACCAGTCACATGAGATGCCATCGCCACAATGATATCCCTCTAGACCAGCTGGCGCTCTGTGTCAGTTTTGTGACAAAATCTGCAAATCATCAGCTGGACTAAAGAGGGACATTAATAGAATTCATCAAGACAAAATAGAATTCATTAAGACAAAATAGAATTCATTAAGACAAAATAGAATTCATCAAGACAAAATAGAATTCATTAAGACAAAATAGAATTCATCAAGACAAAATAGAATTCATCAAGACAAAATAGAATTCATTAAGACAAAATAGAATTCATTAAGACAAAATAGAATTCATCAAGACAAAATAGAATTCATTAAGACAAAATAGAATTCATCAAGACAAAATAGAATTCATTAAGACAAAATAGAATTCATCAAGACAAAATAGAATTCATTAAGACAAAATAGAATTCATCAAGACAAAATAGAATTCATTAAGACAAAATAGAATTCATTAAGACAAAATAGAATTCATCAAGACAAAATAGAATTCATTAAGACAAAATAGAATTCATCAAGACAAAATAGAATTCATTAAGACAAAATAACCTTCAAAACTCTCATTGTCCCGTTCATTTGTTAGTTGTGTGCGAAGGCGTGTAAGAGTGCAACAAGGTTATAGGGCCACTTGCGTGCACATGAACGTGGCAATGCACTGTAAGTTGCAGTAACTATCATAAATGAGAACTGGCTGTATTTTATTTTAAAACTTTCTTAACTGGGTGTTTTTCCTTTTATCATTTTACTAGTTTTCCTTCTTTTATATCCTATTTTAATATTCTTTTAACTGTAAGTGTTTTACCACTTAATAAGGATAGGCTTTTATAAATTGTTTGCAAATGCGAGCGATATTTTTTTTTAACCATATTTCATCTTTTTTTATCGTTTTAATGTCCTTTGATTCTTACTGATCAAACAAGTCTTCATCTTTAAAAGTAAGAAGAGATGGTAGTATTCTGTAAAGAAGTGGCAATCACACACACACACACACACACACACACACACACACACACACACATATATATATATAAATTTAAATCAAGACAAACAATCTATACAAAAATTAATATATGCTATTAAATTTAAAGGATGTAAAGAGGATTACATTGGATAAACGAAATTCATCTTCAGAAACAGAATGATAATTTATCGAAAACAAATACGCGCAAGCCCCCCCTACACACATGAGAGATACCACTCGGTGGGCATTTAGACTTATGTGCAACAAATAAGTCATCCAAATTCCAAGTCCCCCCACTTTATCTTTGCACAGATAATACTACAGACCAAACACGAATACATAAAGAAAATATATTCATTCAAAAATACAAACCACAACGTAACAATCTCTAACAAAGCACATTTGCCAAGGACTATCTTCACACGCACACAAGCACACACATACACGCACGTAACGCCCATTTGTGTTCCTATTTTTTTCTTTTACGAATTTTATTATTATTTTTCTTTACATACACTGTTGCTGGTACCCATTTTAAATAGTCAATTTTTTCAATTACATCTATTTTTTCAAGTTTTCGTTGACTTGAACCAATGTTACGAACGATTCACTTTATTGACTTGATCCAATTCTGCGAATGGTACACTACGTTTCGGTCTAAACACTACCGTCGACAATTTTTTCACTTGAAATTTCGCTTTGACTTTAGAACATCAACCCATCCCTACAGAACATCGGGAAAATTTTTTTTTCAGTTCTTCCTTTTAATTTTTACACTGGTTTTTTAAAACTGGTAGCTTGTCCATTTACATTTTTGCAATATTTATAAGTAAATCCCACAATTTAAATAATTCCATCCAGTCAATACCGAATAAGTTTGTAGTATTTTTTATCACATAAGACTTACCTTTTACAAACTTGTTACGAAATGAAACATTATAAGTCATTTCACCAATAAGAAATAATTTTTTACCGGACACGTCACATGCGATTTTCGAAGTTCTTTTTAATATAGGTTTTCCGTTGGCTTTCTATGTCTTCTTTTCTATATGTCTTCTTTGATTATTGTGATATCACTACCAGTATCTAGTTGCATTTATACATCCACATTATTAATTTTCACATAGAAAAATTTTCTTTGGTTTTCTG
>CAHIKZ030003920.1:0-2500 GCA_903632075.3 Acanthosepion pharaonis | reverse complement strand
CGAAGAACTCATCCAAACAATTACCATGAAAGTATTTATAGAAAAGACACAGGGAGACCACCTTACAAAGGTGGGTAAGTGATTGAAGCCAAGCCACCAGATCAGGACCAATAATATTGCTGATTCTTCTTTGGATTTTATCAAGGAGCTCAAGTTAAATAGCAGGGGCACTTGACCATATGTGATAGCAATATTCTAAGCATGGAGGAGTTGTAGACTTATAGATATGTATGTATATTAGATTTTGGAGAAAAAAAAATGTTTCATATGACACAGCGAAGAAAATTTCTTAGCAGTGAATTCAATATAGTCGTGCTACTTCATGCCAGCTGAGAACCTTAACGCAAGAAGACGTAACGAGTCACTTTCCTGGAGGATAGCATCAGCCATGCTGATGAAGGCAAGAGAGTGGTCACTCAGATGATTAATGGAGAGAAATTTACTTTTGGAGGCGTTAAAATTAACAAATCATCTTTTGCCCGAGTTAACAACGGACTTGAGGTCGTAGGAAGCAAGATAAATTCTACTGAAAAGAATGTGAAAATTCTCATAGCTAAAGCTTGGGCCATCTCGAATAAAATGGCTGTAATCTGGAAATCTGATCTACCAGACAACCTCAAGCGGAGCTTCATTCGAGCTACTCTAGAGGCGGTGTTAATGTATAGTGCCACTGCTTGGACATTAACAAAAACCCGACAATCTAAGCTTGGTGGAACCTACACTCGGATGCTGACAGCTATAGTTAACATCTGGTGACAACAAAATCACAACTCTATGGATTCATCCGTGATATTTCTGACTTTTTACACGAATGTAGAATGCGTTTTGTAGGTCACGGCTGGCGTGCAAAACAAGAACTCGTGAGCGATCAACTATTCTGGGCAGCTCGTCATGGAGCAAGACGGGTTGGTCGCTCAGCAGCCACCTATATTGATCAGCTATTTTATGACACAAAATGACATTTTGACTTTGATACAGGACCGTAATAGTTGGCGTAATAGACTCATTAATGTCCGAGTTAACTCGACCGAATAATAAAAAATTATATAAAAAGGTGACGAAAGTGTAAAAGCATTGTTTTTAATTTTAAATGCTTTAGCAGTTTTTCAAAAATTATTTTATGATATCTACTTCCTTAACAGTCGGCCTCTTGGATATTCCACGGTTCTTGCTAATATTTATTACTGAGACAAATCATTTCGGGCTAGCATATTTCATATTACTATACGATTTTACAGTAACAGTCGTTAAACGCATAAGAGCGTTATCGTTTAGAAGAAGTGATAACGCTCTTGTACGTTTAACGCCTGCATCATTGAATATAGCAATATAATATAAATGATTTTCTTTCTTTCCTTCCTTCTTTCTTTCTTTCTTTCTAGCAACTTATATATACAACTTCAACGTACCCCATAGTGAGGCTCTATCCTCTCTTAGTTTGTTCGTTTAATTCTTTGTTTCTTTTTTTCTTTCTTTCTTGCAACGGATATATACAGCTTCAATTTAACCAGAGTGAGACTCTATGCTCCATTTCTTTCTTTCTTTCTTTCTTTCTTTCTTTTGCTGCTGTATCAAGAATTTGGGGACAAGGGACAGGTAATCTATTACCGGGCGTAACGAACTTTTTTACAAACTTCCTAACTGACGGAGGAAAATTCAGGATTAAAATATGATGTTCAGAATGATGTTGACAATTGTTGTTCATTTTCAAATGTCGTGAGATAGGCAGAGTAGCGCTCATGCTGTTAAAGGTGCAATCTAAACGGTCATAGATAATGCGAGATGTGAGTTTTTGAACGCATGGGCATTTCCTAAGATGGATAATGGCAAATGTAAGGCAAGAACGACTGCATATATCGGTCTTTTAAAATCGCTTTCGAATATTGGTAATATTAGTAACATTGACCGGAAATACAATGAGAAGGACTTCATATAACAATAAATTAGTTTGAGTACCCGTTTTTGTTTATCAACTTTATTCTTCAAAAAGTGAAGTACAATTACATTTTATTCAAAGATATATTCAACACTAGCATTAGAGCCCGGCGTTGCCCGGGGATGTAATAGTAAGAGATAGATCAAGTATCGACCATCATAAAGACTGAAAAATAAAATTGAAAAGATTATTGTTTAAGGTTGACGGACACGCATGTCTTAATTAGTTTTTTTTTTGTTTTTTTTTTTTTACGAATTGGTCAAACCCAAACTCAAAGAAAAACATAGTTTTCAATCGTTATGAGTCCACCGATTGAATAGAATTTTATTATAAACAATTGTCTTGTAAATGGAATTTTTAAAAGCATTCTGAATGTAAAAATAAAGAAAAAAGTGTGCAAGACAATAAGAAACACTACCTGCCAAAAAAAAAGAGTGAAGTTTTGTTGAAATCGGTTGAAAAATGTAGGAAATCCGATCCCATATATAAACGAACACACACACAAACAACCTGGGTTTTATAATAAGTATAACTCGATATGAGTTGTTCCCCTTTCATTCTGAC
>CAHIKZ030003919.1:0-52080 GCA_903632075.3 Acanthosepion pharaonis | reverse complement strand
CAATATTTCTGGCATCAAAAGAAAACGAAGAAAACACCAAAAGTAAAATGGAAAATTGATAGTCAATTGCCTGTCATCCATCACCATGTGGTAAACACAATCAATGTTTTTCTCAGTGGTGGCAGTTTTTGACATCCAGACCTTGGATCATTTTCATTTTCATGATTCTCCATTGCCCACTATTGTATTGTTAATAAAGCTAGAGCATTATCCCTAATGTAGCAATCATGTCACCATAAATTCCTTGGATGTTGCAGGTACTTGATAACATCATGATGCCAAATCTTGTCCATTTTCAAGAGAAGTTGCTACTAGTTATTTTGAAGTCTTTGAACAGTCAAATGTCAGTTTACTTGGAAAGAAAACAGTGCAGTTATTAAGTTGATTAATGCATGTAAGATTTTACAGTTCTAGCCTCACTCCGTCTTGTTAGACTATGAATTTTCAGCACACCCTTATACTTTGGATGACTGGTAGTCTTAGTTCTTAAGTGGAGAAGGTAGTTATGTATTGCGAGTTTTGGATACAGATTTTTCAATTCCCCATTTATATTTACATACCTGACATTTTACTTTGGACTTGTGACTTGACCATTAGAATTACAACCCTGAACTTTGAAATTTGGGATGGAACTGAAAAAAATAAAAAGATGTTATGCATCACTTCAACATTGATCAACCTCATATTCAAGCATGACCAGATGACAGCTTGGCTGGAAGCAAATACAGCAACTGAGTAGTAGTCAGTTCTTGGCATTTCAAGAAAGCATAGAAAATATCAGCAACAAAGATACAAACAACAAAAAAGTACTTCTGAAACTTCATGTACAGGCAGGGATTGCTAAAATGAGTCAAAAGAAGGAAAAGACCGTCAAGCTGCTGCTGAGAAACAGAATCATTAACTCACTCATCAAGTATGGTGGTCCTGTGAAGTCTGTTTATTTACAATGTCCAGAAAGATATTTTTTTCCTATCAGTTTAAAATATTATTATAAAAGTATTTGTCTTAGTAAAGCAAATTTCTAAGTTTTGTAGTCATTTCTGTCCTGTTCTTGACTAGTTGAAAATTACATAATTAACAAAAAATTTTCCAAAATAAGGTACATGTATTACAAAAAGTATTAATATTACTGTGAAAAGAGATATTTTTTTTAATTCCTCATCCAGAAATTAGTAAAGTTTTAAAGTTTCAAGCATGTACTTTCAATGGATACTTTCTTATGGCAAGTTCAGGATGATAGACTTTTTGACCTTATTAGCTGTTTTTTATGTGGTATAAATACAGTTTGTTTTATTGAGGTACTATTGAACCAAAGAAAGAAATTAGCTTCATCTCTGTTGTGCTATGAAGTATGCAAAATAAAAGGCATTAACTGTTGAAATGAAACTTCTTACATGATCAGTCAAATTTTACCCTTCTGTGTCATATTTTTTTGTATTTTATTTTCTCAATGTTTAGGCTAGTCTGATCTAAAATTATTGATTTCATTAGAATTATCTTTCTTTTATTTCAACACTGCCTATATGACATTACATTTATAAGGATTTTTTAATATGTTTCTTTACACCTTGTTAAATTTAGCTTTTCTCCAATAACTCATCAAATGAAAGTTTTATGAACTTTGAATGGTCATAGCTTTGTGGTTAATTGAGATACAAAGATAAATTTGGTACCAATTTTTTTATATTTTGTCATGTTCTCTATGCCTGTCTGAAAGGTTTTTTATATATTGACAATAAAATTTTAGTTTGGGATACCTATTAATATGTACAGGTTTGTTTGTCCACTTTCTACACTACTATCATAAATTCTTTAAAGCCATTTAGTAAATTTTGAACATTTTGAAAAAAAGAAATTATTAGGAAAAGCTGATTCATCCTCTTTTAATCAGAGCACAATCAAGGAAATAAAATAGCTGTACACTATAACTAAAAAAAATGTGTAAACTGAGGATAAGAAATACACCTATATTAATAACTAGCTTAAAAGTCCTACTATCAGGTGGCATTTAAGCTAGCCCCTCATGGAGGGCTCTTGATTAGACCTTCATCACAATGGGGAGTAGAAGTATATGCGATAGGCAAAAATAAACTACAAAAGAACTCAAAAATTGATTGCTGCATTTAAATATTGCATTAATACTTAAGCTTACCTTTTAAAAATTCAACGATAATTCTTCTGCTGCCACTTAATTTAAAAACAATTTGATATATATTGGTCCTTATTTTCTGTACAAACAATTATTTTTATTTCATGTACAAAAAAATCCATAAAAAATATCACAAAAAAATTTCTGAAAAAAAAAATTAGTAATGAAAAATTGTGTATCCAAAATTTTAGGATTGCAGGTCCAGATCCGGCCCAGAATGTTTTTTTTAATTTGCTCGTGGTGTCAATCTGACTCCAAAATGGTATGATATGCCTCTAGGGTATTAATTATATAGATATATCAATATAGGTGTATTTATATTACAAATAGATCACACTGAGACCCAACAACCATTCTTTTATTTACACAAAGAGAGTTATTTTGATGTGGGAAAAATTGTGAAAATGGCTTTCCTCGAAATGCGTGATGTCTGTGCAGTGTGCAAACTCCGGTCCTCCCAACGGTAAAAGGAACCAAAATGGCGGCGCCCATATTTTATGCTGGGATTCGGTCTCGGTTAGTTAACGCGAAATCTTGTTGTCTCGTCATTCGCATGCAAATCGTGGTCGGTCCTTGGCTGTATAAAGCAGGCTCGTTTTGCTGTTTTTTCAGAGAGCTTTACCTCGTGAGAAGGTTGGACGTTCTGACACGGCTTCTTTTGTTCCTACCTGCTATCATCAGTTGAGTTGTTGCGTTACCTCCCACATGTAAATAGTTTCCAGAGCCTTCAGATTAAAGTCTGAGTATCATCTACTTAACATAGAAGACATTTTCCTCAGGATTGACTAAAGCACATTGCTGATTATTAACAATATGCTCAGAGATTACAAATCTGGATGTACGCAAATTTTGAAGATGACCTTTCTAAATGCATACTGAAACATTCTCCAATAATTGTGATTCTACCTAGACATTTTTTTAACATGTTCTGTCTACTTATTTTCAATTGGATCCTTTTATATTCACAGATAAAGCTTTTTGGTGTCATTATTGAAGGACAAGAGAAAATCACAGTGTTGATACAGATTTCTTTTATTCTAAGTACTTTCGACAATGTCATCATCAGGGTATAGTTTATTGCAAGACAAATATTGTAGTGTTCATTATTGTCAAAGCTTACCAGAATATCAACACCTAGAATTTTAAATGTAGCCTGGTGAGAAGACAAAGTGAAATAGCCAACAACAAATTACACACTCTCAATAGCAGAAAGCAAGACATATACAGCAAACTAAAACATGCAACTTCTCCCATCAACTGGAAGAAATTACACACAGACTTTGCAGAAATTAACAATACATACCATACAAACTCAACATTGCCTAAAAATTTTAAAAAATGAACACACTATACAAAGGATTTATCACTCTTCCTAACAAAATGGATAAATTTATTAATATTTCTAACTACAAACTGACTAAGCATCAAACAGAATTGTTTAACCTGGGACCCAACTGCCATATATACTGTAAGTATAATCATCTGATTAAAAACAAAATTGAGACACTATATCAAAGCATCAAAAAACTCCAGGACAGATAGCTGATCACAACAATATCAGAATTTCATGACTTACTCGAGGCTGAGGCAGTTAAAGATAGACATGACAGAGGTAAAAACTTTTCACAAAAACAACTACAAATTGCTGCTAAGGAATATGTAATCATCTGGATATAATCATCAAAAAAGCAGAAAAAAACTAACATCTTTGTTGTCTTAAACTAATCCAACTACAACACAAAACTCGAGCAAATACTCAATAACCATACAAAACTCAAAAAATTAACAGAAATCCAACCAACTAAAGTTAAAAATTAACAAACTTATCACTGCTAATAATGCCAAACAGAACAGTTTAAAACTTCCTAAAATAGTGATTATAAACCCAGTTACATATATGGCACTGTAAAAACACAGAAAACTACCCTCTCCACACTATGATGTCGCAAATTTCCAATTAACAAAAATCATCAACCAACTTATCACACCATATCTTCCTAGCAAAGGCAGCATAAAATCAACTCTTGAAGTAATTCAAATTTTAAAAAAAATGAAAAACCTAATAATGAAACCATAGCCTCCCTCAATGTCAAAAACTTATTCACTAATGTCCCTGTTTGTGAAACTCAATATTATTAAAAGAAACATACACAATAATACATCTCTACCTCCACTTAAAATTAGGCCTAGCATACTATGAAAACTACTGCTAACTTGAATTACCGAAGTCCCGTTCTATGATCAAAAAACATCAAAATACATATATATATATATATATATATATATATAAAACAGGGTGGTAGTCTCCAGGAGTTCAGTTCTGGGTTTGACTTTTAGCCATTTCTATATGTCTAATCTTGAAAAGAACAATTTCAAAGAAAAACTCCATCTACCTAAGATACATTGATGATATCCTTATATTAGTCAATAATACGGAAGAAATACATAAACTCTAAAAACAATTCCACGATAATTTTGTCCTGAAGTTTACATATGAACTTAATAATAGCGACAAAATGTCTTTTCTAGATATACCAATAAACATTAATAACAATAAGTTCACTATCTCCCCATACACACACACACACAAAAATACTACCAGTATAAGTTTGTGCACCTTTAACTATAGGAGTTTTGGCGTTCAAATTAAAATAGCAATTATATAAAAAAAAAATTTTAATACACTGTGCAAAAAATTAATTCAACCACAAAACAGATTTTCTACAGTGAACTAAAAAATATGAAACAAGCCCTTACTAATAACTTCCCTAAATATTGTTGATGAACAAATAAGAAGCTCCATCAGAGACTTTTATACTAAACAAATAAATAGAATATAATACTTTTTTCAACTAACCCCAAACATCTTTTATATCACAACCAAATACATTCTAATTATAAACAAGATGAAAATATCCACCATAGATCCTAGTAAAAAAGTAAAATTAATTATATACTACACTATATCTAATACAATTATTTTTAATGTCTTTTCTCCACCTACTAACGTGTTAGAGAAAACCAACATCGTTTATAAATTAAATGTCCTTTGAGATGTTGTATCTTCAGCAGTAAAAATAATATTTATGTTGGAAACACTACAATAATGTTGTCTCAGCAGCTAAAATTCATTTGAATAATATGTTCAACATTTCTAAACATTTACAACATACCTGTTCACATTAAGCTATTCAGAAAATTCTTATCAAAATATTTCTGTATTTTTCATGAAAAAGAATAAGCATAAACTAAAACCTTGAAGCTATCTATATTAAGAAACTGAAAATTAATTACAAATACTTGACAAATGTTTTAAAATGTGTGCAATAGTTTGAAATGCCAAGGTTTGCACTAATACTTTTTCTTTTTGGCTACTTATTTCATAAAAGCTCTCCACATACATACTTAGTTACCTCCCTTAAACAGTGTCAGTGATCACCATCTCCACAATTTAACTTTCAGATGGAGACAACAATTTTGACTTTAACTATAATGAACACTATATTTGCCTTGCAATAAACAAAACCCTGATCATATTGTCCTATGTCGAAAGTATTTTTTAAAAAGAAATATGTATCAACACAATTTTCACTGATCCTACAATAACAACACCAAAAAGCTTCTTAGTGAATATGAAAGGACCCAATTAAAAATAAGCAAGTGGAACATGTCTAAATTATTCAACAAAACCTCTGTGTGTATATATATATATATATATATATAATATATGTGTGTGTATAGTTACGTAATAAAAAGTTTGGTAATCCATATGGATAATCCCATGGAGTATGTAATCCAGAGAGCTCAATGTCAAACCAGAGGAAATATTACTTTAATTAAAATTAAGAAACAGACAACCTTAAGGGTCCATTGATTATATTTTATTTCTCCAGGAAAGTTTTTTCTTGGTTCCTCAGATCATATTTCCAAGCATAAAAAAATACCTTTGAAATTTACACATTATTTTTATACGCTTTTGAGGGTTAGTTTTAAGTTGATGCAAAGTGATAGAGAGTGGAGGAGGAGGAGGAGGATGACGGCGACAGATATGGTTGAAATTAGAGAAGGAAGGAGAGATAGGAATAATTTTAAATCTATTGTTATTAAGATACTCAAGAGTAAGGGAAGGTGGTAAGGACCAGACATTGACTTATTTAATAAGTCATCTCATAAGAAAAGAGACAAAGAGAAAAAAAAAAAAACTATAAGAAAGCAAATGGTGAAGCAGGGGTGGGAGGAAAAAGTGGGAAAGAAGAAAAAAAAGAAGAAATTAACATATATAGGCATATTGCAGTTAATTTCAAATGTACAGATTAATAGAGTCGACATTATTTTAAAAGATTACTAATAAAATAGGAGAAAAGTAAAAATAATATGAAGATAACATAAACAAAAAATATTAATGTTAATTTTATTAATAACAACTCAAAAGTAAAAAATTAATAAGTAAAATCTAAAATTTTAAATTCTAAATTTAACTTTAAAACAACTTTAAAATTTCAAATATTATCGAAAAAATATATATTATATTGAAAAACATCGAAATGAGACAAAATTTAAAAATAACATATAACGTAATGATAATAATAATAAAACTACCAATAAAAGGAATAATAATAATGATGATCAACTAATAATACCAATGAGAGGAATAACGATAGAGTAATAATGGTGAAACGGTAATATTAGATCAGTTATAACCCATTTAACCATATATATCCCTGCATATATATACATATAAACACACACACACATATACAAATACCTCTACACACATCAATATATATACACACACACACACATATATATATATATACACATACATATATATATCCATGCACTTACACACACACACACCCATACCTGTGTGTATATATATATATATATATGTATATATGTGTGTGTGTGTGTAATATATATATATATATATATATTAAATTGTGTTTAGGCAGCTTTTTTTTCATCATACATGTTTCATTAAATAATATAGATAAGTGTATGGCCGCATACACAATTACAATTATACTTAAACATGAAAAAAAAAACTAAAATTATTGAAGCTATATACATAAAACAGTTGGAACCTAACCTAAATAAAATAAACTATGAAATCTCCACAAATATCCTTAAATGTCTATAATTGGTAACAGAAGTCATTGGTTTATACCAACGGCTTCCCATACTTAATACTTCTCGAATTCACTCTTGCATGGTCATGTGTGACGTCATGAGCTGCGGTGCGATTTTCGCTTCCAGCGTCTTATATGCACGAGTTTTTCGTTGCTTGAAATCATCCATGTAAACAGAAACAGACTATCATCACTGTTTTTGTCCGTGTATTGCTTAATATATTGTAATGTAATTGTCATCTTTGATAATGGCTTATGTAAGCTGAAAGCTTAGATAGGATTAAAAAAATATGTATCAATATTGTGATTTTCTTTCTTCGTTTAATGATAATGTTATTAAGCTTATCAGACGTTATGAAAAAAATTTATATAAAATAAATAGACAACACTTGTCTATATTATTTAATGAAACATGTATCAATATATATATATATATATATATATATATATATATATATATATATATATATATATATATATATATATATATAATATATAAATATATAAATAAATATATATAAATAAAACAAAATGTAAATATACAAACTTTGGGATACAAATTATATAAAAATACATCTCCAACTCACATATATAGCTGTAATCACATATATCTTTTATGTATATATAAAATATATATATAGAATTATATATATATATATATATATATATATATATATTATTTCATTCTAGATAATTTAAAATTTTAAATATTTTCCATGGACAGGCCTCCCAAATATTAGAAAATTAAATTGTTATTTTGAGATTTGTCTTTGTCTATATCTGAAGATAATTTTTCTGTTGATTTAGTAATTCATCTTTTTTCATTTACTAATATTTTCTCCATAATATATAAATATATATATATATATATAAAAAAAAAATTGGAAAAAACATTTAAACTTATTTATAATTTTCATTTCAGCTGTGGGGGAAATTGTTTCCATTAAAGCAATAGATTTATTTAGATAATTGTTTACTTTTTAAGTGATTCAGTAGTTTTTTTTTTATGATGGTGGTTATAAAAATTAAAAAAAAAAAATAAAATTCAGATATTCAATATAAAAATATATATTTTTTTCATTTTTTTTTTTTTGAAACATGATTTGTTTCAATTCTTTAAAAAAATTTTTTTCAAATTAAAAAATCCCACTTATGAACATTCAGTTTTTTTTTTTAATTACTAAAGGTAAAAGTATTTTTTTAAAATGAAAAACATTAAATTTCTAATAATATTATTGTTCTAATTTATAATTTTTCCACATTTTTTTAAATGTTAGAAACTATATATATATATATATATATATATATATATATATATATATTATTCAAAATTAACAAATTTTTTTTTTTTTAAATATATATATTGTATTCTGATTGGTCATTCCAAAATTAATGCTTTTTCAATCCCTATTGAATATGATGTTTGATTAATATTTAAAACTTTTTAAATTTATTTTCATATATAAATCAAAACTATCATTGAAAAAATTTGTTTTGAATTTAAATTTAATATTTTCAATTTTATATTTATATTTATATTTTTGATTTATAAATATATTATATATATATATATATATATATATATATATATATATATATATATATATATATATTTAAACTTCATTCATCATTATAAGACACTCAGATATAAATATAACAAAATTGAAAATTTTGTAGTGAAATTTATTTTGTATTTAACCATGTTATAAATTTTTTTTTTTAAAGATTATATATTAATATATATATATATATATATATATATATATATATATATTAGAGATTTAATAATATAAGAATTTGGTCAGTTTGGTAATTTTATTTTAAATTTTTGATTTTTTTTGATACTGTGGTTTTGAAAATGGTTTTTAGTTTTTTTTTTATTTTTTTTTACTTTTTTCCTAATTCTTTTTAAATTTTTCATTTTTGTAAATTTTTTTTTCCATAATATTTTTTTTTATTTTGATTTTTAAATTTTTTCAATTTTATTATATAAAAATATTCAAAAAAATAAATATTATATTTTGATTTATGGTTGGAAAAAAAAAAAATTAAATGGTTGGAAAAATTTGGTAATAATTTTTAAAATATATAATTTTTATTTAACTTTTAATATTTTAAAAAATAATTTTAAAATGAATTTTTTTTTCATGAAAATTTTATTTATAAATTTATATTTTAAAAATGTTAAAAAAAAGTAAAATTATGATTTTTTATTTTTGTGACTAAATGTTTTTTTATTATATTTATTTTTAAAAATCAAAGTTTATGAAAAATTTTATTTTCATTCTTAAATTATTATAATATTTACACTTTTTATAAGACATTCAAATTAAACTGGGACAGTACAACCAGGAAGATGTTTATTTCTTCTTTGAATATATAAATAAGAATCAAAAAAAATATATAAATAAAAAAAAAAAAAAATAAAAGAAAAATGTTAAATCAAAAAATAATTTTCAATGAACTATTGTCTTGTTGCGTTAAATGCTTTATATTTTTGTTGTTTTCGCCTTTCGGATTAAAAAAAAACTTTTTTATCTCTCTGTTAACTTGGAGTATCTTAAATTTATGCTGGATTTCTATATATGTTTTTTTTTTTTTGTTTTTTTTTCTGAGTTTAAATGTAATTTTTTTATAACAAAATTTATAGATATGCATAAAAAAAGACCACTGGAATATAAAACCCAAAAAGTTGAGAATGGAGGAATCAAGGATAATAAAAAATTTGTTCACCTAAAGTCATTTTTTTTATATCTTTGATCAATTTAGTTATATCTATTTATGACTTAATTTTGAAGTTTTTTAAACTTTTGAAAAACATAAAAATATCTCAAAATAAATTATATATCATATTATTATCAAATTATTAAAATATATAAAATTTGAAATTGTTTTAAACTTTTTTGTCTTTGATCATATATATATTCATTCTATATATCTATATATATATATATATATATATATATAAATTTATTTATGTATGTATTTTTAATATCAATAAAAAATGAAACCCCTTATGTTTAAAATAATTAAAAATATGGCAATTTTTTTTTATATTTGTATCAACTTATTTATTATTCATCCATTAAAAATAAATTTTCTTCTAAATCTATCTAAAAATCAATGAGTTAATTTTTTTCCTCTAAATTTGTTTTATTTTAAAGAATACACCTAAAATTAAATATTAAAATAATTAAAAAGCTTTAATTGGTTTCATTTTTAGAGTGTTTATATTTCCAAATATACACATTTTCACCTGTTCTTTTAGATATACATTTTAAAACTGAAATTAAAATATTTTAATTGTTTTATTCACTAGATAAAAACATAAAGATATTTTGTAAAAAAAATAATTAATTTTCCTTGTTTAGAAAAATTTTCTTAGAAAACTAAAAAAAAAACACCCATTGAACACTAAAGGCTTAAAAAAATATTTTTTTTAAAATAAATTAAAATAAATTACTTGCAGTTTTGAAAATATATACGTTTTTTGGAAATTAAAAAACCAAATATATAATTCTTTTTTTTTTAATATTATTTTTTAAAATTATTATTTTCTTGATATATAAAAAATGTTTAATTTTTCAAAAAACAAACAATTTTTTCACTACAATTTGTCATATCTAGAAATTTATACATTTTTAAAAAAAGTTGAAATTAAGAACCATTTTAATTATTCATATTATTAAAATTGTTTTGGTCCATTTCCTATTTTAAAAAAAACAAATTTATTTATAAAAAAATCGTATATTATTCATTTTATCTTTTTATAACAACTTTGGATACATTTTCATATATATGTAAAAGATATATATATAAATATTGTCTGACAGCCAATTAAATATTTCTCCTATGAAAATGGCAATATTTTATTTTTTGGTTTTTATTTTATTTTTAAATATAAATAATATTTCAATTTTAAATATTTTTTTTATAATTTTTTTTTTTTTTAATATTGAACTAAAATAAAAAGATATTAAATATTTTCATGCAATGTTTTGTTGAAAATTTACTTTACATCAAATTTATTAAATCTTTTAAATGTATATCATATCTTAAATATTTATTTATTCATTCAAAAACCATATTAAATATATATATAATCCTGAATATTTATATATATATATAAATATTTTAAAAATCCCTTGTATTGTATTGGAGTGTCTATGGTATATAAAACTTAAAAAAAATGAAAATAAATTTTCATCATTGAAAATGGTCATGCAGCACATGGCATATAAAATGGCTAATATTCAAACAGAAAAAAAAAATTATTTATTTATATTTTTCAAAAAAAATTTTATTGAGTACTATATATATATATATATATATATATATATTGATTATATATTTATAATAATTGTATTGTTTTTAAATATATATATATATATATATATATATATATATATATATATATATATATATAATAATGGACTCTCCCGTCGGTTTCGACGTATGAGGATCTGACAGCTTAGTTGATTCAGTTATGAAATTTTGTGCGATAATCTTAAGTGGCATTTAAGACCCGCTATTGATTTACAAAGGAGGCCACATATAGAGCAAGAGTGAGGATTGAGAGATGAGATCACTATTAGATTGGCTTACGTTTTAGATCATGCTCTTGCTTCTTGAAGATAATTCAGACAAGCAGATTGAAAACCGTTGAGTCCACTAAAACATGTTGATCTCCATTCTACCCACTCCAAACAAGGCTAAGCGCTCTAGGGTGTTATGTGGTATATTGACTGCTGACAAGTTGCTTTTCAGCTTGTCTTTGTATCTTAGCCATGGGCGTCCTACATTCCTGTAGGCCTGATCTAATTGGCTGTACATTAGGATCTTGGGTATCCTGTCATCAGACATTCTCAAGACATGAGCAGTCCACCGTAACTGAGACTGTATGATAAAAGTCTCGATTCCTCCAATATTACACCTGTTAAAGAGGTCTACGTTAGATGTCCTATCTTGAAGGTTAACTGCACAGATTGAACGCAGACAGTTTTTATGGAAAAAATTTAGCTGGCGTATATGGTACCTGTATGGAGTCCACGATTTTGAGCCATACAAAAGGATGGCAAGTACAACAGCTCTGTAAACCCGAATTTTCGTATCCAGTCGAATAAAAAAGCTCATTCCACAAGCGATGGCGAAGTTTTGCCGAAAATTTTATAGCCTTAGTAATCCGATGCATGATTTCATCATCTAAAGTTCCACTGTAATTGACTTTGCTACCAAGATAGGTGAAAGACTTTACATAGTTCAGGGCTTTGTCTTCTACTTTCAATGGTCTCTGGAAATTTGTAGACTGGTGGTTTTTGTTTCTCATCACAAATTGCTTCAAGTAGGACAAGGTTGGTGCACTATTTCAGTTTTCTTATGCTAAGTGTAAGACCAAATTTTTTTACATGCAGCAGAGAAACGATTTATTAGATGTTGGGCCTTCTCAAATGATGTCCCTACAAGAGCCGCATCATAATCAAACAACAAATCACGAATAATATGCGTACGAAGGTTGGTCTTTGGCTTTGAAGCGAGAGATTGAAGAGACCACCATTGTTAGTCAAAACTGAAATATATATATATATATATATATATATATATATATATATTTATATAAATACTATATATAAATATATATATATATATATATATATATATATATATATATACGATTAATAAAATTTTATTGAACAGCGTGTTAACCAAGGAATCACAAAATACTGTCCAGCATAAAATTAGTTAAACATTAGGTGGTATAATTTTAAAATTTTATTATTGTCTCGTTAGCAAAATTACGGCTGAGTAGTGAGTTATATTCTCAAACGGCTGATTTTTTCTGGTTTTGTTTAGAATTTGTATTGAATATGCTTGAAAAATCAAATTCACTAGATGTTAAATCTAAATTTAATGTTTCTTGGTAAATAACTAATGGGCACCTTTTACTGGTGTAATGGTTTCTTGATGAATAATTTAGATCAATTATGACTGAATTAGTGAGTTTCATCCTCATAGATTATAGATCCCCGTATTTTTCAACGCTGTTTTAACATCTAAGCCGGGCTTAGAAAAATCAAGAATATACTTTCTAGGCTTATTTTTCCTTAGAAATTCTACAGTCACCTTTATAAGCACCCACATCAAGGGATTAAATTTTGATTGGTTTTTATCTAGAAACAATTCGCTTGAAAACTCGTTTAAATATTTTTAAATAGACTAGAATTTAAAAAATGGAAACTAAAGTATTTAATCCAATGGATTTGTTACGTTCTTCTTGGAACTTTATGAACTTCTACTGTTTTCCCAAAATATTTAATGAAATTTTTTGACGTTTATATATATATAAAATATAAATATATATATATATATATATAAATTTCGTTATTATTAAAATTTGAAGATACAGAATTTAATAATAACTTGTAAAATAATTTTATAAGGAATTTTTATTTAAGAAATAGCTAAAACATTGAAAACAACAAAATACAACAACAAAAACCAAAAAACGGTTTCGTCCCAGGACTTTTCAAGTTTATTTTCTGGGAATAAAAAAATTTAAAAAAGCGAAAAAAAAATGGAAGAGATTAAAAAAAAATGAATTTTTTAAACTAGAGTTTTAATTAAATCAAACCCAGTAAAATTTTATCTGTTTACGAAGACTGTTTTTTTGAATTTTGATAATTTATTCAAGAACCTTGAGGTATATGAATAATCTTCCAACTAAAATCAAAAAAAAATAGTTCCAAAATTAACCACATATTTCTTTTTATTCAATAAAATTTTTCAGCAATAGCAGATTTATAACTATTGGTTAGTTGGCAGAATTAAATGCAGCTGGATTCAAAATCAGGCGGGTTAATGTTGTTTTATTCTCCAATCCAAACCCTGCGAAGTATTCCCTAATAGTCGAGTCCATAATACAAAAATGTATTGGTACATCACTGAATTAACATGATGGTGATTTATAACGTCCTTACGAATGGAAGAAAACAGAACGGGTAACAAATAATTATAATTAAAACCGAAAAAAATAATTTTTATTGATCAAACGTTTCGAAATTCGTTTAGATAAACATTTTTCATTTCTAAAAGGTTTATTGTGGTTTTCCTATATTTCCGGACACACAGATAAACTGGACATTTATCAACAAATTAGGAACCAACCCTATGAAATTTATTAAAAATGACATTTGGATAACGGTGTTAAAACATCCAAAAATGCATATCCGTCGTTTGTTAGGAATTATTCATTCTAAAATCTCAATTTCAAAAAGTGGAAACCATCAGAACATAAATTTATTGTCCCTAGATTTAAGGCCATAATCAAATTAAGTCTTTCGTTGTATCGTTTGTCGTCCATGCTCGTCCCAACGCGTATAAAGTTATTGTTTTTTTACTATTTCTTTTGATAATGAAATGTCATATAAATTTTGGTTTTTCATATCATATATATATATATATATATATATATATATATATATATATATATATATATATATATATATATATATATATATATATATATATATATATATTGAATGTATAGCATATGTCCTTGGCTGCATGATTTCATTAAGATGTGTCATTGAAAATATATTTAGAAAGAATTTGTCTATATTATTTTTAAATCATCTTCTCATATTCACAGTGAAACTTTTTAGTATCCTTATTAAATAAAGAGAAAAATTACTATAAATACATTTCATTTAATTCTTATTGCTTTAAAAAAAGAAAAAAACCCTGATGAATGAAGAATTTTAAATGTCGAAAATTTCAGAATAAATTTATATGTATCAACAAAATTCTTTTCAAAAATTTTTTTTGATTCAAATTTAAGAGGATTTTTCGTGACTATGAAAGGATCCAATTTTAAATTTTGCAAAAATGTAAATGCAATATATATATATATATATATATATATATATATATATATATATATATATATATATATATATATTTTTTGTTCCTATGTTTTCCACACTGATATTTGAATTCTTTTGTGTATAGGTTAAAGAAATTATTGAGAAATCGATCAATCACGAGTTGGCCAATTTGCGCATCATTATCTCTTGTTTTCCTCATCATTTATTCCATTCCGTTCTTTTGGAAATCACATTATTGACATGAACATTACCTTTTGATTCATCTATCCTTTAAAAAAAATGCCTCTATTACTTGTCTGTCCCAGAAAATCATTTTTTTTAAATTTTTGTTTATTATACCTTTTTTTTTATTCACATTATCAGACAAAAGTATTAGAAACCTAATATTTAAAAATAAAAAAACCGATCATTAGTAATTCTCAAAATGAAACAAAGATCCGCTCAAAAAAAACCATAATTATTGTTTTTTTTTTGCCTCATTAAAACCGTTGGGACTTTTTGTTTTTACCAAACCGATTTGAAAATGATTCCACCTTATTTATTTTTGAGTCTTTTAATGACTACATTTAAACATATATAAAATTTTAAAAAAGTCCCGTTTGAAATTTGAAAGCAAAGAAACTTCACTATCTGTCTATATTTCCAGAGATGATAACAAATTCATGGATTTAAATTGCATTATTCGGACTATTGTCCTCATTTTTGTTGCCAAAGAATTTTTATTTCAAAAGTTTCGATCCTTTCAGTATCTTTCTATAAATTTCTGGAGATGAGGTATTAAATGGAAATAATTTTTTCATTATTCGGAAGACTATTGTCCTCATAACTAGAACAATATACCATCAGTATTAAAAAATTTTTAGTTTTCAGTATATCTACGTATATTTTGAGATGAGGTATTTTTATTACACTATTTGAATTATTCAGACTAATGTCCGCATAAAGATGAAAGCCATATTTATTATATAACGTTTCGACCTTTCAGTATTTGTCTATATTTCTGATGATGAGGTACAATGTAAACTATTTAAATTATTCGATAATATTGTCCAACGTGGTTTTTTTAATATTATTTACAAACAACGTTTCTGCCTTTCAGTATTTGTCTAATTTTGAGATGATCCCTATAAAATCTATTTACTTTATTGAATTAAATGTCCTAAAAATAAAAGAGGGATATTTATTTCATCTTCAGCCATGCCGTTAAAGACAAAATGCGGATAGTAGCGTATCAATAAGGTTTCGATATTTCAGAAATGAGATATTATTAACTATTTTTGTATTTTCTAGATTATAGATTTTTTTTGTTTATCCAACCAAATTTTAAAGTCCGGAGCGTAAAAAAAAAACAAACAAGTTCAATTAATATGGCACAAAGATTTTCCAATATTCCGAATAATTAAATCCCTGTGTTAATATTTGTTTCATCTCAGAAATATAGACAGATACTGAAAATAGGCAATTTTATACAAATAATATACGAAACGTTGTAATCAGTGAACCAAACGTATGATATTCACCTGATGGCAAAATCGAGTCTGCACTCATAAGAAGCATTGTGCAGGTCAAAAAAAAATTGACCCCAAAGGCGCCACCTCAAGCCACATATTTAATAGCTGAAAAAGTAAATTATATAAAAAATGGTAAACAAAGCTGTGTTTAGAATATCCACACGTGGATCAAAGAAAAATTATGTAGATATATAAGCACCTACCATAGAGGGATTTTTTGTTCAAATATCCTCATAATTTATTGAATAATATCAGTGATAGATATAACATATTCAAATTTATGGATATACGTTTGATAACCCTGAAATCTGTGCACCTATATAAGGTTTTCTTTCTATGAAGGTAGCATTCAGCCAAAAAACTGTAATTTAGTTCTAATTTCCATTTCCAAACATAGTCAAAAACAAGCATAAATAGATCCAATACTAAAGAACTAAACCAGTTTGTCTGAGGATCGCAAAAAGTGTAAAACCCAGGATCACATCTCCATACCTCTGAATATATATATATATATATATATATATATATATATATATATATATATATATATATATATATATAAAAATTTGACAAGTTTCATTAAAATAATATAGACAAAAATTGTTATTTAATTTAAATAAACCACATACTCCATGATCATATAAAGTTTAAAAAATTGACAAGAACCCGACCAACCAACTAAAATCAAAGCCTAAACTAAATGCAATAATGCTGAACAGAACTCTTTAAAACTCCCTAAAATTGTTGGTGATTATAGACCTGGCTACATATAAGGCACTATAAAAAACACATAAACCTAACTATCCTCTCCGTCCTATTATATCGCAAATTCCAACCCCTGTATATCATATAACAAAATACATCAACCAACTTATTACTCCCTATCTTCCTAGTAAATATATAGTTTAAGTCAACATTAGAAGTAATCCAAATCCTAAAAAGTGAAAAACCTGACAATGAAATCATAGCTTCACTTGAGTTGAAAAACAATATTTACCAATGTCCCTGTTTGTGAAACTATTAACATAATTATAAGGAATATATACAGTAACTCATCTTTACCCCCACTTAAAAATTAATCCTAATATATTAAGAAAAAACTACTATTAACTTGTACCACTTTTCTTAGATCATTTTAATAATAATAATAATATATATACAACGTTATAGTGTTCCATTCGTTCAGTACTGGGTCCGACATTTAGCAATTTCTACATGTCGAACCTTGAAAATAAGATATTTACAAATTTTTTAAAAACATCAATCTACCTAAGATACGTTGATGATATTCTTTATGTTAGTTAAAAATACAGATGGAATAATTCAACTTCAAAAACGTTTCCAAAATAATTCTGTCCTTAAATTCACATATGAACTCAATACTAATAATAAAATTCCCTTCCTTGACATATTGATAAACACAAATAATAACAAATTTACTATTTCGCCATACAAAAAACCTACCAGCATAAATTCATGTACACTTAACTACAAGAGCGAATGCCCATATTACTACAAAATAGCAATTATAAAGAATCTAATACATCGTGCAGAAACTAATTCATCCACAAAACAGATTTTTTACAGTGAACTAAAGAATATAAAACAGACACTTATTAATAATAGCTTTCCAAACTATATAGTTGATGAACAAATAAGATGCTTTCTTAGAAATCTCAATACTAAGCAAATTGTACATAATACTGCTTCTACTGATCTCAAACATATTAATCTCCTATATCGTAATCAAATGCATACTAATTATAAACAAGATGAAAATATACTAAAAAATTAGTAAATTCTAATATATCAACAACAGATCCTAGCAAAAAAAAAATTAAATTAATCATATACTACACTAAATCTAGTATATCCAACTTAATTATTCGCAATGATTCTTCTTCCCCGGTTAGTGATTTGCAAAAAACCAACATAGTTTATAAATTCAAGTGCCCTTTGGGAGATTGTATCTCCAACGAATTAAATAATATTTATGTTGGTCACACCACAAACTCGCTTTCACGACGCTTGACACTACATTTTAATGAAAACTCTAACATTTTTAGGCATTTAAAACAACATGCCTGCCCACACACACAATTCCGTAAAATACTTGTCGAAAACACAACTATACTTCGACATGAAAACAATAGACAAAAACTAAAAATACTTGAAGCATTATACATCAAACAGTTAAAACCCAACCTAAACAAAATCAACTATGGAATCTCTACAAATATTCTTAAATAATCTATAATTGGTAACAGAAGCCATTGGTTTATACCAACGGCTTTCCATATTTCATTCTCCAATTCACTCTCGTGTGGTCATGTGTGACGTCATGAGATGCGGTGCGATTTTCGCTTCTAGCGTCTTATATGCACGTGTTTATCGTTGCTTAGAAATCATCTAAATAAACAATGACAGACTATCATCACTGTCGTGTCCGTATATTGTTTAATATGTTTGTAATTACATCTTTGATAATGGCTTAAGTAAGCCGAAAAGCTTAGATTTTATTAAAAAAATATGGATCAATATTGTGAATTTCTTTCTTCGTTTAATGATAATGTTATTAAACTTATCAGAAGATACGAAAAAATTTACATAAAATAAATAGACAACACTTGTCTATATTATTTAATGAAACGTGTATAAATGAAAATATATATATATAAATATATATATATATATATATATATATATATATATATATATATATATATATATATATATATATATATATATATATTTATAAATTTAATTCAATGTTATATATATGAATCTTTTTTAAATTTAATATAATTATATCTAATATATATATAAGATATATATTAATTATTCATATTTTTTATATGGTATTAAAAGACATTTTCTGTAATTATATGTATAATTTTTATCTCCGGCTATATTTTTTTTTTTTTTAATTTATATTATATTGTTTATCTAAAATGCAATAACACATTTTTAAAAATATTATAATTAAAAATTCAATTAAATTTAAAATAATATTATTAATATATTTGTATAATTATATATTTATAAATATTTAATATAACTTTTATGCCAATTTTCTTTTGATTAAAATTTTAGATATATATATATATATTTATAAATATATATATTTTATACTAAAAGTTTTTGCAGATTAAATTCAATATATTTTAAGATTTATATAAATATATATAACCTTAAATTTAATTTTATTGTATATATATTTATATTGAAATATTAGTATTTATATATAAATCAAAACTTTAAATTTAAATTTAACAAATTAAATTTCATTTAAGAATGTTTTTTAATTTAAAAAAAAAAAACGGTAAAAGAAGCATCTTAGATTTTATGAAAAAATTATAAATAAATAAATTTTTTCTTTATAAATAAAACCTTTTTAAAGGAAATTTTGCATCCTTAAGTCGAAAATATATATATATATATATATATAAATATATATCTTATTTATAATTGTATTATTTTTTTTATTTGATGTAAGGAATGTTTTAGAATAATATTTTGAATTTTTGAAAAATTAAGAAAATATCCTTAAAACCTCCTAATATAATTTATATTTAATATATAAAAAATTATGGTTAAATATTCATTTGAAAATTTATTTTTTTTTCTTAAAATTAAAAATAAAAATTTCATGATATTTGATGAAATGAAATGGATCAAATATATATATATAAATTTAATATTTTATTTAAAATTTTTATAAGTCTAAATATAAATACAAAAGAAGGCAAATATATATTTATTTTTAATATATATTTTATATATTATAAAAATATTTTTTATATAATTATTGAATATTTCTAGTCAATGAATTGAATTATTAACTGATTTTCTGATAAAATTTTAATTTAAAAAATAAATATATGTGCAGTTTAAACATTTATGTAAATATATTTCATGTTTATAATTGTATTAAATTAATTTGAATATTTATTTTATTTATAAATTGATTTATAAATAAAAAAAATTTTTTTAATTTATAAATGATGAACTTTATCGAAAATTATGATTTCATTTTAAGATGAAAATAATAATTTAATTCAATAAATTTAAATGAAATATATGGGAAAATATTAAAAAATTATAAATTTTTAAATCTACCTAATTTATGAATTTTTAGTTTTAGTTTTTTGAAAATCATATTTTGCTATAAATTATATATAAAATAATGATTAATAATTGAAAATTTAAACTCATATATTTAACTTTTCAAATTTTTGATTTTTTAAAATGCTTAAATTTTTTTTTTTAAAAAAAATTTTTGATTATTGAAAAGTATATAAAATTAAAATAGTTTTCCTAAAAAAATATTTCCTCAGTAATGGATAACATTTTTAATTTTTTTTGTAATTCCAAATTGATCTTTAGAAAAATTTTATACTTGTTATTGCAATCTCATTTTTATTCGTTAAAAAGTGCATTTCTGAATAAAAATTGTTTAATAAAAATATTATATTAATTTATATATTTTTATATATAAAAATATTCCATGTTTAAAAAATAATTGTTTACTTTTTTGTCCATTTCATAATAATATATAAATATAATTTATTTATATTTGAATACGCCATGAATATTATATGAAAATAAAAATCATATAAAAAATTCAGGTTTTTAGGCAAATTTATTCTTTAAAAAAAGATATTTCTTATGTGACTTAAATATTTCGAAGGAAAAAAATAAAATTCAAAAAAATTCAAAATATTCAATAATAAAAACAAAAAATTTATCTCCTTATATTTTATTTCATAAAAATTGAATTAAATTTTTATTTAAATATATAAATAATTATATTTAATTGGAATAAAATTATTTATTTTATGTATTTATATAAAAAATTATTATAAATATAAAAACTTATAAAATATATATGTTTATATATATTTAAATATATATATATACATGTGTGTATTTTAATTATATATTTATATATATAATATATTATATTAGAAAACCAAATGTATAAAAAATACATACCATAGTATTGAATGGAAAAATTTTTTTGAAACAGTGCTTCATCAATAATGATAGTCACAGATTCATATGAATTTTTTCAAAATCCGAATTTTGGTTAAAACATCCTGAAAATAATTTTTTTATACGAAAATTCAAAACTAATTTTAGGAAGTTTGACAAAAGACATCGTCAAAAAAACTCCTGGCGAGGATACTATATAATATTTTATAAAAAAATATTAACAATTAATATGGAGGACATAAAATTTTGAAATGTAATTGTTATGATCTGTTTTTTCAAATTTGGAGATCAGGCCGTGTTCCTAACTATTTAAAGATGCTCTGTGTCAGTAAAGAGGTCTTAAAACATAATTTTTATAACCATATTATATATTTATATTATCTATTTTTCTCGAAAAATTTTATTATGATTTCTTTATCAGAATTATAAAAGTAAATTGTCGTCGCTATCCTATTTCTGTCCTGAAACAAGGAGCTATTTATGGTATTCGAGGACCAACTGAGACTAAAAATTATTTTATATTTTCTAAACAGAGAAAATATTGAAAAAATTATGAAGAAATTTGTTTCCATAATTTTTTGTTGAATGTCAAATTTTCATTTTCATGTTTTTTGCAAACTAGTGTTATATCTGATGGTTTTTTCTGATCCTTTTGATTCACTTAATAAAATTTTTTATTTTATATCATGGCATGTATTTTTTAAAAGTATTATTTTCTTTGATGCTATTTATTTAATTGTGATAAAAAAATTGGCGTTAAATTTTTATTTCGAAACTTTTCAAAAAATTGTTTTTGTAAACCTGAAATTCAATTTATATTTTATTTATGTCTTATTTTTGCCGATTCAGGCTAATTAAAATTTTTTTTTTTTTTAAGAAAAAAATAATGTTTTTTTAAATTTACTAAAAAATTTTTAACATGTATTTAAATTCCCTTTAAATATGGAAAAATTAAATATGAATCTGAATTCTTTCAAATATCTTTTAAAATCTTTTAATAAAAAAATTCAATTTGATGAAATAAAAAAATGTTTAATTTTTTATTCAATTCGGTCATAATTTTAAAGAAAAAATAAAGCAAACAATAAAAATCTTTATAAAATGGGAATTTTCAACTATATTGTATGGCTATATAAATTTTTTTATAATAGATGTCACATTAAAATTTTTCAAAGATTTTGATATATATATTTAATTTGTTTTGAAAATTTTATAACAAGAATTTTTTGAAAAAGAAAGATTGGTACAATTGAAATAAAGTAATTATTTTAAAACTTAAAATGAATGTATGTGGCATTTCTATGAATGCTGATTGCATATTAAAAAGTTAATTCTATGGTATAACTCTATAGAAATGTTGGTAGACCTTTTAAGGTTTAAAATTATTTGTTTATATTATAATTTTTTTGCAAAAAAAATATTCAAGAACTTTTTATAGAGGTAGCTTTTGAAGAGATCAGATGTCTATTTATTCTTTTCATTGCTTTATTCCATTAGTTAATAAGCATCATTTGTATGTTTTTAAACAATTTATAAAAAAGAAGATAGCTAAAGTGTAAAAGAATTGTATAAAAATTTTCTTTGTATATATTTTTTTAAAATTTTTGAAATATCTCAAGCAAAATAACAAAATCATGCCCACACATCATAAATTGATATTCAAAATTTTAATATATGTTGTTGAACAGGAAATAATTGAAATATATAGGAGAAATATATTTATATATATATATAAATATATATATATGTATATATATATATATATGAATGTGTGTTTTAAATATATATATATATATATGTGTATGTGTATGTGTATATGTATATATATATATACATATTTTTAATTTATTTGGACATGTGCATATGTATATATGTGTATATGTATATTTGAAGTATACCTCATTGCTCAAACGCTTGCCCAAAAAGAAATCTTTTCTTTAAGTATATATATTTAAGGTCTTTGTATGTCAATATATAATTCAAACATAAAACCAAAATTAAAAAAATGTCAAATATATATAAATATAGAGTCCATCATTAATATATTTATATATATATATATATATGTGTGTTTATTGTGTATTTTTATATATATATGTATATATATTTGTGTATAGTGATTTTCCAAACTGTAGCACAAGGCCGAAAAAAGTCACACCCAGTGAAAAGAACTCACTACATCAGTTATATTTTCTCTTGCAAAACAAAATGTATTAACAATACACCATACATACCCAAAATGGTAGTGATTTTCAAATATAGCTTAATGTGACATTATAGATAGTAATACACCCATATGAGGATCGAACTATATCTGTCGTAATTGCTTTAGCGAGACAAGCTTAATCCTGAATACGCCACGCCGAGGTGCCCACATTATTTGTGTATATGTTAAATTTATAAATGTATAATATATATATTAGATATATGTATATATATATATACAAGCATGCTAAATTATTATATAAATATGAGGTGCCCATATATATTTGTGTATATGTTTATATTTATAAATGTGTTTATATATATGTGTGTATATGTATATATATATATATATGTGTGTGTATACATATATGTCTATATGCATATATATATTTGTGTTTATGTATATATGTATATTGAAATATATATATATATATATATATATATATATATATATATATATATATATGTACATGCTTGTGTATATGTATTTATATGTTTGTATATATATATATATATATATATATATATATATATATATATATACGTATTTGTATATGTATATATATGTTTGTGTATATATATATGTACATATGTCTATATTTTATATACATTTATTTATATGTTTATATGTATACATATTGTGTGGATGTATATATATCTATGTATATATATCCATATTTGTATAGTTATATATATGTGTGTATATATAGGTATATATACTTAAATGTGTATTCCGTGTTTTTCCTCTACAGATGCCGAAGTTTACTTTCTTTTCTTGGTAAACCTCGTTAAAGTTATTTTGAGATACGAAATCGTATTGGAATTCTCTTCTTTTCGCATACACGAATTTATAGCGGGTTTATAGCAGGTATCGCAAACCTGTTCACTTTGCTCGTATGCCGTAGCGAGACTAACTCTTTTCTGCTGTTCATTGTACTTTCTTTCTTTTTTGTGTCTTTCTTTCATCCCGTGGGCCTTTATGTCCAAGTATTAACCTTTTTCCTTGGTGGGCAAAAAATGGTCAATGACCCTTTCTCTCACCTTTCTCTGTTTGCCATCTAGACTTCATCCAGTTAAATCACGTACGACGCGATTAGAAGAGAAATAAAAATGTACAATTTTTCTTTGCTCACGCGCATGTCTGTTTGGTTAAAATCTGTCAACATTTAATTTTACTTTATCCGTTTATTTTTTTCTATCGTTACATTTTCTGCGAGTACTGACTTTTTGTTTAAAATGCTTATAAAATAAAAGCATGGATACGGATTTTAGGAGGAGCTTAGATGAGGGTCCGTATCAATATATATTTGCATATATAAAAATGTGTATATGTATATATAATTATGTGTATATACATATATTTATGTCTTGCATATGCATATATGTGCATATATATATATATATATATATATATATATAATATATGTATATATATATGTCCATATGTATATATATATGTGTGTATATGTGTGCATACATATATTTCTATAAATATGCATATATATGTGTATATGTATATATGTTTGTATATATACGTATATATTTTCAGCGTTTTATACGTATTTATTTATATATATGTATATATATTTATATATATATATATATATATATATATATATATATATATATATATATATATATATATGTATATATATATACATATATGTTTATATGTATATATATATATATATATATATATATATATATATATATATATATATATATTAAGAAATGGACAAGGTCCGACAATTTATTTATTAAAGACACTTTTTATGTTTAACGTTGTTATTTATAGATACAAGTATTTAAGCAAATGCTCTGTTTATGATAAACAGTATTAAATAACATTTACCGGCCTGAATGTCCGAGAAATATATATATGTCACACGTTATGAAATGGACAAAGTCCGACAATTATTTTAAGACATTTTATGTTTATACATTCTTTTTATAGATACAAATATTTAAGTAAATGCTCTTTTTATAATAAACAGTATTAAACAACATTTACCGGCCTGAATGTCCGAGAGATTTTCGTAGAAAATATTCGTCCTCCGACAGGATTCGAACCTGTGTCCTATACGGAACCGTCATATAGCCTGACGCCAAACCGCGGTCAATCATAACTCCGAACTGAACTGAAAACAGTTTTATTTCTGTGTTTACCTTCTCATCGCTTAATTTGTAGCAAACTCAAACACCCCTCAAGTGGGGAAAACATGCTCCCTCCGATTCATACCACAAATTCTGCAAATGAGTTCTGCTTTCTCTACCACTCAACTATAGATGGGTCTGTTGTTGAGTCATCATATTCAGGAATCAGCTCCAGATCAATCTTGTCGTCCATTTTCACTAATACTGAAATAGCTGATATCGCAAGCGAATGTTTACTGCAAGCTCTCTAATACACTGACAGCAGCCAACATAGCAATGACTGTTAAATGCAATTCTCTTACAAACTCAAAACATACTGTGCATAAGTTTGCCAGTGTGGGGGCCTACAAGCCAACCCAGCGACTGACGGTCCTTTTAGCTATCGTCTGCCAAATCAAAACAAACCCACGTTTTATCTGTTGCGGCCGCCGAATGCTTCTTGGCTATTTCTACTGCTCGTCACACACCAAATACTGCTCTTCCTTGTCACATCGACACATGACAATATAACAAACTTCACAAAAGCTAAATCAGCCCTCAGTGAAGTATATAAGAAGAAATTGGAGTATTTACATATCCAGACTGACCTAATCAAAAATGCACCAGACAAGAATAAAATATCTGTTATATGGAAAATAGTAAACGAATTATATAGAAGAAAGAAAATTAACAAGTTCAGAGTAAAAACTCAAAGGAAACAAGAAAGAGTAGAACCATGGACAAAACATTGGAAATCTTTCAAATATAAAGGAAAATAGACCCTGTTGTTCCTGAAGAATTTAAATAAAGAAGGGCCTTTATCCACAGAGAGAATGTGTTAATGAGAAATAGAAGAGCCGAGTTCGAATTCCAACCGGGTTCGTTACTGTTATGGCCCAAGGTTAGGGCCATGGAAGAACAACACGAAACACCAGAGTAGAAATAACAAAGAATATATTACACGAAAAACAATACAAGAAGTGGAAGGTATGGCTGTCAGACTTGTTTGGAGTGAACTACTATCAGCTCGACTCGATTCAATACCGTCTCAATACCGTTCGTCTCTCGTAGCGTAGTATATATAGTAGTTAGGAAGAGTTCATTGTCGATCTAGGTAGGCACCATGACACCCCCCCTTCCAAGTTTTTACCTCACAGAGGTCTTTAATATTTTCCTCTTCAGATTAATCATCAAAGGCTCTGTAAATTTTCTTTTTCTGCTTGATTTCTGCGGTTCTGAAATTGCTTGAGGCCTTTGCATATTGAAGGTATCAAATATTGTGTCCATTACTTCCTCCTCTTCCTGAGGTAGACCGTTAGAATCCTCTAACAGCCTCTTTTGGATCTGATTTAAGTGCCTTTTATGCGAGAACTTCGGACCCTGAATTATGTAAATCACATTCCCGATTCGTTTCTCTATTGTACCTGGCTCTTAATAGGATGTGTTTTTTTTTAACATTTTAAAACAACTTTCTCCCCTGGGCTAAATTTTCTTTTTGGTACAAACGACGTTGGTGATTGCTTTGTCTGTTTCGGCAGTAATTTGTCGAATACCGATCTATTTTTCGGGAACATTACTTCCGCCGGTGATAATGCCGATGGCGTAGTACTGTTCGGTGTAATTCTATACACTTGTAAGAATTATTGTAAAGCCTTTTCTGTTGGTACGTCATAAGCTTTCCTTAGTGCTCTTTTTAATGTATCTACAAACCTCTCCGCTTGCCCGTTCGACCTTGGGTGATATGGCGGAGATTTTATGTTTTCACCCAAAAGTTTCACAAAACTCTTGAAAAATCCGCAGATGTAAATTGTGTCCCATTATCGGTGACTAAACAATCAACCACTCCGAAATGAGCAAACAGCTCGTGAAGGCAATTTATTGTCGTCTCAGAAGTAGGTTTTCTACACGAAATACTTCTGGTCATTTGCTGTAACTGTCTACTACAATCAAGTAGTAGAAACCCTCTAATGGACCTGCGAAATCTACATGGATTCTCGACCACGGTCGTTCTGTCTTAGGCCATGGATTCTGAGTGATCGGAGGTGCATTGGCTGCTGAGGAACATCCCTTGCATTTGTCCACCACATATATAATATCTTGATTCGTTTGGCCAGTACACATAACTTCGCATTAAGGATTTCATCCTTTTCTTTCCTGGATTGACCGTTTGGAAATCCTTGAGCATTCGCCTTTGTAGCGTTTTCGGGGTTACTACTCTTTCATTATATAGCAGAACATTATCACATAACTAAAAACTGTCTGATATATGCTTATCTTTTCCTGCAATTTTTGTTTTCTTTTCCTTATAAATTCGTCATTCACTGCTTCGTTTCTTATTTTCTGTAATGTGACGGGGAGGTTTCGAATTGTACTACATAATGATGTTCTAATATCTTCCTCATATCGTAGAGCTGCAATTACGGAATCTTCTAATGGCTTAGTAAAAGTTTTCATCGGTACATCACCATATTGAATTTTGTCTAGACTACTAATTTAACCAAATTTGCATATCTGCACACTCACACTTTGGATCATTTTTACGTGTCTTTAGTATTTCACCCCTTAACAGGTGGTGACTCCTTTTAGTTCTTACAAATCAACAAATGTACATATTTGTAATTGTTGGTTGTTTGCCAATAATAAAACTTTGGCCTTTTTATTAAGAACTCTTCCTTTGTTGTAACTCAGTTCTTGGTGTCAATATATTCCTCTATATTCTTTATATTAAGAATTAAAAAAAAAGCAGCGACCTCTCTGTTTTTAAATGTTTTTTAATTTAAAAAATGAATTTGAAACAATTTACTTTGACCGAAATATTTTTGTCGATTTACAGAAAAATGTAACAATATATATAAACCAACTGGCTTTCTCTAAAAAGTATGTGTATACGACAAGCCTAGGTGATTATAATATTTATTTATTAGTTGATTTACGAATTTTTTTATTAATTATTATTTTTAATTATTTTGTATTATTAATATTTTTATAATAACATTAAAAAAAAGTTTGTTAAATTTGTAGAAGTGTTTCATTTTCGTTTTACGATTTATCTTCTATATCAACATCGCCGTCGAACAAGCTCCTGATGAAGAGATTTTGTTGAAGATATCGGACACTACAACATTGATTGGATGTCATCATAGAAGACGCCATCAACCAAGATGACTACAGTGCGATCATCTTCAAAAGATACGTCCAAAACTTTTCCTAAAACCTGACACGTACTTAATGATCAAGGATGAAATGCATACACCCAAACTGGTCGAGCTATTGAAACTCGTTTGTTATATCAAGCTCACAATTTTAAATCACTTTCACATCACCCATGCTTATAAATTTGTCAAGCTACAGGTGGCAGTTCAAGGAAAGATTACGTAGATTCCTGCGACATCTGTATGACAGATATCTATATTGGTTCACTACTGCAAATGTGGCATGAGGCCATTCGAAATCGAATTCATCGGTTTCTTTCCCAATGCCTATTTCTAAAGGCAAGCGCGTCATCCTCACCATCTTGGACAACTTCAGTCTGCATTTATTACCTTACCATATGCACCAGAGACTGTGAGATAGAGACTCCGTGCACGAGCTTTAGCATCTCACTGAGAAATACTGTAAATATCTTCCAGTCGTGGTACACACTTTACTTGGGAGGTTTACAAAAGGTTTTACGAATTTTTACCTATTTAAAATAATTCTACTATCTCTAGAGACCACAAAGTTCCGACAACATTGCAGATGTAATAGTAGTATGAAATTTTGATGTTAGTTGAAACCAAGCTTGGTGTCAAGTAGTCTGGAGTCTTTCTTAAGTGTATACAAAGATATGACGTCCACCCCGTCGGTCCATTGGATGTTCGATCCCCGCAGGGGATGGGTTAGGATTAAATGGATCACTTCGATCCAAGCCTTGCCTTGCCCCGCGATGTGTTTGATTTAGATCACAAGGCTGACGAGTATCAAATTGTCAACAGGAATCATTGAATTGGTGAAGTCACATGTAAAAAATAAATTGTATAAAAGAAAATGTTTTATATAACGTTTCTTGTCCAGAGCTGGTAGTACAATTATCAGTTCTTCAGGCAGGAGTTATCTTCATATTCTTCAGACAGATTATCGACTCTTTCCTCTTCGAATATTTCGTGATACTTTGTTCGTCGTGACTATGTCTAGACAAGGCTTCTGGAACACAGCGCAAAGCCGGAGGCTTCTTCAGGCAGGAAGTCACGTGGGATCGGGAGAAGCGGTCGTCTCTCTTCCGGCGTCTGGAACAACTGTCGTGTTGTTCGCTTCCACTTTCTGTTTATATGGACCTCTGTCCAAAATCGGCGTGGAGTCTGACAAGGTCTGGAGTTTCGGTAAATCCCCTAACCACTACAAAGTTTCCTTTGTCGCCTGATTCCTGAAAATTAATTGCATGCTCAATTTTAGGGAGATCCCTCCTCGTAAGAGTAGTGGTAGTAGAATATCGATCCATCTTAACTCCTTCCTTATCAAAGGGGTGAGTGCAATTCCTCCGACCACTTGATATTTCAGCTGAGTCCTTCACTTCGGTTGTCATTCTGACCAACTCGATTTTTAAAACTACGTAGGGGTACAGGCGGGGCTTATTTATAATTATAACGTTGCGTCCCTCCGCGAGTCCGCCCAGTCTTTACGTTCAATGTCCACTAATGATATCGATCACTTCGACCCAAGCCTTGCCTTATGCCACGTTGTGTTTAATTTAGATCATAAGGCTGGCAAGAGTCAATTATCGACGGGAATCATTGAACTAGTTCGGACCGGACAAGTAAAAGGCACAAGTCACAAGATAAGTTCTAAAAAAAAATATTTTATATGACGACCCTTCCCTCATTCGAATATTTCGTGACACCCTTGTTCGTTATGACTAAGTCTAGATAAGTACTCTGGAACAGAGATCGAAGTCGGAGGCTTTCATCAATGACAGGAATCCTGTGGAATTGTTCTCTCTCTCTCTTTTCTCCTGGTCCCGTCGTCTTCTCTGGTCTTCTCGTGTGTATAAGCTGAGCTTGTTAACAACGTTTCTGGGGCGTGGTTGAAGTCGGTGGTCTTAGTCAGATAGGAGTCACGTGGCATCAGGCGAAACAGTCGTCAGCAGATCAATCTCTCTCGTTTTCGTCTTTCGTATCCCGATTTCTCTGAAAGTGTTCTGCTTTTTATGGCCCCAGCTCCAGCCTAGGGAGCGATGGGGTCTTAATTAACCAAATTCTAACAAAGGTCCATTTTTTTAGAATTTTTCCGTAATATCCTTAATTTTTCTAAATTTGGAAGTTATCTTGTTCTGGGGGTAAAGGCACAGGGTTGGCTCATTCCGCTGCCTTAAAGTAATGTCTCCCACCAGTGTTTCTGATTGGCGGAAACCACTCTTTCTTCCGTCCACTTGAAACCACCACTCTGAACCTTCCTTCAGTCAGAGCCTTATACTGGTACTTCCATTCTTCGGTAGGTGGAAAAAATTCCATTTCTCTTTAGTGTCTTCTCTTGTTGAATCGTTATAGTCGAGAGGAATTAACTTTCTCCCCTTCACTCTACTCGCCATTCTTGGGACAGTCAGCCTGATATCATGGCATCTGGTTTTTATATTCATTTTCATATCATTTTCATGATATTGTTTTTTCGTATTTCATTTTCCCTGGTTTTGTTTTAGCCTGTCATCGATCATTAACCCCATTGTTCTCTTATCTAGCATTTGTATCAGATTTCATCGACGACTAGATCACACTTTCTCAAAATTTGGCCAAGTTTGAAATTTACCATATGACCAATTTTCTCATAACCTGTGAATAAGTCACTAACCCAGATTTCCTTTTAATCGCTAGGTGATTCAGATTTGCTAGATTCATTCTTTTCTGTTGACAACTTTTAAACAATGATATTCCATGAAGATTCAACTTTCCAAATTCATTCTTTTCTGTTGACAACTGACAAAATAAAGTAAGAAGAATATCAATTTTCCTTTTCCTTTTCTTTGTGGTAAAATGAATCAGGTGTTCCAGCCCTACGTTTCTCCGAATTTACAAAATCTGGTCACGTAGGCCATGTAGGGCGCCACATAATCATTAATTTTAATTATCGCTCAAAATTTTCGTCAACGGGATTCCTCGACTTAAACCCCATTCTCTCAGTTGGACATTCACCAGGTGTCACTTTAGGGCTCGGCTCTTATCTAAAGAAATTTTATTTCTTTATCGATTAACCCTTTCTTTCTTTTTTGACAAGGGAAACAAATCAATTTTATAACTTCGCTTTTGTTCCCAGAAAACCATAAAAAATATTATCAGTTCACTTCTCGTCAGCAAAATCCCTCGAACTAGCTTCGCCCATAAAATCCAGAAATTTACCAGATGGCTTTCAAGTATACAAAGAATCAGAGGCCATCATTTTCTTTATCTTTTTGACTGACTTCCTCTCTTAGGTTATGGTCTGTCGGGAATTCCATAACCCGCACTCTAAATAGTGATTATTAATTAGTGTCTCCATTTCAGCCTTGTCTTAGTGAAAGTTGTTTGCTGATTTAAATGTTATTACACCACCTCTCCCCATCCATTGTGGGTTTAAATTATCCAGATGGCTTTTTCGGTTAGATTCCTCAAAATAATAATGTCGTTTTTACTGTAACACTATTTGGGTTGCTGGTAATTAATAATCATAATGGCGACTTGGAATATCAATGAAAACGAGATAATGATGAATAACTTAGCATGAAAAAGGTTAACCAATATCAAGAAAGATAGACTGATAATAAGATTGTTCCCAGAGAATCGAGATATGAACAATGGATTAGATGACCGCCTGAAAGTGATTCTGTGTTAACAGCCTGTGGCAACCAATGCCTGGATCTGACATGAGAAGAATTGGCTTAAAACTAAATGAATTCATTTCGCAGGATGGCAGAATGAAAAACAATGAATTGAATACCTGCGGAATGGTGACTTTTGGCTGAACAGATTGTCACCATAATGGGAGTTTTCCTGGGAAAGTGTCTCTTGGCCAAAGGCGAGAAAGCCAATTGTGGTGTCAGTTCACTTATGAAACCATTTTTTTAATTAATCTCCGACCAAATGCTAGAGGTGACAGGCACAGAAGAGCGATCAAGGAAGGAGTGACTGCCTGCACCCATTGAAGGGCAGCAGGCACAGAAGAGACATTAAAGAGGTTGAAGGAGCTGCTCACGCTCACGAGAAGGCAATGGTAAGAGGTGGCACTAATAGAAGATAGAAGCAGCCAGGTGGAGCGATGTCTGCACCCCCACACACACGACAGAGGGAGAATTCCTCAAAATTATGAATTAAATTAATTTCTCAAGACCAAAAACAATAGACTTTTGTTGAAAATCAAGGGGGATTCACCGAAACCCAGCCTACATTTTGCCCTGTACCGGTTACTAATTGGAGTCCATAAAAGTGAATGCGCGAAAGCCATTCATTCAGTTCAGTTCAGAGTTACGAGTTGAGAGCTGAGAAGGGAAGCGCCGGAGAGATTCTACAACTCCTGCCAAACACAAGAACCTCCGACTTCAGCCTTGAGCCAAACTTACCAAAACAGTAAAACAAATTTCGCTAACTCCGCAAGCCAAAAATTATCAGCTTACCTAAGTGTTGTATCCGATTTAGGAACTGGTTGGGTCGGCAAACACCTGTATACAAACACAATTACTAACGAACCATTGTACGCAGTATTCGATATAAAAATAGTAATTATTTTTATATATATTTCGAGTGTTTTTTTTTTTCTCCAATTTTATTGTACGACTTCGCTCGACTTGGACCAGCCCAACACGAAGAAACCCACGACGAATCGATCTTGGCCTCCTTATAATCAAAATCACGCGGGGTAAGGCAGGTCAGGATCGAAGAGATCACTCCATTGATCAAACCAGGATCCACCTCGGGTTGACAACGACGAAAGGTTGCATTTGTTGTGAACCAGGATCGAATTGAAGTGTTACATCCCAATTTTCCCTTTTTATGGTTTATTCACGGAAAAATTTTACTGAATTTTAATAAAATCCTGCCTTGTCTCTTGGGCTACCTCTTAACTCTTCTAGCGTCCCATCTCTCTTAGTATTGCTATCGAGTTATTCAGCGTTTCAGTGTCACAGACAAACGACAGAAAGCAGGAGAGAGGAATCAGCTAGAGAAATCAATCAAGTGTGTCGCGTGAAGAACTAGCGGTCATATGCTTATGACATTTTCCAGCGTCTTTTGAGGACCGAGAAAACACAGCATTTGACGCCTACAACGTGTTTCCAAAGTAAATACGCTCCTGAATCTGACTAGTAAACTATCAACTACTCAGCCGAAAGAACTTTTGCCAACCCAAATTACAAAGGACTTGCTCTAATCGAAGTCAAATAAATAAACATTATTTGTTTATACCTATGATTCTGTTCATTTATTCCGAAAAATATTACTAAGGCTCTCGGCCGTTTCTCCACAAGTTTAAATATTTATTACATTGTAGATTTTTTTTTCAACCTGTATGCTCTATGAATAATTTTATTCCAAAGCCTCGGTGCACAATTAAAAAAACAAAACAAAACAAAAAATACTGTGACTGTGACAATTGTGGAAGAACATGATACCAGCATAAACACTGCAGCAATCCATAAAAGGACTCAATTCAAGAATCGTATTATTTCCGTGGCAATCAGTGTTACCAAATTTCAGCACGTGATGTACATTGTAGAAAATGAATATGTAGATCTCAAGATATATAATCTCAAGCTGACATTAGTCCTGACCTCTCCTGACTAGGTGTGTAAAATAAAAGTGTCACTTATACATCGTGTACGATTAATAACATTGAAATTAATGCTATGGCCGACTCAGTATTTCTCAACCTATATTGCCAAAAACAGGTTGTTCATTATTCCAAAACAGAACTATACCGTTAATTGATCCCAATGAAAAATAGTAGAAGAGGTTGTAGTTAATATTATATTAGATGATTACACAAACATTGATGTAGTGATATAAATTTATTAATAAGCTGTTGTTGGGTTGGAGAAAATGTTTTTTCTTACTTAGATGTATAAAAACAATGTGACAGTTATTGAGGTCAACCGACTCAACAAAGATTTCAACGCCAGGCTCCTATTCACTGATCACTACACTCGTCCCCAAAGAGACATTGTGCCTTGATCCTTTACTACCGGTAATAGAGAGATATTGTCTCCTTTTCTTTCCACCTTACCTGCAGTACTTTATTTTCTTTTGTTCTTTTACAACTATACAACCATATAACATTAATCAAAGCAATTTTACCATTCTATTGTCTTAACATGGTTCAGAGATTAAAAACAAAAATAAACAAACAGGCTCGGTTTCTAAAAAGCGACAATATTTACACACCAAGGACATCGTACTTTCAAATAACAGTCAATATAATCCAAAATACAATGGAGAGGTCGAAAAATTAAATGGAACGCTACTCAAGTCACTTTACACTACATAAGTTTTATCTGATATGTATTTCATTCAATACATTTTGGAGGGACGATAAATACTACCCCACATGAAAGAATTGTTTAATTGTCCTCGCAAGTCTACTGCTAGTAAATCGATTCCTTCTTGGGCGAAAGCTGGTCCGATGTATTTAAGAACTGTAGACTAAAACATTAATTCACAGTATGCCCATGTTCGTTTACTTTCATGAGTAGAAACTACAGTGAATATTGGTAAAATTGTGCCACATCATAGTAATGGATTTGTAGCAGCAATCTTTATTAATTTTGAGATTTCTTTGTTGATAAGAGTTGGGAGTTATTTTTTTTTATTATGAAATCTAAACTAACAAAAAGGTTTATTTCGGAATACGAGGAAGATATTTGCTTTTCTAAAAAGATAGAAAAGGCACATAAAATATTTATGGAATAGATAAGAGCAGACTAATTGTGTTTCCGGGAAATATGAAGTGGGTTAAAAATAATAAGTAAATAAAAAGTTAATCGAAAATTTAACAACTTGCAGTCAACAGGCAAAGCTAAGTAAATTCCCTCTCTTCCGCTACATTACACTAATATGTCCATAGAGATTTATTAGAGAGAAAAGAAAAATAACTATAAAAATTTAAGTGAAAAAAAAAAAAAAAAAAAAACAAAAACAACCCTCTATTACGATTATTAACGAATGAGTTCAAACCGGACTTTTTTTAAGTCTTGAGCCTATTTACAGCGGTGGTCTGTTTGACTGAAGGCAATAAAAACAATGTTCTGGAAAAAAGGGACTGAGAAGAAAACTCACTCTAGATTATGTTCCATCAACCAGACGAACCAAAATATAAATTGGTCGATCGGTTAAAAATCGCTATTCATTCACGCTCTGTCACAGTGGATAGTCAGGATAGATGGTATCCGAGTAAAAATCCATTAACATTTTCAGCTGAGAATAGGACCCTGCAACACCATGTGGCTAACCAGAAACTGATAATGTTCTGAAATGTTCTGAAACTACCCTCAAGTAGTAGATGAAGTTTTCGAAGATACATTGTTGCTATCATAATTTTTCATTTGGCACACCTTTCATTCTACAACAGACGTTTCGGTACTACGTTTGACCTATCAACTCTTAATTCAGAACACTAACAAAAGCGTGTATCTCTACCATTTTTTTTTAAAACTTTATCAGCTTTCACATAAGCATTTTTCTCTACATATCTTAATTTTTATTTGGTGCTCAAAAGAATATTTTAAGCAAGTCTCTACAATTTTTTCTTTTCATACAAATTTATTTCACATAAAGATATTCTTTTTGTTTAATTTCACAAAGAGTAAGAGTTTTTTTTTTTTTAGCTTAATGTAATGAGCCAGTTAATTTTTTTAAAGATATTTTTTCTATATGGGGAAAATAAAACAACTTTCGAATATTTATAGCACTGTAAATAATGGAATTTAATTAAATAGTACATTCACAAACTTGATAATTTTGATAATGACATTTTCTTGCCAGAGACAGAACTAAATAGAAAGCGATGGTAATTTTTTATTGCAGCGATATTAATAAGGTCCATCAACAAAATAGTCAATGTGTTAATAGTGACGAACAAGAGGGTACTAATTCTCATAATGCTGATACTAAGGAAAGTAATAAAACAGTGAATTCCAAGCAGAATACTTCGAATGCTAGAAAAGTTAAGATTATTACGTTACATAGGGTGAACTGCGTTATCTTGCGTTCTAGCTCTTTTTATGCACAAGGGAAAGTGTTATACATCTTAAACTTTCTGTTTTCAGGTAATCAGAAGCAAATATGAAAACAAAGTAAACAAACACTCTTAATCTTATATGAATTTTTGTTTTACAACACTTTCGAAGTAATCTAAACGAACGACATGGTCTTTCAGGTGGGAAACCGATTGGATACATCGCGTCCACGTTCAACGACTCGTGACACGACCGCCCTACATAGAAACAAAATTTCAACATCACTACTTGCATCTGGGGCAGTGCATTAGAGGAGGAAGCGGAATCTGGGAGACTCCAAATCAGACAATCCCCAAAACGCAGATATTACAAACACAGAGGGGACATTCAGCAAATCAAAGATGAAATAATACCCGCCACAACTACCAATGACCGACCGAAGAGACAGCGGTGATATTAGAAGGAAAACACGCGGACATCCCCCTTAATAAAATAGCGACCTCCATTAACCTGACCACGCAGCAATAAATTAGTCAAATATGTATCCACTACTACGTTAGGAACCATTATGTTCAAACCTGCACAATTTGTTTTTTTAATTATCTCACCCCAATAAGATGCAAGGGGTTACTGAATATGAGAAAAAGAAATCATTATTAATAGGAGAGAACAATACAAAAGAACAAAACAACAACAAACAAAAACAAAACAGGAATTAAGACAGACGATAACGATTCACATTGCATTTAAATTTTTGAACATCAAAGTTGACTGGGAAGCATGAAGTCGGATGTGAGTTCCATAGACAAGTACAAAAGAAAAAAAACAGTTAGCGTATAACTTAGTTACATCTAACCATGACCGTATTTATAAAAAAGGCACAGCAAAAGTAAATTATGGCAGTGGGAAAGTAAATGAAGCGGAGATGCCAAGTCAAGACCAATAAGACTGCAGATTCTTCTTTGTATTTTATTGTAAACATGCAACGCAACGCTTGTCCGAGCTCTACACCGACCAATAATTATCCCACGTTTAATTTCGATTCTGGGAAAGGGCCTGCTGCATGCTCACAAGATGAAAGACAAAAACTACGTTAGAAAATAAAGCGCGAACTGTTTCTGATATTATAAAATAGATATTTTATTCAGAACTGCGCTTGATCCTCTGGGTAGGTAGGTAATACACAAGACAATTTCTGCTGTTGGTCTAACAACACAACGATTTCCCGCTAACAACTCGCATCTCGATGTGGTGGCGGGCAATACGAGTGGACGGCACACTTACTATGGGACGAAAAATCCTGCTCCCACCAACGGCAAACCAAAACTCACCACGATACCAAGTATGACTGTTAATAAAGGTCAGTACCGGGATAGCCCATTTCCAGTTTTGCTGCCACTTATCGCCAAAAACCCTTCGCCCATTCCTTTACTCCTGTTCCCCTTCGGTTAAAATGGATGCTACTCAGAAAACGTGATTTCAAAAAGGGTCACTTGCTGGCTATTAAACAGGAACATCAGAGATCGAGATAAAACTACCACTTCCCTTTCAATGTGGATCTTCATAGTATCGCATTATCAAGAATCTCTAAATGCATAGCAGAAGCACCAAATCTGATGCGACAACAGTAGTCAATGGATGGACAAATATTAAATTTATAAATGTGTAAGATATTACGACACGGCGAGCTAAATTCTTAATAGATTCAATATAATCCTCACACTTCATGCCAGTGGAAAACCAAAGACCGAGAAAATGCAATGAGAGACTGTGTTTTGCATCAATCATTCTGATGGAAGATGGTGAAAAAAAAAAAAGAAAAAGAAAAGAAGTTCCTTCAGATGATTAAAAATGAGCAGTTTCGTTTTGGAGGTATTAAATTAACAAGCTATTTCTTGCATCAGTTAACAAGATATTGTAGGTTATTTTGGGAGCAGCTGCAAATTTGACCTAAGTGGACTGATCAGACTTACCATTAAGACAGAAGCCCTTGCAAGATGAGATGCTTAACCAATTCAGAGTTGATTAGAGCCTCTATTAGATAGAAGGCTAATAGGCCAATAATCAGAAGGATCAGATGGTTTGCAGAATTCTTAAGGACTGGAATGACAGAAGAGGATTTCCAACAAGCAGGGAAAGTAAGCACGAAGGCATTTATTGTCTAGAGAGGACAGGAACCAGTTCAGGAATATATTTTTAAGGACTATTCAGGGATACCATCAAGTTCACATGCAATGTGGGTATCTATTTTAGAGATGTTAGCAGAAACTATGAATGGAGTTATATGTATATCTCACAATAGGTTCAGTTTTAAGTTCGGGAAAGATACTCCAGATGTGTCAAGAGTAGAAGAGACGAGTGATAGAAGACTTACTCCTACTTAACACACTATTACAGAGGAGTTAGTAGGTATGAGAACCAAACTTGTTCGAGGCATCAGTGACAGATTTTACCCAAGAAGCCTCAGTGGCACAATTCTCAATAGGAAGGTTAAACATTTTACTTCAATGAATATCAAAGAAAATCATGAAAAGTCTTGTGATTAGGAAGTTCTAATAGACAAGTCAAAAGAAATATCAACAGATACTACAGTGTGATCCAAATTGCCAATAGGACAGGGTTAGGAATAAATCAAGTAAAGAATAATGCTGTCTATTAGGGAAATCCAGTATTTGAATGAGAAAAAATTGAAGAGTATGAATACTGTATTTGAAAGGAAAAATTGAAAGTATGAATACTGGCAACATTAGAATGATTAAGCCACTTGACATGATGAGCAGATGTACACGGAGTCTGTGTATATGTATCCCAGAATCTTTTCAACAAAGAGGAAGCTAGCTTAGGACAGAGAATTCATTGATTTTGCCAATATAAAAGTAAGTGAGGAAAAAAAGGACAGATAGCTTGAATAAAAACCAAAAAAAAAAATTATTCACAAATATGATTGGGTGGGCCTAAAAAAAAAAAAAAAAAAAAAAAAAAAAGAGCTAAAATTTGTGCATCTATAATATGAAACTTTTTCTAGAAAAAGTTAAAATATTCAAAACAGACTTAAATGTAAATACAAAATAAATTTCAAATGTGTCAAATTTGTTTTGAATAAGTAAAAAAAAATTCTTCAAACACTGATTATTATGAAAAAGCACTGTTTAGAAAATCCCATTGGAGCAATAGAAAGGTGTGTACAAATAGAGAGGCCAATTGCAGTGCAGAAAAGTTTAACTAAAACCTAGGTAGTAGACAAGTCAATTTGTACATTGAAGAGTAAAATATTTTCTGTGTTAGTGGGCATATATAATTTTGTACACATGAAGCAGGTAATAGAGAGAATGATAACAGCAATCTTTCTTTCAGTGACCAAATTTGGTTTAATGTTTTGGTCATCTGGTTCTGATTAGTTTACTCACAATTTCCTTTCCTCCTCTATTGGACAAAATTTACTTGTAAGTTTCTGGTTGGTCATAAAATAAGTTTTTGGAAATTGAAAGTAGGTGGTGATAGAGGTCTACATTTACTTTCAATCATTTCAATTTTATAACACTCTTATTGGTTTATTTTAAGCACTTTTTGGCTTTATTACAATTTTATCAAAAAGGTAATAATTGTGAGCATAATGTCAGCATCTGCATCACAGCATACTGCTCGGGTGCACTTTATAAAAAACAAAATAAAAATTTGGAATACTTGTTTATTAAGTACATTTCATTGTTGTTTTTATCTTAGTTTTCCAGGTTCTCTTTCAGCCAGCAATTTATTGTCGGTTAATTACAAAACTTCCCTGCTGTGATATTTTCTATTCACACAGCTTATCCCTAAATTGTTTTGTTACCACAATATGCCAGTGCAGCAAATTGGTTCAAAATGTGTTTTTCTAGCAGATAAATGTAAATGGGAAAAGGGCAAATAACTGGTTCTATATTACAATTAGTCATTACTATGAACACAAATCTGAAACTGTTCTTTCAGAAAAAAATTGTGCATTCTCCAGAAAAATATTGCACTTTATAAGGAAGGATGGTTGGAGCTTTCTCATTATTTACCAAGAAATATAGCATTTAAACTGTGTTCATTTCATGAATAAATGTAATACTAACAGTCTTAAAAAGAAAAAATTAAATGAACTGGAAAATTACTAAAACATTTAACAATAATTCCTTTAGGAATGAGACTATGGAACAGCATCATTAACAAATTGACAAAAGCCAACAGAAAATGAAGCAAGGCGTCAATGCAAATAAATGAGTGGAAATGTGTTCTCTGTGATTCATCTTGTACATAAAATACGAACAGCCACAACGAACTTTAAATGAGAAAAACTAAGTACTTAGATTCAACAGGTTTTCTAAAGTTTACATTTTTTAGTTAGAAATCTCACTTCAAATACAATGTGTTATGTTCCTTCAAGACCTTAGTGATCATGATTCTCCAGTTTCCTGTACTGTTATGTTCTAGCAACAGTTTCTACTTCATGACTCCATGTCCCTGTAGTTCAACCATCCATTACATCAACTTTTCAAGTAGTTATTCATTGCTTCTTGTCTGATGTGTATCAAATTCTTCAAGCCTCTTGTATACCTGAGGAATTTCAGGGGTCTGATTAAAACTTCAAAATTTCTGTCCTGATCCTTGTATTCCCAAATACAAGTCACTAAACATATCTTGATTCTTTGGTAATAAATTGATAGTGTTCGGAAAAGATATTTAATTAAAAAGGTTACTTTACATAAGTTAAAATTTATTTAAGATATCTTAAAAATAAGAGTCATATTTAGTTTAAAGTAAAAAACTCAATAAGTACGAAATAACCATATGATCTCTTGTGAATAAAGAGAAAAGATTTGTTTATAGAGGGGGTGGAATAATGCACAACCATTGAGGATTGAGTGCAATGAGAACTATCGGGGAAGGGAGCAAGAGAGTGAGAGAAAAAGAAAAAAGCAGCAACCCATAATGAGGCACCTCTTTTAAACATACCAAACTTAGCTCAAGGCCAAAAGTATAGGATCAAGCTCACTAGAAATAAGCATCCATACTGCAACACATGGAGACAAATGGCAGTGAGAGTTTGTGAAACTGTTGAAACCTTTTATCCCAGTCATTAGCAAGAACTAGATAGCCATTATATGAATATATAAACAAAATATAGTGAGATGTCCAGGTATAGGAAAAAAAAAATTGAAATTTTAATAGGTCACTAATTGAATGAGAGACTAAATTTAATGTCTGTAAAGAAAGAAATGTAGTTGTTCTAATGGTTAGTATCCATCTTGAGTGTTTGATAATAGGTAAAGTCCGAGTCTGTTCCTTACCCCTAGTAACATGTAACAGAGATGACCACTGCACAATGCCCTGAATTGACATAGTTGCCTAATGATCTAATAAGCCATGGGAAACAAAGAAAATAATTTCTTAAATGCTATTCTTGTAAATCACATTAAAACAAAGTAAAAAAAAATTTTTTTTACCAGATAACGGGGAAGAAAAAATATACACACTGGCACATTCTGGACAGTGCTTAACAACCTTGAAAAATTGTAGCAGAATTCTAACCACTAAGATGATGATAGCATTATTAAAAATCAATGTGTTGGAGTACGAAAGAGACTATTAGGAAGAAATGCAAAACAGTGAAAATTTGGTAGTAAAAAGAATTTATGAACTAAAATATTAGTTATATTAAAATTGAAAAAATACTAAATCATTGCCATCTTAACTTCAGTTATTGGTATTTAGCCTCCTACAAGGCTACATCTATACAGAGATTAGCTTATTACTCATGACAAGACTCAACTTTATCACTGTTAAATTAGCAAAGTTCTCCAAAATATATATCAAGAGTTCAGTACATATAGAGACAATTTGTGTAGATTTGTGTAATAGACAAAACGTATTGTAGACAGATATCTATTCATACTAAGTTGAACTTTGCAGGTGGGCATAAAGGATATAATTGACAATTAACAATACTATAATTCATAAACCACCTTTAAATGTAGGCATAAAATTTTCAGTTAAAATAAAATTAAAAGAATTAAAAGTTTAGAGTAAGGCAAAATAAAAGGAAAAAATATTTGTTTCTATAAATAGAAAAACCACTGATTTTTAGATAATGATTTCTGTGGACAATTTGAAAATGCTAGATTCTGGGGGAGGGGTGTAATCTGTGGTCTTTAGTATAAGTAAAAGGTTTCAAATTAATATGGGGAACGCATCCGAGTTGTTAGCAAGGTTTGGTATTGAGGATATTGCATCGGTGTTGTGCACCTGTAATCTTGGGTGGTTTGGTCACATCCAATGAGCTTCATCATGTATCAGTGGAGTTCAGTGTTCCTGGTCACAGAGGAGCTAGATCTAGGAAGATATAGAAAGACTGCATTGGGAGGGATGTGCTCACATTAGCCTGCTTGGAAAAAAGGAGTGAGAGTTAGAGTGCTTGCTGCCTACCCCAATCACTGGGAAGCCTGCAGTAGTATAATCAAAGCACTGGATCTTGTCTATACCAAGTCAAAACAAAGGAAACAGATTCTAGATGAACAGTTTGTTAAGAGTAGCTTATAAGACATTTGTTTTGAGGCTGAATATTTGGCAACTCTTAATTTTTTTTTTTTTATTATCAAGGCTTACAGGTGAAGGAAAGAAAAATAATTTAGAGCAAAGCTTTTCAAGTTATGAAATACCCAAAGGAAATTTGTATAACTAACAATTGCCAGGTTACTTAGGCATAGTGAAAATGTTTAATCTAGCCTGTTACTGTAGAAATATGGATTCCTGAAAGTGCCATAGCTAAATAATAAATTGTATTGAGTTTGAAAAGTTATTTTTCATCCTGTTTATTATAGTTATAATATCAAAGAACACGTACAATAAAAGGACTAAACACCGAAACCTACTGGGGAGGAGAGAAAAAAGACAGGTAGTCTAAAACCATTTTGTTTACATGAATTATTTTTACTGGAGAAAACATGATTATCATCACAATTTTATTCTTAAAAGAAATTGAATGGAAATATGCAATTATATACCAGGATGGAGTAAAGTTGACAGGGTCAAGTTTTACTTCTGGTCTACTACACATGAGAATATAAATATAAGAAAAATATTTAATAGTCATTCTGGTTTAAACGAAATACATGTATGTACATATAATAGAAGAAACTATGGAACTGGACTTTCCCTATATAGGAAGTACCAAAAATATCAATCTTGAGGTAAGCTTTGCTATTTTAAAATATACAAGTCTTCAAAAGATAGGAAAGTTGAAATGAGGTGTGTGTGTGTGTATATATATATATATATATATATATATATATTTAAATGAGCATGTTGTATGAGATGCAATAAGTCTATTTAAATAAAGGTAATCATATAAATAAGTCATGTAAAGTATTACATATAAGATATTCTGAAAGCTTAAACCTTTTTTTTTGCTTTCAATAGAAAGTAGCAATATACCAACTTAACTACTTTTTATGGCTACTAATCTTGGATATATTTAACTAAGCTACAATATTTTATCGAAGCAAACATTGCTAAGTAGATACTTAAATTTTCAGAGAGATTAAAAGAAAAACTCCTCAAAAGTTAATATTGTGATTTAACACCTAAAGTATTGAGTGCACACTTTCTAGTTACTCTTATTAAAAAAAAAAAAAAAAAAAATTAATTATCACTTTTGCAATTAGTTAATTTATTATCTTGGAAACACCAAAGGGTAATATCAAATCAATATTGGCTAAAGAGCAAAAGTTAACTGGGCTGTTTAATAACTAATAAATAGTACATTATTGTTCTGAGGCTGTTCCAAATTCAACAAGGTTCAGTGATGACTGACTGCAATTATTGTCATTGAAGTCCTATAGAAGAAATGCAACATAAAGAAAGTTTTGACCAGAAGCTTATGCTAGAAACATTTTATTCTTAGTTAATCCAGTTAAAGTCTTATATGTGTGTATATGATAACAAAAAATTACCCCAATTTTTTTTTTAAAGAAGAAAATTTAATTATCTCTCAAAATACTTCATAGTTAGAAAATCTGGAAAAGAAATTTAAGTACAGGGATATTAAGAGTCAGAAGTTGGAGAACAGTTAAATAACCAAATAAATTTTGATTACCACTTTTATTAGCCATGGGAAACAATTACAGGTTTTCTTTTTGTTAATTGCTTATAAATCTGTAAAAATTTACAGGAAAATGTTTCTAGCACATGACACTATTCAGTTTCTTCATTTGTTGTTTTTAATTTTTTTTTTTTCTTTTTTAACTGAAGAAAAGTGTCGTGAGTGAAAGAGGGAGAGGATGGGAGGTCAACAAATGATCACTGCTTGAATTGCAACAGTTGATTAAAAAGAAAAAAAAAAATTAGTGAAGAAAGAAAATTGCTTTGATGTTTTTCAAACATTTTAATAGTAAATAATTAAATTACATCCCCCTCCTATAAAAGAATTTTGTGTGGAGGGAAAAAAAAACAGAGGGAGTTTATAGCAATTTGGATTTTTAAAAGTTTATTGTAACAATGTAAAGGAAAAAAAAAAAAAACTGCTAAGAGAAGAAAAATTTGACCCACGTTAGAAGAAAAATTAAAGGTTATTTCAGGAAAAAAAAAAAAAAAAAAAAAAAGGCAGTGGTCAGTTTGTGTAGTGCAAACAAAGGTGGCATGGTGTTGGGGGTAAGATTTATATATATATATATATATATATATATATATATATAATAATATAAAATAAAAAAACTACCAGTGCTAAATTTGTTAGGTTTCGAGCTTGGGTAAACAGTTGGTATCAGCAGACAAACCAGCTTTTCTTTTCTAATTACTAACACTTCAAAATACACATCACTTGATATGGAAATACTTATTTTTCTATCCATTTTAGCAGGGAAGGAGGCCACTTAGAATGAACAAGTGTAATGCACATTCAGTCAGAGACAATTCTACCACTGCTTATATATTTATTATCTCTAGTGGCAGCACAGAATTTAATCTTCAAGGAATGTTTCAAATAAGGTCAACATTTTCTCAGTAAATAGCTATTTTGCTATGTGGCCATGATGAACTATTAGGTAAAGAAAGAAATGTTTGTTTTTATGCAGATCCCAAAACTTATTATTAGTTGTTTGAAATGTACATTCATGCTAGGCAACAAACTTGACCTTAATAGATGACTAATACCCACCAAGTGGAAAGGAGGGTCACAAATTCCAAATTTAACAAAAGTGTACATTCCAATTAGGAAACTCTCCAATCTCAGTACTTTCATTCAAGCTATACAAGTTGATGAGATAAGCATGGCATTTCCCGATGTCCCAGTAATGTTTCAGGCAAGCAGAATCTTCTCACAGCAGTTTTTGTTATTTCTTTTTTTATTATTTATTTTTTTAAAAATGTAACCATGTGCCAGTAGTATTATATAGTATTTTCATAATTATATATGGGAACAACTGTTGTAAATTGATGTGCTAGTAAGTCTCGTCTCATGCACGCACACACACATTAAAGAAAAAAAAAAGAAAAAAAAAGCTAAAAGTTTTTACAAATTATATAGAACAAAGGAATCTGATGTTTAAGAATTTTATATGTATACTTGCATGACTGATAAATAATGCAATGGAGACCCCCCCCAAAAAAAAAACTACTTTATTTACCAACATGTTAGCTTATAAATTCACATTGCAAACAGACCAAAAACAAATCGAGGATCAGGAATAAAACATTCTCAAATCCAAGATTAGCATCTTGATTTTGCCATGCAGATATTAAGACTGGCTTCTAAAATGGTCACTAACAAAATAGTAGACCATAAGAAGCCAAAGTATGAGAGATTATAGGTAACCTTTTATTTTTACAAGTGCTTTAAGAATGAGGATAACTCTAAAGCCATCAAAAGTATATTAGACAATCTGTTGATGTACTGGAAACATAACAGCACTTCATATATCCAAGAAGTATAATTCCTTACATTATCTGGTCCCATCCATTGCACAAGATGCTATTAAGTTGATATATTAATTTAGAAACTTAAGTTGCAAAGAGAGAAGAGAATAGATTAAAAAAAAAAAGTTTCTTCAGTAACACTTAAGTTCGAGGAGTTTTATTTTCATAACATCGATGTCAGCTGAAACTTACTTAATTATGCACCGTCAAATACAGCCATGAAAAATTTAGGGAAATCATTGAATCCTTTTAACAGGGAGAAGAGAAAAACTTAAATGTTGCACATTGATAAATAAGTTCACAAAAGGAACCAATTTGTGCTTCTATTACAGCATTTTGTTTAGTGGACTGCCTTAAAAATTTACCAGAGTTATTGTTGACCACATATTGTGTATGACAAGATGCATACATAATATGCAGTTTATCTTTGCCCATGTGAGAAGTGGCATAACAAAGAAAGGAAAAACATGCTTCACTACTGAACAGAAATGTACTAGATAATTGTAAGAATAGAAGTATAATTAATAAAAATAGTAGTAATGCATAGAATGGGTCATCATAATAAGCCACAACAGTTTGTTTACAGTAACAATAATCTGTACTTCCAGGGAGGGGGGAAAGAAAAAGTCCCCTGGAACTTCCCTAATACTCCAACTTTAACTGAAATTAACAAGAGAAAAAAAATTCATTTAAATATTTAATATTCTTAAAAAAGATACTGTAAATAATTAAGAAAAAAAAGAAAGCAAATCTTACCACTTGGTATAGACGGGGGGAGAGAGAGAGAGAGAGAGAGAGAGAAAAAGAAATAATTAATTCAGAAATAGTTTACATCTTTGGAAAAAAAAATAAAATAAAAAATGCAGAAAGAAATTTTTTTTATATATAACTTAAACAGCAGAATGAGTAGAGGAAAGCAAGATGAAAATATGTTGGATTCTTGTTATTTGGATAAACTTTGATGATGATATAGCGAAAGCTTTGCAGAAATCTAACTAAACAGGCACTTTCGACAGACATTTCAAATTTGAATGAAAAAGTCAATTCTCCATAACCATTGTGGCATAATATGATTAAAAAAAAAAAAAAAAAAAATAAAAATAAAAAATAAAAAAAAAATAAGGGGGGAGCGAGAGAGAGAGAAAAAAAAATAATAGATAGGTAAGGTCCCTGTTGCTGTGATGATTTACATCAAGTCCTCCCAGCTATGTAGAAATTTACAATGATTGTTTTCTTTTTAGGTTGTTGCTCAATCGATTGAAATCCCAAAATTAATATTCGTCTCTTTTGTTGCTTACTCTAGTTTCTTCAATGATATCAGCACTCAGCAGCAGCCCCCAGAGGTCTGCTTCACCGGGGTACTGCTATTTATTTTCACATTAGGTTTACTGTCCGAGGTAGCTGTCACCGGACCCATCCGGTTCTTGATTTCAGCGGCCATAGTCATGAATGCCTGCTCCACATTGGTTGCATTCTTTGCACTGGTCTCCAGGAATGGAACTCCAAGTGAATCTGCATATTCCTGAACAAACAAATGCAAGAATTAAAAAACAAAACAAAACAAAACAAAAAAAAAAAACAAAACAAAACAAAATCAAAGACAACATTGCAAGAATGAATATTAAGATGAGCAAAGAAAAGAAAAGAAAATCCCTTAATTTTTTTTTGCTTAAATCAACAAGCTAGATAATGAAAAACTTGAGGGGTATTGAAATGTTTTTTCATAGAAAGGCAAACTACATATTTGTTGGATAACCACTTTAAATGAATGCCTCAATGTAAAAGTAATTATGAAACTTAGTTTTATTCTAGCCTATTAACTCCTTATCAATAAATATACTGAATAATTAAGTATTAACAATTGTTGCAGTACTTACTTTTGCAGTAGTATAATCAACCACCTTCTTAGTTGTCTGGTCACATTTATTTCCCACCAGCAGCTTATTTACATTTTCACTGGCATAACGATCAATTTCACTCAACCATTGCCTTACATTGTTAAATGATTCCTGAAAAAAACAAAATTTATCTGAAGAAACTAGAAACAAAATACAATTTCAAATAACTATTAAAAAGAATTATTCCATACTGTAAAGTGGGGAAAATGTGTGTACAGTTTTTGCTATTTTTTTTTTTTTTTTTTTATATATAGCTTTTTTGCTTATAAATATGTATATAGAAAGATTCATGCTGTAGGTATGCAAAAAATGGTCTTCACAATTGATTATATTCTCAATTGGAACTCCTCTCAAGGATTTCTATAAATTATTATAAAACTTGTTTACAGTATCAACAAAAAAATATATATATATATATATATATATATGACATCTGTGAGCACAAATGTCTTTCCTGCCTCCCTAGAAAAGATCAGACTCTTCACATAGCTTATTCTTTTTAAAATATGCACAGCATCAACCTGCTTTATCAAAGAAACACTTTGCAAATAACCTTAAATCCATTGTCAAAAGCATAGCCATGATTAGCAAAGGTAGCCAAATGCTAGACAATGGAGAGTTCCTCTTCTGGAGGTAAGGTTGCTTTGCAAAGTGCGCTGGACACATGATTACAAAGGATCATGTAAGGTATGTGAAGAATTCTTCTTGCAGGATTCTCCTGTAAGTTATTAGAGGACTAAAACTTTGCCAACTTGGGGTTTGTTTTTCTCTTGTCATGTCATACCATCTGTACAAACATAAGTAAATGTCATTATCATGACAGCTAGATATAACTGTATTATGATAATTTGTTTTGTCATATGCTATAGATTTAGAAATTAGACTAAAAGAAATTAAAATATACTACTTTAAATATTTTAATTCTGTAGGTAAAAAAAAAAAAAAAAAAAAAAAATCAGTGAGAGCATAGGTACCCCACCTTTAATTCATGACTCACTGTAGTCACATGCCTTGACTTAACACCTTGTAATTTAATCATAATTTACCTTAGAGTAGACCTAATGAATGAGCCTAAAAAGAATATCCTAGTAAAAGTCATTTTTAGATAGTTTACCCTTAGTGTTTCCAACTTCATGTTTCTTCAGAGCACCCCGCCTTCCCTCTCCAAAGCCTTAGTGGTTAATTTAATTATGCATGTAATTATATTTTCATTAATTTAATTATGCATGTAATTATATTTTCATTAATTTAATTATGCATGTAATTATATTTTCATTAATTTAATTATGCATGTAATTATATTTTCATTCATTTAATTATGCATGTAATTATATTTTCATTCATTTAATTATGCATGTAATTATATTTTCAGCTGTACAAGTTATTGTTATTCTTTGATGCATTCAAACTGTAAAAGGAAGAAACAAATATTCAAAATATATTTTTTGTGACACTTTAAATGCATACATTTTCCCTACTCTACAGTATTTTATAAAACAGCACAGTTGATACAAATGAATAAAAGACACTTTGTATAGTTGCTTAGTGGTCAAATAATTTATATCAGAAAACAAGATTGTTAGTAAAGATATTTCTTAAACATACCCTACATAGGATATGTACTCAGCATTAGGGATGGAGGGAAAGAGAAAAAAAAAGATAAAGTTTAGCTTTTTTCATTGCAGTTGTATTACTACATTTGCCCCTAACATACCTTAAACATTAAAGAGATGTTATACATAATGGAGCATAGAATAGTGTATGCTCACAAGAAAATGAAAAAATTCATAAAATATCTTAAGTTGTGCTTCCAGCTCCCCGATTTTAACCCAAAGCATCAGTGTTACACCAATATAATATTCACAGGATATGCAAAGCCCAAAAGAGACAAAAGAAGAATCAAATGGTAGAAAAAGCTTGAAAGCAATATAATGAATCAACATTTGTTTAGAATGGTAATTTGTACAATATAAGAGAGAGAACATTAAGGAGAGGAGAGAGAAGGAGAGAGAAGAGAGAGAAAGAGAAGGAGAGAGAGAGAGAGAGAGAGAAGAGGAGAGAGAAGGGAGAGAAAAGAGAAGGAAAGAGAGAGAGAGAAAGAGAGGAAAGAGAGAAAGAGAAGGAAAGAGAGAAAGAGAAGGAGAAAGAGAGAAAGAGAAGGAGAGAGAGAGAGAAGAGAAAGAGAAAGAGAAAGAGAAGGAAAGAGAGAGAGAAAGAGAAGAGAGAGAGAAGAGAAAGAGAAGAGAGAGAGAGAGAGAGAGAGAGAGAGAGAGAGAGAGAGAGAGAGAGAGAGAGAGAGAGAGAGAGAGAGAGAGAGAGTTACCTGGTCAGTGACATCATAGACTACAATAATTCCATGGGCACCTCTATAATAGCTGGACGTAATAGTTCTAAATCGTTCTTGACCAGCTGTATCCCACTAAAAAAAAAAGAAAAAAGAAAAAAAAAAAAGCAATTTTAATTAGTATGCTCAAATAAAAGGATCCTGTTTAAATGCTGGCACAAAAAAAAAAAAAAAAAAAAAAACAAACAAACTAAGCATTCTCTTGTCTTAATCATTTATGTTTTCATAAATTTAAAATATTAGAAATATACAGTACCATATAGAATATTCTCATTTAAGTGAAAGTATCTCAATTTCTGCAAGTTTCCATATATAAATACGAGCATAGATTAGAATAATTGCATGAATAGAAAAAAAATAAAAAAATAAATAAAAAGTAATGGTTTATAGCTATGATCAGTAAATGAAAAAAAACAAAAAACAAAAAAAAAACTGACAAACTCACTATTTGTAACTTTATAGTTTTGCCATCAAGTTCTATGGTTCGGATTTTCTGCAATTAAGAAAGTAAAGCAATGTAAACATGCATTGAAATAACAGTAATAAACACCTATTCTACAAAGAAAATTTACATTTATTGCAATGTAAAAAAAAATTAAAATGGTACTCAATACAGAAAATACTTATCACAATACTACTGAAAAAGAACAAATTTACAGTAGAAGTTAATATTTATTAAATTCTGGTTAGAACCAAATACAAAGATTTAGTTTGGGACAACGACTAAAAAGATTATATT